>OX155970.1:3924503-4340331 GCA_944548615.1 Micropterix aruncella
TATTGAAAGAAACGTTTGAAAAAATTATGAGGGCGAAAGACGCATTTACGAATTCTGGTTAAATATGTTATTAATGAGGTCAGACAGAATTCATGTGAAAAATGTTACACGTAAATTAATAGTAGTAGCAAAATTATATATGTTGCTAACCGTTACACGTTTCTCCTGTGCGTCTTTAATTACATGCAGCACATTCTTTCGGCAACGATTCAATGTGCCAACGACATCGGTTTTCCGCGACGTCAAATACTGGGTTAGGGACAGGTTGTTATAAAAATTATCCATACTCTCAAACCCATGTCCTCTTCGTCCTCTGTACTCCCCTTTCTCATTCATCATCACTCAAATCACTCAGGAACATCTCCTCATATGTCGCGATGGCTGCCAGGTCCGGATCGTTTAGTCCTCCGGACTGGTCAAAATAAATCGGCTCGTCACGGAGAAGCTCCTCCCTGGCCTGGTCGTCGGTGACAGACGACTGATCGACGGCGTTAGTCAAGTCCTCGATCATTAGGACTGCGCAGTTCGCGCAGAACACATAGAGAGTCATGAACAGTGCCATGTCAGAAGCGGGTACGGTACAGAACCGTACCAACGCCTCATGACGAGGTTCTGCACAACCCGGACAAATGCACAGCTCGCGGGACCCGTAGCACACAATGATGTCATTCACCAAGAATACTAAGAATCTTACGTGCCAGTAAAACCAGTTTTTGTTGATGTCGAGCAGAGCAACGTGCACATCTGCGTTGTCGACGTGAACCGCCCACTCGGTTGTATCCATAACTATAGTGGTGATCGCCGTCTAACCTGAGCTCTGGTATCACGTTTGCTGCGCTACAAGCAGGTTGCTTATGGTGATAGTGATTTATCAGTTCCTCCGCCGGTAGAAATCTGAGTTGCCGGTGTTTTATGGTATTACTAGGGTTGTCGGAGTGGTAAATAATGAGGCTATTTAGAATGCTACTGTTGAGCAATTTTCTAAACACCTTTATTTTTATTTTTTGTTATAATATCCGTTATAAAAACGGCGTTTAATATACTAAATCCTTAAGTTCCCTCAGACCATCGACATCCATCACGGAATCATTAAATGCGTCGAACGGAATATCTTCGAATTTATCACACGGATCATAGTCATAGTCCACCTCAATAACTTTGATGCGACTATCATCGGTTAGAACCAAACAGTACGTTATATCGATTTATATTTATGTACCATTTCATCCCCCGTTTTCTTTCCATTAGGTACGTGGAACACTGCCGGTCATTCAGATCCACGCCTCCCATAAAAAAATTATAATCTCGTATCACCCCAGCTTTTAGATATCTCTCTCCACCTCGTTGCCCCATCACCATGTCGTTAACGTGATAAGTAGAACTCATAGTAATTAATTTAACGTCTTCCCACGCAGTAACAGAAATATCACCACAATTTCTATTTATCACATCACCCCTGTTCTGATGGTGTGCGGAAACCAGGGTTCCAATCTTATGTCGATTTATACCTCAGCGGATAAGAGAGTAGAGAAACACAAACATTAGTATTTACAACAATTTATTATTTATTCAATTAATGTATACAGAGACGCTTACCGATGAGCCGTTTGAGTGGAGAGAGAGTGATTTTATACATGAAAAATTGCAGTTTATAAAGCCAACATTTTGACGTTGAAAAGTTCAGAATGACGTCAGACTGTACATTCGTGTATTGAAAGAAACGTTTGAAAAAATTATGAGGGCGAAAGACGCATTTACGAATTCTGGTTAAATATGTTATTAATGAGGTCAGACAGAATTCATGTGAAAAATGTTACACGTAAATTAATAGTAGTAGCAAAATTATATATGTTGCTAACCGTTACACGTTTCTCCTGTGCGTCTTTAATTACATGCAGCACATTCTTTCGGCAACGATTCAATGTGCCAACGACATCGGTTTTCCGCGACGTCAAATACTGGGTTAGGGACAGGTTGTTATAAAAATTATCCATACTCTCAAACCCATGTCCTCTTCGTCCTCTGTACTCCCCTTTCTCATTTATCATGACTCAAATCACTCGGGAACATCTCCTCATATGTCGCTATGGCTGCCAGGTCCTGATCGTTAAGTCCTCCGGACTGGTCAAAATAAATCGGCTCGTCACGGAGAAGCTCCTCCATGGCCTGGTCGTCGGTGACAGACGACTGATCGACGGCGTTAGTCAAGTCCTCGATCATTAGGACTGCGCAGTTCGCGCAGAACACATAGAGAGTCATGAACAGTGCCATGTCAGAAGCGGGTAGGGTACAGAACCGTACCAACGCCTCATGACGAGGTTCTGCACAACCCGGACAAATGCACAGCTCGCGGGACCCGTAGCACACAATGATGTCATTCACCAAGAATACTAGGAATCTTACAGGCTAGTAAAACAAGTTTTTGTTGATGTCGAGCAGAGCAACGTGCCCATCTGCGTTGTCGACGTGAACCGCCCACTCGGTTGTATCCATAACTATAGTGGTGATCGCCGTCTAACCTGAGCTCTGGTATCACGTTTGCTGCGCTACAAGCAGGTTGCTTATGGTGATAGTGATTTATCAGTTCCTCCGCTGGTAGAAATCTGAGTTGCCGGTGTTTTATGGTATTACTAGGGTTGTCGGAGTGGTAAATAATGAGGCTATTTAGAATGCTACTGTTGAGCAATTTTCTGAACACCTTTATTTTTATTTTTTGTTATAATATCCGTTATAAAAACGTCGTTTAATATACTAAATCCTTAAGTTCCCTCAGACCATCGACATCCATCACGGAATCATTAAATGCGTCGAACGGAATATCTTCGAATTTATCAAACGGATCATAGTCATAGTCCACCTCAATAACGTTGATGCGACTATCATCGGTTAGAACCAAACAGTACGTTATATCGATTTATATTTATGTACCATTTCATCCCCCGTTTTCTTTCCATTAGGTACGTGGAACACTGCCGGTCATTCAGATCCACGCCTCCCATAAAAGAATTATAATCTCGTATCACCCCAGCTTTTAGATATCTCTCTCCACCTCGTTGCCCCATCACCATGTCGTTACCGTGATAAGTAGAACTCATAGTAATTAATTTAACGTCTTCCCACGCAGTAACAGAAATATCACCACAATTTCTATTTATCACATCACTTCTGTTCTGATGGTGTGCGGAAACCAGGGTTCCAATCTTATGTCGATTTATACCTCAGCGGATAAGAGAGTAGAGAAACACAAACATTAGTTTAATATACTAAATCCTTAAGTTCCCTCAGACCATCGACATCCATCACGGAATCATTAAATGCGTCGAACGGAATATCTTCGAATTTATCACACGGATCATAGTCATAGTCCACCTCAATAACGTTGATGCGACTATCATCGGTTAGAACCAAACAGTACGTTATATCGATTTATATTTATGTACCATTTCATCCCCCGTTTTCTTTCCATTAGGTACGTGGAACACTGCCGGTCATTCAGATCCACGCCTCCCATAAAAGAATTATAATCTGGTATCACCCCAGCTTTTAGATATCTCTCTCCACCTCGTTGCCCCATCACCATGTCGTTAACGTGATAAGTAGAACTCATAGTAATTAATTTAACGTCTTCCCACGCAGTAACAGAAATATCACCACAATTTCTATTTATCACATCACCCCTGTTCTGATGGTGTGCGGAAACCAGGGTTCCAATCTTATGTCGATTTATACCTCAGCGGATAAGAGAGTAGAGAAACACAAACATTAGTATTTACAACAATTTATTATTTATTCAATTAATGTATACAGAGACGCTTACCGATGAGCCGTTTGAGTGGAGAGAGAGTGATTTTATACATGAAAAATTGCAGTTTATAAAGCCAACATTTTGACGTTGAAAAGTTCAGAATGACGTCAGACTGTACATTCGTGTATTGAAAGAAACGTTTGAAAAAATGATGAGGGCGAAAGACGCATTTACGAATTCTGGTTAAATATGTTATTAATGAGGTCAGACAGAATTCATGTGAAAAATGTTACACGTAAATTAATAGTAGTAGCAAAATTATATATGTTGCTAACCGTTACACGTTTCTCCTGTGCGTCTTTAATTACATGCAGCACATTCTTTCGGCAACGATTCAATGTGCCAACGACATCGGTTTTCCGCGACGTCAAATACTGGGTTAGGGACAGGTTGTTATAAAAATTATCCATACTCTCAAACCCATGTCCTCTTCGTCCTCTGTACTCCCCTTTCTCATCATCACTCAAATCACTCGGGAACATCTCCTCATATGTCGCGATGGCTGCCAGGTCCTGATCGTTTAGTCCTCCGGACTGGTCAAAATAAATCGGCTCGTCACGGAGAAGCTCCTCCATGGCCTGGTCGTCGGTGACAGACGACTGATCGACGGCGTTAGTCAAGTCCTCGATCATTAGGACTGCGCAGTTCGCGCAGAACACATAGAGAGTCATGAACAGTGCCATGTCAGAAGCGGGTACGGTACAGAACCGTACCAACGCCTCATGACGAGGTTCTGCACAACCCGGACAAATGCACAGCTCGCGGGACCCGTAGCACACAATGATGTCATTCACCAAGAATACTAGGAATCTTACGTGCTAGTAAAACCAGTTTTTGTTGATGTCGAGCAGAGCAACAAGCCCATCTGCGTTGTCGACGTGAACCGCCCACTCGGTTGTATCCATAACTATAGTGGTGATCGCCGTCTAACCTGAGCTCTGGTATCACGTTTGCTGCGCTACAAGCAGGTTGCTTATGGTGATAGTGATTTATCAGTTCCTCCGCCGGTAGAAATCTGAGTTGCCGGTGTTTTATGGTATTACTAGGGTTGTCGGAGTGGTAAATAATGAGGCTATTTAGAATGCTACTTTTGAGCAATTTTCTAAACACCTTTATTTTTATTTTTTGTTATAATATCCGTTATAAAAACGGCGTTTAATATACTAAATCCTTAAGTTCCCTCAGACCATCGACATCCATCACGGAATCATTAAATGCGTCGAACGGAATATCTTCGAATTTATCACACGGATCATAGTCATAGTCCACCTCAATAACGTTGATGCGACTATCATCGGTTAGAACCAAACAGTACGTTATATCGATTTATATTTATGTACCATTTCATCCCTCGTTTTCTTTCCATTAGGTACGTGGAACACTGCCGGTCATTCAGATCCACGCCTCCCATAAAAGAATTATAATCTCGTATCACCCCAGCTTTTAGATATCTCTCTCCACCTAGTTGCCCCATCACCATGTCGTTAACGTGATAAGTAGAACTCATAGTAATTAATTTAACGTCTTCCCACGCAGTAACAGAAATATCACCACAATTTCTATTTATCACATCACCCCTGTTCTGATGGTGTGCGGAAACCAGGGTTCCAATCTTATGTCGATTTATACCTCAGCGGATAAGAGAGTAGAGAAACACAAACATTAGTATTTACAACAATTTATTATTTATTCAATTAATGTATACAGAGACGCTTACCGATGAGCCGTTTGAGTGGAGAGAGAGTGATTTTATACATGAAAAATTGCAGTTTATAGCCAACATTTTGACGTTGAAAAGTTCAGAATGACGTCAGACTGTACATTCGTGTATTGAAAGAAACGTTTGAAAAAATGATGAGGGCGAAAGACGCATTTACGAATTCTGGTTAAATATGTTATTAATGAGGTCAGACAGAATTCATGTGAGAAATGTTACACGTAAATTAATAGTAGTAGCAAAATTATATATGTTGCTAACCGTTACACGTTTCTCCTGTGCGTCTTTAATTACATGCAGCACATTCTTTCGGCAACGATTCAATGTGCCAACGACATCGGTTTTCCGCGACGTCAAATACTGGGTTAGGGACAGGTTGTTATAAAAATTATCCATACTCTCAAACCCATGTCCTCTTCGTCCTCTGTACTCCCCTTTCTCATCATCACTCAAATCACTCGGGAACATCTCCTCATATGTCGCGATGGCTGCCAGGTCCGGATCGTTTAGTCCTCCGGACTGGTCAAAATAAATCGGCTCGTCACGGAGAAGCTCCTCCATGGCCTGGTCGTCGGTGACAGACGACTGATCGACGGCGTTAGTCAAGTCCTCGATCATTAGGACTGCGCAGTTCGCGCAGAACACATAGAGTGTCTTGAACAGTGCCATGTCAGAAGCGGGTACGGTACAGATCCGTACCAACGTCTCATGACGAGGTTCTGCACAACCCGGACAAATGCACAGCTCGCGGGACCCGTAGCACACAATGATGTCATTCACCAAGAATACTAAGAATCTTACGTGCCAGTAAAACCAGTTTTTGTTGATGTCGAGCAGAGCAACGTGCACATCTGCGTTGTCGACGTGAACCGCCCACTCGGTTGTATCCATAACTATAGTGGTGATCGCCGTCTAACCTGAGCTCTGGTATCACGTTTGCTGCGCTACAAGCAGGTTGCTTATGGTGATAGTGATTTATCAGTTCCTCCGCCGGTAGAAATCTGAGTTGCCGGTGTTTTATGGTATTACTAGGGTTGTCGGAGTGGTAAATAATGAGGCTATTTAGAATGCTACTGTTGAGCAATTTTCTAAACACCTTTATTTTTATTTTTTGTTATAATATCCGTTATAAAAACGGCGTTTAATATACTAAATCCTTAAGTTCCCTCAGACCATCGACATCCATCACGGAATCATTAAATGCGTCGAACGGAATATCTTCGAATTTATCACACGGATCATAGTCATAGTCCACCTCAATAACGTTGATGCGACTATCATCGGTTAGAACCAAACAGTACGTTATATCGATTTATATTTATGTACCATTTCATCCCCCGTTTTCTTTCCATTAGGTACGTGGAACACTGCCGGTCATTCAGATCCACGCCTCCCATAAAAGAATTATAATCTCGTATCACCCCAGCTTTTAGATATCTCTCTCCACCTCGTTGCCCCATCACCATGTCGTTAACGTGATAAGTAGAACTCATAGTAATTAATTTAACGTCTTCCCACGCAGTAACAGAAATATCACCACAATTTCTATTTATCACATCACTTCTGTTCTGATGGTGTGCGGAAACCAGGGTTCCAATCTTATGTCGATTTATACCTCAGCGGATAAGAGAGTAGAGAAACACAAACATTAGTTTAATATACTAAATCCTTAAGTTCCCTCAGACCATCGACATCCATCACGGAATCATTAAATGCGTCGAACGGAATATCTTCGAATTTATCACACGGATCATAGTCATAGTCCACCTCAATAACTTTGATGCGACTATCATCGGTTAGAACCAAACAGTACGTTATATCGATTTATATTTATGTACCATTTCATCCCCCGTTTTCTTTCCATTAGGTACGTGGAACACTGCCGGTCATTCAGATCCACGCCTCCCATAAAAGAATTATAATCTCGTATCACCCCAGCTTTTAGATATCTCTCTCCACCTCGTTGCCCCATCACCATGTCGTTAACGTGATAAGTAGAACTCATAGTAATTAATTTAACGTCTTCCCACGCAATAACAGAAATATCACCACAATTTCTATTTATCACATCACCCCTGTTCTGATGGTGTGCGGAAACCAGGGTTCCAATCTTATGTCGATTTATACCTCAGCGGATAAGAGAGTAGAGAAACACAAACATTAGTTTAATATACTAAATCCTTAAGTTCCCTCAGACCATCGACATCCATCACGGAATCATTAAATGCGTCGAACGGAATATCTTCGAATTTATCAAACGGATCATAGTCATAGTCCACCTCAATAACGTTGATGCGACTATCATCGGTTAGAACCAAACAGTACGTTATATCGATTTATATTTATGTACCATTTCATCCCCCGTTTTCTTTCCATTAGGTACGTGGAACACTGCCGGTCATTCAGATCCACGCCTCCCATAAAAGAATTATAATCTCGTATCACCCCAGCTTTTAGATATCTCTCTCCACCTCGTTGCCCCATCACCATGTCGTTAACGTGATACGTAGAACTCATAGTAATTAATTTAACGTCTTCCCACGCAGTAACAGAAATATCACCACAATTTCTATTTATCACATCACCCCTGTTCTGATGGTGTGCGGAAACCAGGGTTCCAATCTTATGTCGATTTATACCTCAGCGGATAAGAGAGTAGAGAAACACAAACATTAGTATTTACAACAATTTATTATTTATTCAATTAATGTATACAGAGACGCTTACCGATGAGCCGTTTGAGTGGAGAGAGAGTGATTTTATACATGAAAAATTGCAGTTTATAAAGCCAACATTTTGACGTTGAAAAGTTCAGAATGACGTCAGACTGTACATTCGTGTATTGAAAGAAACGTTTGAAAAAATGATGAGGGCGAAAGACGCATTTACGAATTCTGGTTAAATATGTTATTAATGAGGTCAGACAGAATTCATGTGAAAAATGTTACACGTAAATTAATAGTAGTAGCAAAATTATATATGTTGCTAACCGTTACACGTTTCTCCTGTGCGTCTTTAATTACATGCAGCACATTCTTTCGGCAACGATTCAATGTGCCAACGACATCGGTTTTCCGCGACGTCAAATACTGGGTTAGGGACAGGTTGTTATAAAAATTATCCACACTCTCAAACCCATGTCCTCTTCGTCCTCTGTACTCCCCTTTCTCATTTATCATGACTCAAATCACTCGGGAACATCTCCTCATATGTCGCTATGGCTGCCAGGTCCTGATCGTTAAGTCCTCCGGACTGGTCAAAATAAATCGGCTCGTCACGGAGAAGCTCCTCCATGGCCTGGTCGTCGGTGACAGACGACTGATCGACGGCGTTAGTCAAGTCCTCGATCATTAGGACTGCGCAGTTCGCGCAGAACACATAGAGAGTCATGAACAGTGCCATGTCAGAAGCGGGTACGGTACAGAACCGTACCAACGCCTCATGACGAGGTTCTGCACAACCCGGACAAATGCACAGCTCGCGGGACCCGTAGCACACAATGATGTCATTCACCAAGAATACTAGGAATCTTACGTGCTAGTAAAACCAGTTTTTGTTGATGTCGAGCAGAGCAACAAGCCCATCTGCGTTGTCGACGTGAACCGCCCACTCGGTTGTATCCATAACTATAGTGGTGATCGCCGTCTAACCTGAGCTCTGGTATCACGTTTGCTGCGCTACAAGCAGGTTGCTTATGGTGATAGTGATTTATCAGTTCCTCCGCCGGTAGAAATCTGAGTTGCCGGTGTTTTATGGTATTACTAGGGTTGTCGGAGTGGTAAATAATGAGGCTATTTAGAATGCTACTTTTGAGCAATTTTCTGAACACCTTTATTTTTATTTTTTGTTATAATATCCGTTATAAAAACGGCGTTTAATATACTAAATCCTTAAGTTCCCTCAGACCATCGACATCCATCACGGAATCATTAAATGCGTCGAACGGAATATCTTCGAATTTATCACACGGATCATAGTCATAGTCCACCTCAATAACGTTGATGCGACTATCATCGGTTAGAACCAAACAGTACGTTATATCGATTTATATTTATGTACCATTTCATCCCCCGTTTTCTTTCCATTAGGTACGTGGAACACTGCCGGTCATTCAGATCCACGCCTCCCATAAAAGAATTATAATCTGGTATCACCCCAGCTTTTAGATATCTCTCTCCACCTCGTTGCCCCATCACCATGTCGTTAACGTGATAAGTAGAACTCATAGTAATTAATTTAACGTCTTCCCACGCAGTAACAGAAATATCACCACAATTTCTATTTATCACATCACCCCTGTTCTGATGGTGTGCGGAAACCAGGGTTCCAATCTTATGTCGATTTATACCTCAGCGGATAAGAGAGTAGAGAAACACAAACATTAGTATTTACAACAATTTATTATTTATTCAATTAATGTATACAGAGACGCTTACCGATGAGCCGTTTGAGTGGAGAGAGAGTGATTTTATACATGAAAAATTGCAGTTTATAAAGCCAACATTTTGACGTTGAAAAGTTCAGAATGACGTCAGACTGTACATTCGTGTATTGAAAGAAACGTTTGAAAAAATGATGAGGGCGAAAGACGCATTTACGAATTCTGGTTAAATATGTTATTAATGAGGTCAGACAGAATTCATGTGAAAAATGTTACACGTAAATTAATAGTAGTAGCAAAATTATATATGTTGCTAACCGTTACACGTTTCTCCTGTGCGTCTTTAATTACATGCAGCACATTCTTTCGGCAACGATTCAATGTGCCAACGACATCGGTTTTCCGCGACGTCAAATACTGGGTTAGGGACAGGTTGTTATAAAAATTATCCATACTCTCAAACCCATGTCCTCTTCGTCCTCTGTACTCCCCTTTCTCATCATCACTCAAATCACTCGGGAACATCTCCTCATATGTCGCGATGGCTGCCAGGTCCTGATCGTTTAGTCCTCCGGACTGGTCAAAATAAATCGGCTCGTCACGGAGAAGCTCCTCCATGGCCTGGTCGTCGGTGACAGACGACTGATCGACGGCGTTAGTCAAGTCCTCGATCATTAGGACTGCGCAGTTCGCGCAGAACACATAGAGAGTCATGAACAGTGCCATGTCAGAAGCGGGTACGGTACAGAACCGTACCAACGCCTCATGACGAGGTTCTGCACAACCCGGACAAATGCACAGCTCGCGGGACCCGTAGCACACAATGATGTCATTCACCAAGAATACTAGGAATCTTACGTGCTAGTAAAACCAGTTTTTGTTGATGTCGAGCAGAGCAACAAGCCCATCTGCGTTGTCGACGTGAACCGCCCACTCGGTTGTATCCATAACTATAGTGGTGATCGCCGTCTAACCTGAGCTCTGGTATCACGTTTGCTGCGCTACAAGCAGGTTGCTTATGGTGATAGTGATTTATCAGTTCCTCCGCCGGTAGAAATCTGAGTTGCCGGTGTTTTATGGTATTACTAGGGTTGTCGGAGTGGTAAATAATGAGGCTATTTAGAATGCTACTTTTGAGCAATTTTCTGAACACCTTTATTTTTATTTTTTGTTATAATATCCGTTATAAAAACGGCGTTTAATATACTAAATCCTTAAGTTCCCTCAGACCATCGACATCCATCACGGAATCATTAAATGCGTCGAACGGAATATCTTCGAATTTATCACACGGATCATAGTCATAGTCCACCTCAATAACGTTGATGCGACTATCATCGGTTAGAACCAAACAGTACGTTATATCGATTTATATTTATGTACCATTTCATCCCTCGTTTTCTTTCCATTAGGTACGTGGAACACTGCCGGTCATTCAGATCCACGCCTCCCATAAAAGAATTATAATCTCGTATCACCCCAGCTTTTAGATATCTCTCTCCACCTCGTTGCCCCATCACCATGTCGTTAACGTGATAAGTAGAACTCATAGTAATTAATTTAACGTCTTCCCACGCAGTAACAGAAATATCACCACAATTTCTATTTATCACATCACCCCTGTTCTGATGGTGTGCGGAAACCAGGGTTCCAATCTTATGTCGATTTATACCTCAGCGGATAAGAGAGTAGAGAAACACAAACATTAGTATTTACAACAATTTATTATTTATTCAATTAATGTATACAGAGACGCTTACCGATGAGCCGTTTGAGTGGAGAGAGAGTGATTTTATACATGAAAAATTGCAGTTTATAAAGCCAACATTTTGACGTTGAAAAGTTCAGAATGACGTCAGACTGTACATTCGTGTATTGAAAGAAACGTTTGAAAAAATGATGAGGGCGAAAGACGCATTTACGAATTCTGGTTAAATATGTTATTAATGAGGTCAGACAGAATTCATGTGAGAAATGTTACACGTAAATTAATAGTAGTAGCAAAATTATATATGTTGCTAACCGTTACACGTTTCTCCTGTGCGTCTTTAATTACATGCAGCACATTCTTTCGGCAACGATTCAATGTGCCAACGACATCGGTTTTCCGCGACGTCAAATACTGGGTTAGGGACAGGTTGTTATAAAAATTATCCATACTCTCAAACCCATGTCCTCTTCGTCCTCTGTACTCCCCTTTCTCATCATCACTCAAATCACTCGGGAACATCTCCTCATATGTCGCGATGGCTGCCAGGTCCTGATCGTTTAGTCCTCCGGACTGGTCAAAATAAATCGGCTCGTCACGGAGAAGCTCCTCCATGGCCTGGTCGTCGGTGACAGACGACTGATCGACGGCGTTAGTCAAGTCCTCGATCATTAGGACTGCGCAGTTCGCGCAGAACACATAGAGAGTCATGAACAGTGCCATGTCAGAAGCGGGTACGGTACAGAACCGTACCAACGCCTCATGACGAGGTTCTGCACAACCCGGACAAATGCACAGCTCGCGGGACCCGTAGCACACAATGATGTCATTCACCAAGAATACTAGGAATCTTACGTGCTAGTAAAACCAGTTTTTGTTGATGTCGAGCAGAGCAACGTGCCCATCTGCGTTGTCGACGTGAACCGCCCACTCGGTTGTATCCATAACTATAGTGGTGATCGCCGTCTAACCTGAGCTCTGGTATCACGTTTGCTGCGCTACAAGCAGGTTCCTTATGGTGATAGTGATTTATCAGTTCCTCCGCCGGTAGAAATCTGAGTTGCCGGTGTTTTATGGTATTACTAGGGTTGTCGGAGTGGTAAATAATGAGGCTATTTAGAATGCTACTGTTGAGCAATTTTCTAAACACCTTTATGTTTATTTTTTGTTATAATATCCGTTATAAAAACGGCGTTTAATATACTAAATCCTTAAGTTCCCTCAGACCATCGACATCCATCACGGAATCATTAAATGCGTTGAACGGAATATATTCGAATTTATCACACGGATCATAGTCATAGTCCACCTCAATAACGTTGATGCGACTATCATCGGTTAAAACCAAACAGTACGTTATATCGATTTATATTTATGTACCATTTCATCCCCCGTTTTCTTTCCATTAGGTACGTGGAACACTGCCGGTCATTCAGATCCACGCCTCCCATAAAAGAATTATAATCTCGTATCACCCCAGCTTTTAGATATCTCTCTCCACCTCGTTGCCCCATCACCATGTCGTTAACGTGATAAGTAGAACTCATAGTAATTAATTTAACGTCTTCCCACGCAGTAACAGAAATATCACCACAATTTCTATTTATCACATCACCCCTGTTCTGATGGTGTGCGGAAACCAGGGTTCCAATCTTATGTCGATTTATACCTCAGCGGATAAGAGAGTAGAGAAACACAAACATTAGTATTTACAACAATTTATTATTTATTCAATTAATGTATACAGAGACGCTTACCGATGAGCCGTTTGAGTGGAGAGAGAGTGATTTTATACATGAAAAATTGCAGTTTATAAAGCCAACATTTTGACGTTGAAAAGTTCAGAATGACGTCAGACTGTACATTCGTGTATTGAAAGAAACGTTTGAAAAAATGATGAGGGCGAAAGACGCATTTACGAATTCTGGTTAAATATGTTATTAATGAGGTCAGACAGAATTCATGTGAAAAATGTTACACGTAAATTAATAGTAGTAGCAAAATTATATATGTTGCTAACCGTTACACGTTTCTCCTGTGCGTCTTTAATTACATGCAGCACATTCTTTCGGCAACGATTCAATGTGCCAACGACATCGGTTTTCCGCGACGTCAAATACTGGGTTAGGGACAGGTTGTTATAAAAATTATCCATACTCTCAAACCCATGTCCTCTTCGTCCTCTGTACTCCCCTTTCTCATTCATCATCACTCAAATCACTCAGGAACATCTCCTCATATGTCGCGATGGCTGCCAGGTCCGGATCGTTTAGTCCTCCGGACTGGTCAAAATAAATCGGCTCGTCACGGAGAAGCTCCTCCATGGCCTGGTCGTCGGTGACAGACGACTGATCGACGGCGTTAGTCAAGTCCTCGATCATTAGGACTGCGCAGTTCGCGCAGAACACATAGAGTGTCTTGAACAGTGCCATGTCAGAAGCGGGTACGGTACAGATCCGTACCAACGTCTCATGACGAGGTTCTGCACAACCCGGACAAATGCACAGCTCGCGGGACCCGTAGCACACAATGATGTCATTCACCAAGAATACTAAGAATCTTACGTGCCAGTAAAACCAGTTTTTGTTGATGTCGAGCAGAGCAACGTGCACATCTGCGTTGTCGACGTGAACCGCCCACTCGGTTGTATCCATAACTATAGTGGTGATCGCCGTCTAACCTGAGCTCTGGTATCACGTTTGCTGCGCTACAAGCAGGTTGCTTATGGTGATAGTGATTTATCAGTTCCTCCGCCGGTAGAAATCTGAGTTGCCGGTGTTTTATGGTATTACTAGGGTTGTCGGAGTGGTAAATAATGAGGCTATTTAGAATGCTACTGTTGAGCAATTTTCTAAACACCTTTATTTTTATTTTTTGTTATAATATCCGTTATAAAAACGGCGTTTAATATACTAAATCCTTAAGTTCCCTCAGACCATCGACATCCATCACGGAATCATTAAATGCGTCGAACGGAATATCTTCGAATTTATCACACGGATCATAGTCATAGTCCACCTCAATAACGTTGATGCGACTATCATCGGTTAGAACCAAACAGTACGTTATATCGATTTATATTTATGTACCATTTCATCCCCCGTTTTCTTTCCATTAGGTACGTGGAACACTGCCGGTCATTCAGATCCACGCCTCCCATAAAAGAATTATAATCTCGTATCACCCCAGCTTTTAGATATCTCTCTCCACCTCGTTGCCCCATCACCATGTCGTTAACGTGATAAGTAGAACTCATAGTAATTAATTTAACGTCTTCCCACGCAGTAACAGAAATATCACCACAATTTCTATTTATCACATCACTTCTGTTCTGATGGTGTGCGGAAACCAGGGTTCCAATCTTATGTCGATTTATACCTCAGCGGATAAGAGAGTAGAGAAACACAAACATTAGTTTAATATACTAAATCCTTAAGTTCCCTCAGACCATCGACATCCATCACGGAATCATTAAATGCGTCGAACGGAATATCTTCGAATTTATCACACGGATCATAGTCATAGTCCACCTCAATAACTTTGATGCGACTATCATCGGTTAGAACCAAACAGTACGTTATATCGATTTATATTTATGTACCATTTCATCCCCCGTTTTCTTTCCATTAGGTACGTGGAACACTGCCGGTCATTCAGATCCACGCCTCCCATAAAAGAATTATAATCTCGTATCACCCCAGCTTTTAGATATCTCTCTCCACCTCGTTGCCCCATCACCATGTCGTTAACGTGATAAGTAGAACTCATAGTAATTAATTTAACGTCTTCCCACGCAATAACAGAAATATCACCACAATTTCTATTTATCACATCACCCCTGTTCTGATGGTGTGCGGAAACCAGGGTTCCAATCTTATGTCGATTTATACCTCAGCGGATAAGAGAGTAGAGAAACACAAACATTAGTTTAATATACTAAATCCTTAAGTTCCCTCAGACCATCGACATCCATCACGGAATCATTAAATGCGTCGAACGGAATATCTTCGAATTTATCAAACGGATCATAGTCATAGTCCACCTCAATAACGTTGATGCGACTATCATCGGTTAGAACCAAACAGTACGTTATATCGATTTATATTTATGTACCATTTCATCCCCCGTTTTCTTTCCATTAGGTACGTGGAACACTGCCGGTCATTCAGATCCACGCCTCCCATAAAAGAATTATAATCTCGTATCACCCCAGCTTTTAGATATCTCTCTCCACCTCGTTGCCCCATCACCATGTCGTTAACGTGATACGTAGAACTCATAGTAATTAATTTAACGTCTTCCCACGCAGTAACAGAAATATCACCACAATTTCTATTTATCACATCACCCCTGTTCTGATGGTGTGCGGAAACCAGGGTTCCAATCTTATGTCGATTTATACCTCAGCGGATAAGAGAGTAGAGAAACACAAACATTAGTATTTACAACAATTTATTATTTATTCAATTAATGTATACAGAGACGCTTACCGATGAGCCGTTTGAGTGGAGAGAGTGATTTTATACATGAAAAATTGCAGTTTATAAAGCCAACATTTTGACGTTGAAAAGTTCAGAATGACGTCAGACTGTACATTCGTGTATTGAAAGAAACGTTTGAAAAAATGATGAGGGCGAAAGACGCATTTACGAATTCTGGTTAAATATGTTATTAATGAGGTCAGACAGAATTCATGTGAAAAATGTTACACGTAAATTAATAGTAGTAGCAAAATTATATATGTTGCTAACCGTTACACGTTTCTCCTGTGCGTCTTTAATTACATGCAGCACATTCTTTCGGCAACGATTCAATGTGCCAACGACATCGGTTTTCCGCGACGTCAAATACTGGGTTAGGGACAGGTTGTTATAAAAATTATCCACACTCTCAAACCCATGTCCTCTTCGTCCTCTGTACTCCCCTTTCTCATTTATCATGACTCAAATCACTCGGGAACATCTCCTCATATGTCGCTATGGCTGCCAGGTCCTGATCGTTAAGTCCTCCGGACTGGTCAAAATAAATCGGCTCGTCACGGAGAAGCTCCTCCATGGCCTGGTCGTCGGTGACAGACGACTGATCGACGGCGTTAGTCAAGTCCTCGATCATTAGGACTGCGCAGTTCGCGCAGAACACATAGAGAGTCATGAACAGTGCCATGTCAGAAGCGGGTACGGTACAGAACCGTACCAACGCCTCATGACGAGGTTCTGCACAACCCGGACAAATGCACAGCTCGCGGGACCCGTAGCACACAATGATGTCATTCACCAAGAATACTAGGAATCTTACGTGCTAGTAAAACCAGTTTTTGTTGATGTCGAGCAGAGCAACAAGCCCATCTGCGTTGTCGACGTGAACCGCCCACTCGGTTGTATCCATAACTATAGTGGTGATCGCCGTCTAACCTGAGCTCTGGTATCACGTTTGCTGCGCTACAAGCAGGTTGCTTATGGTGATAGTGATTTATCAGTTCCTCCGCCGGTAGAAATCTGAGTTGCCGGTGTTTTATGGTATTACTAGGGTTGTCGGAGTGGTAAATAATGAGGCTATTTAGAATGCTACTTTTGAGCAATTTTCTGAACACCTTTATTTTTATTTTTTGTTATAATATCCGTTATAAAAACGGCGTTTAATATACTAAATCCTTAAGTTCCCTCAGACCATCGACATCCATCACGGAATCATTAAATGCGTCGAACGGAATATCTTCGAATTTATCACACGGATCATAGTCATAGTCCACCTCAATAACGTTGATGCGACTATCATCGGTTAGAACCAAACAGTACGTTATATCGATTTATATTTATGTACCATTTCATCCCTCGTTTTCTTTCCATTAGGTACGTGGAACACTGCCGGTCATTCAGATCCACGCCTCCCATAAAAGAATTATAATCTCGTATCACCCCAGCTTTTAGATATCTCTCTCCACCTCGTTGCCCCATCACCATGTCGTTAACGTGATAAGTAGAACTCATAGTAATTAATTTAACGTCTTCCCACGCAGTAACAGAAATATCACCACAATTTCTATTTATCACATCACTTCTGTTCTGATGGTGTGCGGAAACCAGGGTTCCAATCTTATGTCGATTTATACCTCAGCGGATAAGAGAGTAGAGAAACACAAACATTAGTTTAATATACTAAATCCTTAAGTTCCCTCAGACCATCGACATCCATCACGGAATCATTAAATGCGTCGAACGGAATATCTTCGAATTTATCACACGGATCATAGTCATAGTCCACCTCAATAACGTTGATGCGACTATCATCGGTTAGAACCAAACAGTACGTTACGATCTTGAACAGTTCCGCCGCGTCTTATGTATCCTAAACGTCTTATCCATTCTCTAGTATATTATATGCATTTAAATGGGTATTTAATAAATAATAACCGAAACATCCCAAAAATACCAAATAAGTATGGTATTAAAATAAGGTCATTTCACTTCGACACCAGAAAGTAGATAAATTTCCCGTGAATATTAAAACAACTGCTGAATGTTTTGAGATTACACGTAAAATAATAAAGAAATAAACTAAAATTCCTGCGCAGTCCGCAGTGAAAATAAAGAGGATTGGCAGGGCCGAAACAAGACCAGGATTGAAGAAATAATCAATTATAGCTATCAACATTAAAAAGAAATAAAGGAGAACGTTTCTACGCAGTGCAACTATCGGACCAAACAACTGACCCTGGTCAAACGCTGTTCGCCCTGCTTCTGCATGTACTTAGCAGTACAAACCAAAGAAAAAAAAGTAACTCTTTTAACTCTTAAACAGATCCACGCCTCCCATAAAAGAATTATAATCTCGTATCACCCCAGCTTTTAGATATCTCTCTCCACCTCGTTGCCCCATCACCATGTCGTTAACGTGATAAGTAGAACTCATAGTAATTAATTTAACGTCTTCCCACGCAGTAACAGAAATATCACCACAATTTCTATTTATCACATCACCCCTGTTCTGATGGTGTGCGGAAACCAGGGTTCCAATCTTATATCGATTTATACCTCAGCGGATAAGAGAGTAGAGAAACACAAACATTAGTATTTACAACAATTTATTATTTATTCAATTAATGTATACAGAGACGCTTACCGATGAGCCGTTTGAGTGGAGAGAGAGTGATTTTATACATGAAAAATTGCAGTTTATAAAGCCAACATTTTGACGTTGAAAAGTTCAGAATGACGTCAGACTGTACATTCGTGTATTGAAAGAAACGTTTGAAAAAATGATGAGGGCGAAAGACGCATTTACGAATTCTGGTTAAATATGTTATTAATGAGGTCAGACAGAATTCATGTGAAAAATGTTACACGTAAATTAATAGTAGTAGCAAAATTATATATGTTGCTAACCGTTACACGTTTCTCCTGTGCGTCTTTAATTACATGCAGCACATTCTTTCGGCAACGATTCAATGTGCCAACGACATCGGTTTTCCGCGACGTCAAATACTGGGTTAGGGACAGGTTGTTATAAAAATTATCCATACTCTCAAACCCATGTCCTCTTCGTCCTCTGTACTCCCCTTTCTCATCATCACTCAAATCACTCGGGAACATCTCCTCATATGTCGCAATGGCTGCCAGGTCCTGATCGTTTAGTCCTCCGGACTGGTCAAAATAAATCGGCTCGTCACGGAGAAGCTCCTCCCTGGCCTGGTCGTCGGTGACAGACGACTGATCGACGGCGTTAGTCAAGTCCTCGATCATTAGGACTGCGCAGTTCGCGCAGAACACATAGAGAGTCATGAACAGTGCCATGTCAGAAGCGGGTACGGTACAGAACCGTACCAACGTCTCATGACGAGGTTCTGCACAACCCGGACAAATGCACAGCTCGCGGGACCCGTAGCACACAATGATGTCATTCACCAAGAATACTAAGAATCTTACGTGCCAGTAAAACCAGTTTTTGTTGATGTCGAGCAGAGCAACGTGCCCATCTGCGTTGTCGACGTGAACCGCCCACTCGGTTGTATCCATAACTATAGTGGTGATCGCCGTCTAACCTGAGCTCTGGTATCACGTTTGCTGCGCTACAAGCAGGTTGCTTATGGTGATAGTGATTTATCAGTTCCTCCGCCGGTAGAAATCTGAGTTGCCGGTGTTTTATGGTATTACTAGGTGTCGCGGGAAATATTGCAAATCCAACGAAATAATAAAAACCTTTCCATTCCTGAATTGTAATAAAAATTTAGTAATCAATTTCACATTCCTCAATATGCGTAGCTTTTTACCGTTAATCGGGGATGTGCAGCTGCGCCAAACAAATACTATTTCCAGCCGAAATAATAAAATATTTCGGCAATTTAATGACATACTCAATTAAGCGCGTACCAAACCAGAGATTATCAATAAATTCAACTGCGATATTGAAATATTTAAGTGCTTTCCACCGCGATAACGAATCAATTAGCCTTTCTGATGCGACGCGCTAATTACCGTTATTAGCCAGGTGCACAACGCAAAACAAGATCATTACGACATGACATGAAAACAACACAATTAAGAATATATTTGTTCCGTAGTCTCCAACATAAAAATGGGTCACAAATCTTAAAAAATACACTAAATTAAGTTAGAAAATAAGACCTCCATATTAATAGCATCATTTTGATATATAGTAGTAAACTTTTCTATAAGATAAGAAAGTTACTTTATAAAATGTATAACATTAACATAACACGTATATTTAAATTATAAAATAATAAACTAATCCTTAATTAAGCTAGACAATAGGATAGCATAATATAATATTAAGGAAATCGGGTAATTGTAATATTTTCATTATTTTATGTCCTTTTAAATCATGTAACGCCATCCTACAGAGGATAGCGAAACGACCCGTACCAGTTTTGTACGCGTCAAAGGCCAACCATACCCCCACTCCACTACGGTCGGGGAGATTGCCTATAAAAGGAAGCCCCGCAAGAAGTGGGGGTGTGTGTGTGTTTTAGTCAGCCGAAGTATACGCATTGCCTTCCGCAATTATATTATCGGCAAATATAAAGTAAAATCTTTAAAATATAAAACTACCAGTGTCAACAGTCGTTTGTTTTATTCACCACACCCTTGGTTCAAAGTGCGGCAACAGTGTTCAGTGTTCAGAACAATTCAAACGCGCAACAGAAGACGAAACTTGAAGAGAAGCAGACCCGAGCCGATTGGAATACTACCGACCCGACGTCGTTGCTGATACTTCGAGTGCCTTTCTCAATTGCGTACTGAGCTGATTTCCGGTAAGCGCTTACTGTTACCTGAATCCTGTTCTTTGTCTTCACGGCTAAGTTTTGATAGGCGAATTGACCGCTGCGACGACGAAATCTCTGACGCCTTACGAACCTCAGAGCATCCAACCTACGCCAATAACATCAGGCCTTGCGTCGTCGACCTGTCGCCAGCCCTACAACCTGGCAAAACGACATGAACCGAAATAATTGCGGATTCCGTTAGAGGAATACCGTGGAACAGAAGGCCTTTACAAAGCCAGTTCCCCTTCGTCACAGGCTGACATACTGTTTCGGAGGAAAACGTACACCCGCCCTTACAAAGCGGACCGTACAAAAACGTGTGTCGATAAAAGCCCTCACACTGTCAAATCGTTGGTCCTTCGAGCCGGATTAAACCACGACTATAAAGACGCTGGTCATTAAAAAACGGATCAAAACGAGTACTAAAAATCGTTTATCCAGGGAGCCGTGTCGAGAGCTACGGTCCGGCAATCGTACACGAATTTCGCTTTGTCGCTTGTGAGCCTTTCGATCACGACCAACTAAAATGTCCACAAAAAGCGCGAAGGAAACGCCATCGCGCAGAAGTCAATGAATAGCGGATAAAACGGCCGTCCGGAGAACAGACAAGAGCGCCGACTCACACGACCGACGCGCTGTATCTCACGATAGGACGAGACCGCTACCAACCGAGGAGAAGTCGTCAGATTCAGGAGAATCGAGTCAAACCGTACAACAGCCTGAGAAGACGACTCAACTACTCGTCGAGGAACGACCGCCGTCGAGAGCAACATCCATCAGCAGCCGCAGATCTTCGAGATCCGCCTCAACGATGATTGCGAGGCGACAACTAGAAGCGGAGATGCAAGCCGCCGACGAACGCGCACGTCTCAAGACCGCCGCCGCCGCCGCTAAAGCCAAAGCGGCCAAAGCCGCCGCCGCCGCCGACGCCGCCAAAGCCGCCGCCGCCGCCAAAGCCGCCGCCGCCGCCGACGCCGCTGAAGCCGCCGCCGCCGCCGACGCCGCTGAAGACGCGCTAGAAAAGAAATTAGCTCTCCAAAAACTCTATATAGAAGCGGAAGTGGAGGGAGAATTCGACGACGACGACGATTACACGAGCAGCAACGCTGGGAGCGTGATAGTGCCGCAAATCCGGGGAACGACCTCGAGATCGTCAGAACGTCGCACCACGACATGGATCAAGACGCATCAGGAAGCGACCCATCTCACGGAGCCAGCGGCCTCGACACAGAATCCAGAAAATAACATTGGAGTGCCGTGTAAAAGTGTAAACGTGCAAAGTGAAGTGTTCCCGCCAATGATGCATTTGTATCAAGCACGCGCCAATTTGTTAAAGGATCTTCCGAAGTTCGCAGGAGATAGCCGCGAATGGCCAATATTCGCTGCCCTTTTCGACCAGGGAACGTCTACTTGCGGTTTCACCGATGCCGACAACCTAGTGCGACTACAGCAGAGTCTACAGGGAACAGCGCGCGAGGCGGTCCGAGCCATGTTGTTGGACCCCGCAACGTGCCTGACATCAGGCGCACCTTGGAGCGCCGCTTCGGACGGACGGGATCGCGCATCGATGAATTAATGTCGGAAGCACGCAGAGCGCAGGCGATAACGGTAAGTGACCCACTTTTCAAGTTGGTAGAATACGGAACTGTAGTTTGTAATGTCATTCACTCTCTTAAAAATATGGGACATCCCGCTTATTTGATTAATCCGCCGCTTCTAAAAGAGCTTATTCATAAATTACCGCAGCATTTAAGGCTGCAGTGGTATTCTGTTGGTCACGGTGACCATCCCACTCTCGCAGATTTCGGGAACTGGTTGGAATCGATAATAGATGCGGCGGCGCAAGAGGACTCGCCGCCTACAAAAAATGTTGCCAACCAACAAATTCAAAATAAATCCGTTAAAAAATATGCCCACACTACGTCCGAAAATAAGACACCCGAATGTGTTAAATGTCATAAAACAAATCACACCACACCCGAGTGTCGGTTTTTCTTAGCGTTAAATGTTAGTGAGAGGTGGGATTGGGCAAAGGCAAACAAGGTATGTTTAAAGTGCCTTAAGAAGGGACATATTCTCAAAGACTGCCGTAAAAAGGGGAAATGTGGGAAAGACGGCTGTCAATATCCACATCACGTGTTACTACATTCTTCCCAAAATAGAAATTACAATCGCGTGCCTTCTGCGGGAAGTTCAACCAACTCGGATCAGGAGACAGTTGCAACAAGCACTGTCACAAACACCTGGAACGAAACAGCCGAAATGCTATTACGCGTAGCAAAGGTTGAACTTCGTGGACCCGGCGGATGCTATACTGTATTAGCACTCGCGACGAAGGGTCAACGGTCACGTTACTAGAAGAAGAGGTGGCTAATAAAATCGGGGCCGATGGCCCGAAAAGCCCTCTTAACCTCATAGGGGCCTCAGGGATGACCATGCAGAAAGGGGTCACGAAATTAGTAAACATTGAAATTCGTGCAGTAAATTCGCATACGTTTTACCCACTAGACGGGGTAAGAACAGTAAATAATTTAGACCTTCCAAAACAGAATTTTAATGCGAAACTAATGGCACAAAAGTGGCCACACCTAAAAAATATTCCATTTTGTGACCTGAATGATAGACCCAAATTATTGATAGGCATCGATAATTGGAACCTTATAATTCCCCGAACAATTCGCGCGGGACCCTCAAGCGGGCCTATCGCTACATCGTCGCGTCTAGGATGGACACTCGGCGGCGCGTCGGGTGGAACGCAAGCCACGCACGGCCAAGTCTATCATGTCGCCGAAAGTTCTGAAAGCGAAAGGGTAGATGAAATCGTGCGGGAGTATTTTAAAATAGAGGAACTAGGGCCGCACGTTCGTAAACATCGGCAAAACACCAATGCCAGGGCTGAACACATTTTGGACACATCAACCATTTTAATAGCCGGTAGGTGGCAAACGGGGTTATTGTGGAAATCGGACGACGTAACGCTTCCACTTAGCCGTACCATGGCGGAAAAGCGCTTACGATCCATCGAAAATAGATTAATAAAAAATCCCAGTTTAGCCGACGCATATAAAAACAAAATTCAAGAATTTATAACAAAAGGTTATGCCGAGAAATTAATTTCCTCAGATATCGAACTCAAAAGTCCAAGACTCTGGTATCTACCACACTTTCCGGTAGAAAACCAGAACAAACCAGGAAAATTAAGATTGGTATTCGACTGCGCTGCAAAATCTAATGGTGACAGCCTGAACGACCATCTTCTATCAGGACCCGACCTCCTGAATACCTTAATGGGCGTCCTTTTTAAATTTCGTCAGGGCCTCATAGGATTCACGGCAGATATCCGGGAAATGTTCTTGCAGGTGCGCTTAACGCCCCAAGATACACACAGTCAGCGTTTTCTGTGGCGCGACTTAGATTTGACAAAAAAGCCAGAAGAGTATCGTATGAACGTGGTTCTATTCGGTTCAGCGTCCTCTCCGTGCTCTTCCCAGTATGTCAAGAACCGAAACGCAGATAGGTTTGAAACCGACTATCCAGACGCCGTATACGCAATAAAATCAAAACATTACATTGACGACTATCTCGATAGTTCGGACGACGTCGCTTCCGCTAAATCACTAATTCGCGACGTAAGTCGAATACACAAAGAGGGTGGGTGGCTTCGAAATAGTTAATTGGGCTAGTAGCCATCCGCAAGTGCTAGAACAAGTACCTCAGGAATTTCGGTCGAAAACCAGCGTCACATGGACGAGTTCCGACGATAACTTTGAACGCATCTTAGGATTAAAATGGGATCCTAGAACGGACATGCTGGCTTTCGACACAAATTTTAGAAAAATCCCTCCAAATTTACTAAGTTGCGAAATATTACCTACTAAACGACAAACTTTAAGGGTAATTATGAGTGTTTTTGATCCCCTCGGGTTCCTCGGTCCACTCGCCGTGAAGGCGAAGATACTGCTTCAACATATTTGGTTGGAAAAGGTCGAGTGGGATCAGAACATTAGCGAAAGCGCATTCAACAAATGGAAGTCTTGGCTCAGGGAATTAAAAAGTATAGAAATTTTCAAAATTCCCCGTAGTTATCAATTCGGGGGAAATAAAACGGTAGGCGCGCAACTTCATATATTTGCAGACGCGAGTGAAAAAGCATATGCTGCTGTTGCCTATGTGCGATACATCGCGAGCAACAAGAATGTATGTACCGCGTTTTTAGCAGGAAAAAATAAAGTCGCACCGTTAAAAACCATGTCACTACCGCGTTTAGAGCTACAGGCTGCTACTTTAGCTAGCCGCCTAGCATACACAGTACAAAATCAACACACCTGGAAATTTGACGAGGTATTCTTGTGGAGTGACAGTAAAACTGTCCTCTCATGGATACGATTAGATCCTCGTCAATACCAAACGTTCGTTGCTCACCGCCTTGGGGAAATAGACCAGTTGACAAAAATTGATCAATGGCGCTGGGTTCCCTCAAAAGAAAACCCAGCAGACCTCGCGACTCGGGATACGATTGACGACCAAAATATTGAAAATATTCAAAAATGGGTAGACGGGCCATCCTTTTTACGACTAAACGAAAATGAGTGGCCGGAAATTAACAATACCATAAAAAACTATAAAACTTCGGAAGAGCTAAAGCGCGCAGTTCATATCACCGTAAGCGCCCCACCGGAGTGCCTTATAGAAATTCACAGATTTTCAAAAATAAATCGACTTCTACGCACTACCGCATGGGTGTTACGATTCATAGATAATTGTCTACAGAGGAGGGCGCATGCGACCCACATATCCGCAGCGGAAATTGCTCGCGCGGAAAAATACTGGGTCAAGCAAGCGCAAAGGGACAGTTTCACGCCCGAAATAACTTCCATCCGAAGTGAAAATAAAAATACGAAACCTAACAAACTGCGTCATTTAAATGCCTACTTGGACGACGAAGGCATTCTAAGAGTGGGGGGTAGGATAAACGCAATTGAAGGTGTGGCTTTAGAAGTCAAAAAACCTCCCATTCTAGATGCCAAGCACCCGTACACCAGGCTTATTATCCAGGATCAGCATGAAAAGGCCGGACACATGGGCCGCGAATTCGTGGGAAACGAATTACGCCAACGATACTGGATACTACGCCAACGGGGTGCAATTCGTCGGATCACACATGACTGCCAACGGTGCGCGCTAGAACGCGCAAAACCTGTCCCGCCAAAAATGGCGGACTTGCCCGCTATTAGATTAGAACATCATATTCGCCCATTTACGAACGTGGGGCTGGACCATTTTGGTCCGATTGAAGTAGCTGTGGGTAGACGAAGAGAGAAGCGGTATGGCGCCTTGTTTTGCTGCCTGAGTACGAGAGCCATCCACGTGGAAATCACGCACTCTTTATCAAGTGATGCGACCATGATGGCCATAAAACGTATGAGCGCGCGGCGCGGTGTCCCATCCGTGATATATTCTGATAATGGCACCGGGTTTCATGGTGCCAATAATGAGTTAAAATTAGCCTTAAAAAACCTCGACTGGGAGGATGTAAAAACTCGAAGCGCCATGAAACAAATCGATTGAAAATTTATTACCCCGACTGCTGCTCATATGGGAGGCGTTTATGAACGCCTCATACAATCTGTTAAAAAGGCGCTATACGCCACGTTAAAAGAAAAGATACCGAGAGACGAAACTCTAGCCACGTTTATGGCAGAAGCGGAAAATTCCGTCAATAGCCGTCCTCTTGTCCACGTGTCCCTCGACAGCCTTGACGAGGAGAGCCTTACTCCAAATCATTTCTTAATCGGGTCCTCCTCCGGTCGACTTAACATCGGAGTAATAGACCCTGAAAGTCTTTGTTTACGACGACAATGGCAGATCGCCCAAATATTAGCCAACCATTTTTGGAATCGATTTGTCAAAGAGTATTTACCGACTTTGGCCAAACGGTCAAAATGGCACAAAGAGGTTGAACCTATAAAGGAAGGCGAATTAGCTTTCTTAGTAGATCCTCAATTCCCCCGAAACACTTGGTTGAAGGGCATAATTACGAAAACTTTCCCCGGCAAAGACGGACAAGTCAGAGCTGTGGCTATCAAGTGCCGTGGAAAAATTTACCAGAGGCCAGCCACGAGGATTGCAATTATTCGCGCTCCCGACATGTGAATAAAACGTCTTCATTCACAGAGGAGGGAATTGTCGCGGGAAATATTGCAAATCCAACGAAATAATAAAAACCTTTCCATTCCTGAATTGTAATAAAAATTTAGTAATCAATTTCACATTCCTCAATATGCGTAGCTTTTTACCGTTAATCGGGGATGTGCAGCTGCGCCAAACAAATACTATTTCCAGCCGAAATAATAAAATATTTCGGCAATTTAATGACATACTCAATTAAGCGCGTACCAAACCAGAGATTATCAATAAATTCAACTGCGATATTGAAATATTTAAGTGCTTTCCACCGCGATAACGAATCAATTAGCCTTTCTGATGCGACGCGCTAATTACCGTTATTAGCCAGGTGCACAACGCAAAACAAGATCATTACGACATGACATGAAAACAACACAATTAAGAATATATTTGTTCCGTAGTCTCCAACATAAAAATGGGTCACAAATCTTAAAAAATACACTAAATTAAGTTAGAAAATAAGACCTCCATATTAATAGCATCATTTTGATATATAGTAGTAAACTTTTCTATAAGATAAGAAAGTTACTTTATAAAATGTATAACATTAACATAACACGTATATTTAAATTATAAAATAATAAACTAATCCTTAATTAAGCTAGACAATAGGATAGCATAATATAATATTAAGGAAATCGGGTAATTGTAATATTTTCATTATTTTATGTCCTTTTAAATCATGTAACGCCATCCTACAGAGGATAGCGAAACGACCCGTACCAGTTTTGTACGCGTCAAAGGCCAACCATACCCCCACTCCACTACGGTCGGGGAGATTGCCTATAAAAGGAAGCCCCGCAAGAAGTGGGGGTGTGTGTGTGTTTTAGTCAGCCGAAGTATACGCATTGCCTTCCGCAATTATATTATCGGCAAATATAAAGTAAAATCTTTAAAATATAAAACTACCAGTGTCAACAGTCGTTTGTTTTATTCACCACACCCTTGGTTCAAAGTGCGGCAACAGTGTTCAGTGTTCAGAACAATTCAAACGCGCAACAGAAGACGAAACTTGAAGAGAAGCAGACCCGAGCCGATTGGAATACTACCGACCCGACGTCGTTGCTGATACTTCGAGTGCCTTTCTCAATTGCGTACTGAGCTGATTTCCGGTAAGCGCTTACTGTTACCTGAATCCTGTTCTTTGTCTTCACGGCTAAGTTTTGATAGGCGAATTGACCGCTGCGACGACGAAATCTCTGACGCCTTACGAACCTCAGAGCATCCAACCTACGCCAATAACATCAGGCCTTGCGTCGTCGACCTGTCGCCAGCCCTACAACCTGGCAAAACGACATGAACCGAAATAATTGCGGATTCCGTTAGAGGAATACCGTGGAACAGAAGGCCTTTACAAAGCCAGTTCCCCTTCGTCACAGGCTGACATACTGTTTCGGAGGAAAACGTACACCCGCCCTTACAAAGCGGACCGTACAAAAACGTGTGTCGATAAAAGCCCTCACACTAGGGTTGTCGGAGTGGTAAATAATGAGGCTATTTAGAATGCTACTGTTGAGCAATTTTCTAAACACCTTTATTTTTATTTTTTGTTATAATATCCGTTATAAAAACGGCGTTTAATATACTAAATCCTTAAGTTCCCTCAGACCATCGACATCCATCACGGAATCATTAAATGCGTCGAACGGAATATCTTCGAATTTATCACACGGATCATAGTCATAGTCCACCTCAATAACTTTGATGCGACTATCATCGGTTAGAACCAAACAGTACGTTATATCGATTTATATTTATGTACCATTTCATCCCCCGTTTTCTTTCCATTAGGTACGTGGAACACTGCCGGTCATTCAGATCCACGCCTCCCATAAAAAAATTATAATCTCGTATCACCCCAGCTTTTAGATATCTCTCTCCACCTCGTTGCCCCATCACCATGTCGTTAACGTGATAAGTAGAACTCATAGTAATTAATTTAACGTCTTCCCACGCAGTAACAGAAATATCACCACAATTTCTATTTATCACATCACCCCTGTTCTGATGGTGTGCGGAAACCAGGGTTCCAATCTTATGTCGATTTATACCTCAGCGGATAAGAGAGTAGAGAAACACAAACATTAGTATTTACAACAATTTATTATTTATTCAATTAATGTATACAGAGACGCTTACCGATGAGCCGTTTGAGTGGAGAGAGAGTGATTTTATACATGAAAAATTGCAGTTTATAAAGCCAACATTTTGACGTTGAAAAGTTCAGAATGACGTCAGACTGTACATTCGTGTATTGAAAGAAACGTTTGAAAAAATGATGAGGGCGAAAGGCGCATTTACGAATTCTGGTTAAATATGTTATTAATGAGGTCAGACAGAATTCATGTGAAAAATGTTACACGTAAATTAATAGTAGTAGCAAAATTATATATGTTGCTAACCGTTACACGTTTCTCCTGTGCGTCTTTAATTACATGCAGCACATTCTTTCGGCAACGATTCAATGTGCCAACGACATCGGTTTTCCGCGACGTCAAATACTGGGTTAGGGACAGGTTGTTATAAAAATTATCCATACTCTCAAACCCATGTCCTCTTCGTCCTCTGTACTCCCCTTTCTCATTTATCATGACTCAAATCACTCGGGAACATCTCCTCATATGTCGCTATGGCTGCCAGGTCCTGATCGTTAAGTCCTCCGGACTGGTCAAAATAAATCGGCTCGTCACGGAGAAGCTCCTCCATGGCCTGGTCGTCGGTGACAGACGACTGATCGACGGCGTTAGTCAAGTCCTCGATCATTAGGACTGCGCAGTTCGCGCAGAACACATAGAGAGTCATGAACAGTGCCATGTCAGAAGCGGGTACGGTACAGAACCGTACCAACGCCTCATGACGAGGTTCTGCACAACCCGGACAAATGCACAGCTCGCGGGACCCGTAGCACACAATGATGTCATTCACCAAGAATACTAGGAAACTTACGTGCTAGTAAAACCAGTTTTTGTTGATGTCGAGCAGAGCAACGTGCCCATCTGCGTTGTCGACGTGAACCGCCCACTCGGTTGTATCCATAACTATAGTGGTGATCGCCGTCTAACCTGAGCTCTGGTATCACGTTTGCTGCGCTACAAGCAGGTTGCTTATGGTGATAGTGATTTATCAGTTCCTCCGCCGGTAGAAATCTGAGTTGCCGGTGTTTTATGGTATTACTAGGGTTGTCGGAGTGGTAAATAATGAGGCTATTTAGAATGCTACTGTTGAGCAATTTTCTAAACACCTTTATTTTTATTTTTTGTTATAATATCCGTTATAAAAACGGCGTTTAATATACTAAATCCTTAAGTTCCCTCAGACCATCGACATCCATCACGGAATCATTAAATGCGTTGAACGGAATATCTTCGAATTTATCACACGGATCATAGTCATAGTCCACCTCAATAACGTTGATGCGACTATCATCGGTTAAAACCAAACAGTACGTTATATCGATTTATATTTATGTACCATTTCATCCCCCGTTTTCTTTCCATTAGGTACGTGGAACACTGCCGGTCATTCAGATCCACGCCTCATTCAGATCCACGCCACGTTATGAGTGTTTTCAAATTTCGACAATTTCGATCCGTACAATACCTGCGGAGTTATTTCTTTTCCCATGAGGGCGATGGTCACAGACTCGAGATTTTCCCATACTCCAATGGTCGTCTGACAATTTGCATTTGCATAACTGACCGCATTGGTAGCTGTAACAAACGGCGTGCGATTGCCCAAATTTACAATCTTTACGTTGACGCTCTCTACTCGCGCAGAGTGATTAAAATAGAAATCTGAATAGAAATCTGAGTTGCCGGTGTTTTATGGTATTACTAGGGTTGTCAGAGTGGTAAATAATGAGGCTATTTAGAATGCTACTGTTGAGCAATTTTCTAAACACCTTTATTTTTATTTTTTGTTATAATATCCGTTATAAAAACGGCGTTTAATATACTAAATCCTTAAGTTCCCTCAGACCATCGACATCTATCACGGAATCATTAAGGCGACGTACTACTTAAAAAATAAACCGTATCTGAGTTTTTAAGCCCCGCCTACTTACCCCCTCCCCTCGCGACGGGGCAGGTGTTTATTATGTTGACTCATCTCGCAGCGATATTCACTCGCTATCGATGTCTGGACTAAACACACTAGGTATACACTATTGCAATGGGATTTATATTTTGGGATTATGCAAGTGTCATGTACCTACGCTGGTGAAGAAGGCTACGCTTTATCATCATCTAAACTTGAACATTATATTACTTTCCCGGCTGCCACTGGTAGGGAAGGTGTTGTGATCGTGCGGAAAAAAATGTTTAGATAACGATAGAGATGTCCATTTTGAGGTCCACCAAGATGATTAAGACCATTTTCAGAGAAATGTATGTCTGTTTGCCTGTATGTAATCTCTCACGATAACTGCCGAGCCGTTGAACCGATTGAGTTGAAATTTGGAACATAGGGATAGTATCACCCTGGAATGCGCCCATTAGATTTTGGCTGTCAACTGTTAAACCAAACTATCACTGTCAAAAATTGACAGAAGCCATATCTTACAGAATTTCATTTGCGATATGTCATTTGAAATCCCCTGAAAAACTGTATTAAGAAGAGTCACCTGTCACTAATTAATTTTCGACATTTTAAAATTATTTTAAATGGTGATAGATGACAATTGGAGAAATGCCGTTAACTGTTTTGGATACAGTTTTCCAAGGGCTTTTAAATGACATAAATCGCAATTCATGTTCCGTGAGATACAGCTTTAGTATTTTTTTGATAGTTGTAGTGACAGTTTTTGATAGTATTTTTTGGCAGAAAAAACATTTAGAATCGAATTAAAAAACAACATTGTGTATCGAACTATTTATTCGCGGTATAATAGTTCTTTGAGGAGGACATAACGACACCCATCGCCTTGTACATTATCATTAAAAAATTATTTAATTAAAAAGTAATATAATTTATTTTTAGATACTGTAAGCACATCATTGTAAACTTTAACCCCTTGAGTATGATACGACCAAATCTGGTTCTGAAACAATTATCCGTTGAGTATGATACGACCAGATCTGGTTCCGCGTTTTTTTCACTTCTTTGACGTTCTCATATTTATTCATAATTATCTAATTGTTTTACAAAATGATATTTCAATATTCTATATTCGAAATTTCAATGCAATCATTGTGCAGTTGTTCTTGTTATGATTGGTGTAGTAGTTTCGTAGTTATAGTACTTTAAGGTCGATGTCGCCGAAAATCCTGCAAAAGAGACAGATGCATCCATGAAAATACCCATTTACTCCAAGGGTTAAAGAAATACACATCATTAAAAATAAATAATTATTAATTAAAATATAAAATCATTAAGACAAAAAATCATGAAGACATTTCTAGTTGGCAAAGTAGTCTGTTATTTCTGAGTAGATACATACATATTAAATGTAAAGAGACGAATAAATACATTTAAAATTGCGCAGTACATTTGAGACTTCCTTTTTGTAGCCTTGACAGTGTCGCTTTGTAGTGGTGCGCCGACTTTTGTAATTAAAATTCATCAAATGATAATACATTTTCAAAAGCCTGTTCATCATTATTAATTAGATCTGTACTCAGCACAGATTTGGAATATCGTGTACTTTTCGGTGGCTCTATATTGCTTGTGCTTTGCTTTGGAGTGTTATTGGCAAGTACATTCTCTGTGAGTTCTTTGCTCACTTTGTGATGGAATCACTGAAAACTAACTACCGCTTAAGCGTTGGACAAGGGAGAGGAACCGATTTCTTTCGTTTTATCGTGTCGTTTCTTTTATTTGCTTCTTTCAAAGTGTATTCAGGCTCCCTTAAATCCATATTCCTTCATACTCCTGGATCCATAATTTCAGGTAATACACAGTCCATATAAAAACAAACAAGTTTTTTCCATGACATTTGTCCAAATCAAATCATTCGTCTGTATATATTCGGTTTTGAGGAGATCGTTTTTACCAGACCAAAATGTAAATAGGCACACTTCCTTTCCAGTTATATGTATCGTTCCAGTTACAGTTTCTTTCCAGCACACTTTCTTTAAAGTTATCCACAATACCACAGATAGTTCATACCTTGTTGAAAACTTACGTTTTTTCGTTCCTCAGCGATTAATTCGCAATTCACGCACGTTTGAGGTATCTCGTGCCAATACCAACTACGGGAAACATTCCATCGCTTATGGGCTGATATGCACGTACGACTCTTGTTTCTCCACCATCGACATTTTCAACCTCAACCAACCGACGTTCGTTAAAGAATTATTCAAATCAATTGCACCTAACGAGCTTGTTAATACCTATAGTAATTAGTTATATACTTTCTATACAACAAAATAAAATTCGAAATTTAAATTCTAAGTGTCAACATATTTTAAAATTTTCTCCCCTCTAAATAATAATTAAATAATAAATTTTAGTGATTATAGTGCAATTCTATAGTCTGGATTAACTCGCGGTTAACACGGGACGCGTCCCGAAGGATCTGATCGGTCTGAGCTATTCACTTTAAATATTCGACCAGCGTGTCTATGGAAAAGTCGACCATCGAAAACAAGCGAGCTGTAGTTACTAGCTGAAGGCAGATCGACTTTGCTGAAGATACATCGGAGGACTTACTGAAGGTGGTGGTGGATTTGATTGACCAGCCACCTTTCGAAGACTATATGCAAAGACTCTCAGAAGGAGGTTACCGCAAGGTATAAGGACGATCAATTGTGCGCTGGCAGCTTAGAAGGATTACGAGACTCTTGTGGAGGCGATAGTGGTGGACCTCTGCAAGTGGCGATAGCTGACAACCAATGCCTTTTCAACATAATCACCGTTACCAGTATTGGAAAGAGCCCTTGCGGAAGTGCCAAGGGACCTGGCATATACACTGCCGTGAAGAGTCATGTGAAATAAATGGCGTTTTAGGAGTATGTCTACCGGCGAAAAATTGTCCAAAAACTGAGGGGGATTTGCCAAAAGGGAAACTATCACAATTTTGTATAATGTCGGAACAAGAGACTGTATGCTGTATTCAACACAGCCCCATGAGCAACAACACGAGATCATCAGAAAACCAGGATAAATCCAATAATGCATCTTCTATATCACCGCCTACTACAACAACTACCAATAAGTCACCGGTCATCTCTACAATAGCTCCAGAAAAAACTCAAACATCACCACAAGCCATAACTACCAATTTCATAAATGACAGTGTGAAAAACGAACTAAATCCGAAAAAATAGCTCTGCAATATTGAGTAAAAATTTAACAATGACAGTCATTGCTGCGTTAGCGATTAATTGATTTATTTTATTTTATCTGCATCCAAACTTTTCTCTGGTCGTAACGGTCTCCGTTCCATCGGGTTCAGAAGAGGGAGGAAGAGAGAGTGCACCCGTGGTCGCGCGCCCACCTGTGCACTATAATATAGCCTGCGCACTTGACTGCTTCCGAACAGTGGACTCTGAGAAGACTAAAGAAGTCACTAGAATCTACAATGCAGTCGCTGTGGCCGAACACGGCTAGAAGGATATATATACAACATATCAGTAGCTACCACAAATATTTATAAATATCTATAAATATTTATTATATATCTATAAATACCTATAAACATCAATAAATATCTGTATTTATATATCCACTATACGACCTATCTATATCTTTATTTATATCTATATACATATACACATACCATCGTCTAACTCCTTCTTCCTAATCACTTCCAATTCCCTACCTCTCCCATCGGTTTTCTATATATTTTTTATATTTAATATGAACTTTGTTTATTTTATAATTAATTTTTAAGTGTAATATGCTGAAATCCAAATGTGTAATAAACGATTATAGGCGTAATGTTTTTCTTTTTTTTCTACATTTATGCACACGTATGTATATTGTATGCGCTGTATTTTTCCAGAAATAAAATAAAAAATAAATAAATAAAAAGAAATTATATATGGACCTGTCCTTGAACTTGAACGTACCAGTGATGTTTGATGCTGATTTCAAGTTTTCCATCTTTCTGTTTCCAAAATGTCACTTTTCTTTTTCTTGTCGCTTCCGTTAACCAGATTCTATGCGCTGTAATGGGAAATTTGACTTCAAAAATATAATCATCAGATATTCCATCTGGAGAAGCTCCCAAAAATGGAAATTTAGGGTCAATGAATAATCCACATTGCTGAATTTCCACTTTTTCTAGACATATTTTTCATTCTAGTGCAGTTGTTTCATTTTCTTTTCCATGGCAAATTGATGCTACGTTGCTCAAATCCCATTTTCAGTCATGGATTTAACTAAATTGGCGCATTTTGTGTGTTGTTAACTATTGACAATTTTGCCAAAGTTAGACGCAGTTACCATTTTTCTTCGTAATTCCAACCACTCGCTGCTTTCACCTTGAATAACCGTAAGTTTTTCAATTCGCAATCGATCATTTTTCTATTTTCCAATTCTTGAAATAACAGAGCTTTGCTTTTTTCGAATATTTCTGATGGAACATCGGGTTGGTTGCAATGTTCTCCATAATGCGAATTATTGTTTTTTTTTTCAAAAAAACTTTCTGCTTTTATTTCTTTTATAAAGAATGGATTTACTTAAATGCCTCTGTCTTCTTTATTCCACTTTTGATATCCTGCCAGAGGGACTTTTGCCTATATATTTTTTATGTAATCTTGAGAGTGGCTGTTTTGTATTAAATGATATAACTGCCGCATTACATCGCGCTTGGTAAGACTGCTTTTGGATGTAATTTGTCCTCTTACCACCAATAAATTTTGCAATGATGCCGTTAAACCTTTCGAGAACATTACTATCTACATCATGAATTAGGCTTCTTGCATGTATTGCTACCTACGTTTTAAGTTATGTAACGTATTCTTTCCCAAATAATGTCACCCATCAAACAACTCATTGCATCCAGTGTTTCATTTTCCGACAAACAATTTTAAAAACTTCTACATTTATCATGGTTTCCAAATGCATCTATCGGGGCGTTCAAAATGTCATTATACAGGCAATCAATTTTCTCATCAATTGAAAAGTTTTGACATTTATTATAAGCTACTGCTGATGTAATATTTCTTCGCATTTTTAGTTTTTTTTTCACAGACATTACAAGTTGAATAAAAGCTTTTAAAAAGTAGATACCTACGTTTTGTTTTTTAAATTACAATTCTGCCTATCTGACGGTTTTCTATATTAGAACGGTCAGAATCGTAGCCTAATAGTATATTATATTTATACATGGTGTATAGCTCTGTCATATGGCTCTAACGCAAATGTATTGGCATTATTTACTGTCCCCTTATATATGACACATTTTGACTCGCGGGAAGCAAGCTGAAGTGGCGCACTTGTTTTAAACTCGCATAAGATCACACCGGTCGTAGGTTCAAAACCTACCGATATGTATATTTTTTTTTTGTTTTTATACATAAAGAAACATTGTTATCAAATAAATGAACACTTTTTATTAAAAAAAGTAATATTGTAAATTAAAAAAAAAAAATAAATAAATATTAAATATTATTTTACTTATTATTGTTTCTATTTTTCAACATATGATTTATCATGTTTTTAAACCTCTTTCATTTACACGGTGAAATAGCCATCTAAAACCGATATTTTTTTACTTCACATCTCCGATCCATCGAAATGTCAATTTGGTAATAATAAGTCATGAAACAGAGCGTCGCGAACGCAACCGCATATGTCGGCCTTCGAAGCCGAAATGAACCACGTTTCTAAGAGCCAATAACATTTCATTATAAAAGGTTGGCTGTTATGCCATTTGAATCAGTAATTGATCCCCACATAAGAACCATATTGACCCAATGTCGCTTGCGGCATTTTGAATGCCAGCGCGTCGTCGCGAGAAGAGCGCGCTCATCTCATTGTATGACAAAAATAATATAAACGGGCTCTGCAAAATATTATTTTTAAAATATACTGATATTTTATTTGAAAAAAATAATCGTCAGTACTACAAGTTTATTGTACATAGTTTATGTAAAAAAAAACAAACTTGAAAAAAACACACAGTAATAAGTAATATTTAACAGTGAATATGGATGAAAGTTACACTTTTTATATAAATTTTTTTAACAAGAAAAACTTATTTTTTTAAATTTATGCGAAAGCATTCCTCTTTACAACTATTGTTAAAATGCCGTAGTATTTTTTTTGAGTTTCTTGATCGTGCAGTTTAGTGTGAGGCACGTTTCAAAAAATGCTCTAAAATGAAAATTTCCTGTATAGCTCCCAGATTTAATTATTTTCCTCAATTTTCCAATACTTCAAAAAAATCTGAAATAGCTATCTACTTAAGAAAGGTACTGTGAGTTACGATAATTTTCTTTTGTTGGCTAACATCATCAGTTATTTCAGTATGACTGTTCAAAAATTGCCAAAAAATGTAATTTTCGAAATTTACCTACATCGTCGCCTTAAATGCGTCGAACGGAATATCTTCGAATTTATCACACGGATCATAGTCATAGTCCACCTCAATAACGTTGATGCGACTATCATCGGTTAGAACCAAACAGTACGTTACGATCTTGAACAGTTCCGCCGCGTCTTATGTATCCTAAACGTCTTATCCATTCTCTAGTATATTATATGCATTTAAATGGGTATTTAATAAATAATAACCGAAACATCCCAAAAATACCAAATAAGTATGGTATTAAAATAAGGTCATTTCACTTCGACACCAGAAAGTAGATAAATTTCCCGTGAATATTAAAACAACTGCTGAATGTTTTGAGATTACTAAAATAATAAAGAAATAAACTAAAATTCCTGCGCAGTCCGCAGTGAAAATAAAGAAGATTGGCAGGGCCGAAACAAGACCAGGATTGAAGAAATAATCAATTATAGCTATCAACATTAAAAAGAAATAAAGGAGAATGTTTCTACGCAGTGCAACTATCGGACCAAACAACTGATCCTGGTCAAACGCTGTTCGCCCTGCTTCTGCATGTACTTAGCAGTACAAACCAAAAAAAAAAAGTAACTCTTTTAACTCTTAAACAGATCCACGCCTCCCATAAAAGAATTATAATCTCGTATCACCCCAGCTTTTAGATATCTCTCTCCACCTCGTTGCCCCATCACCATGTCGTTAACGTGATAAGTAGAACTCATAGTAATTAATTTAACGTCTTCCCACGCAGTAACAGAAATATCACCACAATTTCTATTTATCACATCACCCCTGTTCTGATGGTGTGCGGAAACCAGGGTTCCAATCTTATGTCGATTTATACCTCAGCGGATAAGAGAGTAGAGAAACACAAACATTAGTATTTACAACAATTTATTATTTATTCAATTAATGTATACAGAGACGCTTACCGATGAGCCGTTTGAGTGGAGAGAGAGTGATTTTATACATGAAAAATTGCAGTTTATAAAGCCAACATTTTGACGTTGAAAAGTTCAGAATGACGTCAGACTGTACATTCGTGTATTCAAAGAAACGTTTGAAAAAATTATGAGGGCGAAAGACGCATTTACGAATTCTGGTTAAATATGTTATTAATGAGGTCAGACAGAATTCATGTGAAAAATGTTACACGTAAATTAATAGTAGTAGCAAAATTATATATGTTGCTAACCGTTACACGTTTCTCCTGTGCGTCTTTAATTACATGCAGCACATTCTTTCGGCAACAATTCAATGTGCCAACGACATCGGTTTTCCGCGACGTCAAATACTGGGTTAGGGACAGGTTGTTATAAAAATTATCCATACTCTCAAACCCATGTCCTCTTCGTCCTCTGTACTCCCCTTTCTCATCATCACTCAAATCACTCGGGAACATCTCCTCATATGTCGCGATGGCTGCCAGGTCCTGATCGTTTAGTCCTCCGGACTGGTCAAAATAAATCGGCTCGTCACGGAGAAGCTCCTCCCTGGCCTGGTCGTCGGTGACAGACAACTGATCGACGGCGTTAGTCAAGTCCTCGATCATTAGGACTGCGCAGTTCGCGCAGAACACATAGAGAGTCATGAACAGTGCCATGTCAGAAGCGGGTACGGTACAGAACCGTACCAACGTCTCATGACGAGGTTCTGCACAACCCGGACAAATGCACAGCTCGCGGGACCCGTAGCACACAATGATGTCATTCACCAAGAATACTAAGAATCTTACGTGCCAGTAAAACCAGTTTTTGTTGATGTCGAGCAGAGCAACGTGCACATCTGCGTTGTCGACGTGAACCGCCCACTCGGTTGTATCCATAACTATAGTGGTGATCGCCGTCTAACCTGAGCTCTGGTATCACGTTTGCTGCGCTACAAGCAGGTTGCTTATGGTGATAGTGATTTATCAGTTCCTCCGCTGGTAGAAATCTGAGTTGCCGGTGTTTTATGGTATTACTAGGGTTGTCGGAGTGGTAAATAATGAGGCTATTTAGAATGCTACTGTTGAGCAATTTTCTAAACACCTTTATTTTTATTTTTTGTTATAATATCCGTTATAAAAACGGCGTTTAATATACTAAATCCTTAAGTTCCCTCAGACCATCGACATCCATCACGGAATCATTAAATGCGTTCGGTTCAGGTTCGGCGAAACATAACCTGTAACCAGGCGCGAAAACAAAACAACGAAATATGCGGTTTGTGTTACAATTTTCTGGGTCACTTTTATTTTGCCCACCCTTATCTTGTTTTATATTCCATCTGTCCTTGGCATTTTCTGAATAATCGAATCTTATAATTGTGGTTTTATTGTAGTAGATTTGTTCCTTTTTGTATATTGCATCTAGATTTAGGATTATTTACTAAATTTCCTTTTGCAGAAGCTATATTATTTTAATATGTAATATCAACAAATCTACAACATTTTAGAGATCTTTTGTATTGTTTTTCTAACAAAAAATATATATTTTTAACCGAACCGATACAATGTCCCACTGCTAAATTGCTGACTTTTTTCAGAAGCGGGTACGGTACAGAACCCTACTAACTTCTCATGACGAGGCTCTGCACAACCCGGACAAATACACAACTCGCGAGACCCGTAGCACACAATCACGTTATTCACCAGGAAAACTTCACAAACACGGGATCCCCAATCCCATAAAAATTGAGTATGGAGTCTCCTCAGCTGCTGCCATGGTGTAGCCAGCAATATGTTCAGCGTTGCCAATTCCAGCATTATTTCAGCTTCCTGATATACAGCTTTGGCTTGATCGAAGAGTGTATGCATGTTGTCCATGTTGAAAGAGTACTGAATAAAATTAGATTGTGGCGACATTTATATACGAAATCGAACAAAGGAGTGCACACGGTTTTGCACACGATTTTGCACACGGAGTTGTTATAAAAATTATCCATATATAATATATAACCTTTATCGAATAGCCCCCACATTAGCTAGAGTACAGTCTTAGCGATTGAACTGTCAAACACATGTCCTCTGTATTCCAATATAGATAATAAACCGATATAAGTAGCCTGTTCTTGATCCACAAAGCTCATAGAACTTTATTCCGAAACTTACACCTTTGACCGTTGTAACGTTGCCCGTTTAACCTTTCGTATTCCTAAACAAGTAATATTGAAAAGTCTGAAAAACAATGTGTCTGGAACGCCGAGAAAAAGATGACAGTGGTAATTTTGATACTATAAATAAGTGGGCGCCATCCCGGCTCCAGGAAGTGGCTATTCGGGGCGTTATCAGAAGGCAGAACCAGGACGCCGTCTATCCTGAGGACGCAGAGGGGAGAGCAGTCGCGGGCCAGGGCGCACCGTGCTAGACTCAGCGCTGGGCGTGGGTCATACCCTGATTCGCCTCGCGCGCAGAAATGAGCCGAGACGACCTTGAATTTACCGTGGACTGTTTCTAAATTAAATTAAATATATAATCTGTTACCTATCTTACCGAAATGCAGGAGAATCTCAGCGGCAGCAGCAATCTCGCGGGACGGATTTTACCGCCCGCTTCACGTCGGAGGAGTACCTATTTCCCTCAGATGTTCAGGGGAATCTTATCCCTCTGCTCTTAATCAGAATTTACCATGGGCCCCGCCCTTGAATCCCGAGTTCTTTTATTTATGATTGAAAAAGATGTACTGCGCTACTTACATGATATTTATTCGGATATTATATGATTACAAATGAGTATCCTAGAGTATTTCATTTATATTACTTGGAGGATTTGCATAACTCGCTGTAATGGCCGTTCAGGAGGAAAATGATGATTCTGACCTGCGGTTAATTATTAGGTAGGTAGGAATGGATGGATGGAAGAACGATCCCCTTTTTTGGGGTCGTTCTCTGTAAATGCCGCTACCGAACCTTGACTAATGGGTTTTTTATATCCCTAATTATGCTAAGGGGGTGATTATAGGGAATTGTCCAACGAACCCGGCGTGCTCGCGCGGGTGGCGCGCGATCTACCTGACGCTTCAGGTGTGCGATGAAATATTCGTTTTATTCCGATTCTAGTGGTACTCGGGGTGGAAAATATTCGCTGAACCCTGAAGGCGTGTACAGTGATCACGGGGAACAGAAATTGACTATAGCTTGAATCTACGATTTTATAGTTATCGCCTTCGCACGAGACGGTCGCCTTTAGGAGGCGATCCGTTGGATATAAAATAGGTTGACTTTAGAAAAACTTTATGATTTACATAAGAATTATTGGGAGAGACTCGCCTGGTAAGGTTTTTGTCGGCGTCCCGGGATACTGGGTTTCCGGATCTGGGCGGCGCGAATCCCACTGGTTTTATCGTCGTTTGGTGGCGACGGATATATTTTACTATAGTTCAAGACTTTTATAAAATGTGGTTTGCTCGTGTGATCTAGCGGGTAGCAGAATCCAATGGCGACCCCGGCCTTGTGGCCGGGGTCCGTCGCCCCGTCCGCCTCCGTCGGAATCTTCTCGAATCTCTTTCTTCTCTATTTTATTCGACTGGCAATCGATGTCGTTCCGGTCGATTCTTAACTAGGGATGCCTATTACAATCGACTCTATATCGTGCTATACGGTACGATTGATGATGGCTCAGGTGAGAGCTTGTTTGAAATTACAGTTTTATGATTAATTATATGGTGTTTTAGGGTATGCATATTATGAACCTAAATACGTGACGACTAGTTTGTCACAGGCCGTCAGTATGGTCCAGTGACGTCCCGGCACTACAAAAGTACAGGATAAAAAGAATAAAAAAATAAACTACAAAAAAAAAATGTAAAATACAAAAGAAGTCACCTAATCTCGCTAACGGTGAGTGTGGAAATGGAGAGTAGAATAGAAAAATAAAGCTAAATAATGGTGTCCTTTTCCTAAGGACCTGACCATTCTTCTAACATAATACCTATATACATAGTAGAGAAAATTGTAACTGAAAGATTTGATAATGATAAGAAAAATATGCTTTCGAAGAACTTTGTGCTAACTTGAGGTGATAAGTTGGAATACTAGGAAAAGTAAGGTTATTGACCGACCATTACCAAACAAGATAATTGACAAGAGATAGCTGTTGACGAGTCGGTGATCGCCGCTGGACGTCTATCGCCGTCGGTCGTCTATCGGTGCTGGTACTCGTTGGTCTCACTTCGGCTGGGCTCGTGGCTCTTGCTTGTTCCTTAGGTCGTGAAGATCGTGAAGATGGTTTCAAATGGCTGCTGGACTGTCGTCTTAGCGCGTTCCTTGTCTTGCCGCTTCAAACAATCAGAGAAAGGAAGGTGTTAAGATTTTGCCTGGTTATTTGGCAAGTGGCGTCGTAAGTTAACGGCAGAGTCTATTTAGATGAATACTAATGCTGAACAACAGGATAGAAGTAAAAGCGTTCGTTTCAATTGCATTCAAAAGAAATAATGTCTAATATCTCGACGCTGCAACAACACTTTACACTTGAATGAAAATTGCACTTGTGTGGCCCAAACTACTTTTCACTGTATGTGTCCCTTCGTATGAGATCCCCACTGCGTGTGCATTACGTGCTGAATTGTGTGAATTTGCACCTAGTGTCTTTTCACGTCAACTCTGTTGTAATAGTAAGTAAAGTAAATGTTACGACTTTTATCTGGAGTGTGTTCCTCGGGTCGCGGTGTGCCGGGGGCTGCTCTGCCAAGGGTTGCCCCGTTGCGTGAGTGGGTCCCGGTTCCGTAGGCTCTCGCTCGTCTACGTGGCGGTGTCCGGAGGTCAACGACATGTTGGCGTCAGTGGCTGTGCCACCTCGCTCTGACTTGTCGCAGCTGTAGTATTGTGCTGGTGCCGTGTTGCCGTGGTGTGCGCCTGCTGCACATGGGTCCGCATGCTGGAAATCCATTTTTGCACGCCGTAAAAGTTCGTTTTGTTACGGTTTGTGAACGGGAAGAGGTGTGAGAGGGATAAGGCGAGCCTCAGACATTGAAGTTAGAAGTCTGTGCGGGAGCGGTAACTTTACATTTCATTAATTGACTATACCTAAGTTTAGTATTATTCTAGTTCTTGAGAGGAAAAACAATGTTTACATAATGAACACAAGAAATATTAAAGAAAAACTTTTTTTTTAATAAAAAAAAAAAGTAAAACGAAATAAAATTAAAAATTTAAATTGTGAAAGCAAAAGAAATGAAACGACATCTTGTTATTATGGTGTTATGAAAACAATACGATGAGGGTTCCTTCCTGCTATGTGCAGGTGAACTCTAAAGAAAAGCATAAAAATTATTATTTAAAAAGAAAGAAAAGTTTTAATGTCCCAGAAAGGGTTAAGCCCGGTTTCCACCGGTAAAGGGTAATGAGCGAGAAATGGCTAAGCGGAACGGATTCCTGTTATGTGAAATATGTTTTGATTTCCACCAACAAAGAGTTTTGTCTGTTGATTTCCACCGCAAAAGGAATGTGCGAGAGAGGAATGAGCGCAGCGAGCTGAACGGAAAATGATAAATGGGAAATGAACAGTCAATTTCCACAGAGAGCAAGTTCAGTTGGAGTTTTGAACTGGTTGCGTGCGGTCGTGTTTTGTTGGGAATTCGCGATGTTTTCAAGTGACGCGGAATCCAGTGAAGAAAGTGATTATGAATACAGGAAGAAAAAGTACATACTATTGTACCTTAAGCACAGGAAAAAACGCTACGGAGATTTTGGTTATGCCAGCACATTCGAGAAAGAGCATTGAAAGGGGAATACAGGCTATTTGATGATTTAGACGATGAAAAATTTAAGAACTATTACAGGGTTAGCAGAGAACAATTTCAAGAACTATATATAGGATAGAAAACGAATTTACCGCGTGAAATTTGTAGGACCCGACGTTTCGGTGACGTTGCAGCCGCCGTTGTCTAGGGTAAACAGTTTACCCTAGACAACGGCGGCTGCAACGTCACCGAAACGTCGGGTCCTACAAATTTCACGCGGTAAATTCGTTTTCTATCCTATTTATAATGTCAAACAACCGCGATAGTCTTCGATTTCAAATTTCAAGAACTTTTGTCATTTGTGGAGGCCGATATTTTAAAGCAAAATACTAACTACAGGAAAGCTATTTCACCACAAGAGAAGCTAGCTGTGTGCCTAAGGTAAGAAATAAAACATTATTGATAATTATTTCAAACTTTACTCAGAATCAAAACAAAGCTGGGAAAAATAAGGACATAAAAATAATTATTCTTAGTTATCATAATCATGTAACGGCGATGGCTCAAATGTTCCCGGCCTACTGTATTCGTGGTAGATTGTATTGGCAGAACTTGATGATCCTGCCGCTGCCGGAATGGTGTTGTTCATAGTTTCTGCCGATGCCGACGTACTGTATTCGTAATTGGCAGTATGTGAGGATCCTGCTGCTGCCGGAAAGGTATTGTTTACAGAGCCTGGATAACTATAATTTTGTAGTTCTTCCTCGGCGTCACTGACAATAACAAATATTTTTTTCTTTATACGATTTTGCATCCACGTCGGCATTGTTTTAATGGTGATCGCCATACTCTTCAAAAACAAATCAATAGCATCTTTTTTTTCTTGTGCATTTGTCATTGCGCGTCTTAAATCTCTATCTTCTTGCCTTTTTTCGTGATTTTGCTCCATTTCTTTCAATAATTCCTTCTGCGTTCCGTTTTCTTGTCTCAGTTCTACCTTCTTGAGATATACCGGCCTCACTCACTCGGCGGGCAGTATTATTTATTGCATCGTTACTTGAAAATACAGATATTTCGGAATTATTAGCATCTTCATCATCTCGCACCTCAGAGGTTTCAGGGGTTTCAGGGGTTTCCGATGATTGTGTGTTTGCAGAGTTTAAATTGGTAGACCTACTACGATTTTTCATGTATGGGAGTAAAAATTCCAACAGCTCCGCATACTTCCAAGTATTGGTGTTTGTAGCTGCTTGCCCAGTTCTGGTGGTTTTCATTCTCTTTAAACTATCTCTGTGGTTATCCCTTAACTTTTTCCATTCGGATTTCGCTGCTTTGACTGAAAAAGAATAGTAGATTGTTATATAATAAAATACTCCGCTCTACTGTACTCTACTCCACTCAATTAATTTTTCCCCTAGAGCAAAATATTATATTTATTAGTATGTACATATTATATGTGTAACTAATTTTGTATATCTTTTGTTTTAGATTTTTAGCCACAGGCGACTCATTCAAAACAATAGGCTACAATTATCGCATGAGTACAGCCACTGTTTCAAGAATAGTACATAATACATGTATTGCCATTTGGAAAAAAATACAGCCTATTCATATGAAAGAACCCAAAAAGCAAGATTGGGAATATATAGCAGAAGCTTTTGAAAATATATGGCACTTTAAAAATTGCCTCGGGGCCGTTGATGGCAAACACGTGGCGATTAAATGCCCTCCACATTCAGGAAGTAAATTTTACAACTATAAAATTTTTTATTCCGTCGTGTTACTGGCAGTTGTCGATGCTCACAAACGTTTTATAATCATTGATGTTGGGTCGTTGGGGCGTTTCAGTGACGGTGGTATTTTGAATGATAGTGTTTTTGGAAAAAAATTAATTAACAACCAATTAGATTTACCGGACGACCGTCCTTTAGATGAACATTCAGTCAGAGTGCCTTATGTGTTTATAGGTGACAAGGCGTTTGCTTTACGCGATAATTTATTGAGGCCGTATCCAAATACAATTAATGATAGACCGAAAAGAATCTTTAATTATCGACTCAGCAGAGCTCGAAATGTTGTAGAAAATGCGTTCGGCATTTTATCCGCTAGATGGCGTGTTTATCGGCGACCACTAGAGTGCAAACTTGAGACGGTCGATCATATAATAAAAACAACATGCGTGTTACATAATTATTTATCTGTACAACTATCCACATCGGTTGCACATTATCAAAATGATAATGATCCACGACCCAACAACAACATGACCTTTGACAGACTGCGAGCTACACGACAAGCTTTTAATGTACGTAATATATATTGCGATTATTTTAACAACTCCGGTAGAATAGCCTTTCAAGATTCTGTTGTTTGAACTTAATAAATTTTATTGAAAAAGCATCGACTTACCGTCTTTTATTTCTGGCAAGTTCAAATCATCAACTATAGATTTCCATGCATCTTCTTTTTTATCTATGTTTCGGTATTCTTTGCTTGATACGTTCCATAAACATGGATATTGTCGTACTGCTTCTATAAATCGCTCCATTTCAAAACAACACACAAATTGAATCGAAAGAAAACACGTTCGTCACTCGGCTGTCACGAATACAATGCGCGGCGCATGCGCGGCTCGGCGCCGGCGGCAGGTGAGGGGCGAGGAAAAGAGCGCTGGTGGTGGAAACAACGAGCGAGTCCGTTTCAAACTAGTCGGCAAGACCTTGCCGCAGCGGACTCTTTTCAACCACTTTTTACTCGTTCGATCCGCCCCGCTCACCTCTTTCTCTGTGGAAACGCTACTATGTAATTTGTCATTGCGAGTTGAACGGACTCCGTAATGACTCCGCTCCGCTCGCTAGAACTGAGCGAATTCATTTCAACTCTTTCTGCTCGTTTAGTCCTTTCCGCTCGACTATTTGTTGGTGGAAACACAAGTATGCAGTTTATTTCCGCGAGTTCAGCGGAGTCCGTACGGAGTCCGTTCCGTTCGCGGTGGAAACTGTGCTTTATTGTACGCAATATCTTTATTGACGGAATCGCGTACAATATTGATGAGTACGTTGTGGGTTACCATGTACAAAAATTTTTAATATAAGTAAAATAATAATAAAAGTCATGACACAAGAAAAAAATAAATAAGCCAAATAGTTGCCAAGTTATTGCAGGATTCGCCGTATATTTTGCCGCCTAACCTTTTGTCGTAAGATATTATGGATTCGAAAATAAAATCTGTATATATAGAAAATGTGTGTAAACGAAGTGAGGTAAATACCTGTTAATAGATAAAAATATAAATTAGAATAAAAATCTCATGACATAATGTGGATACATCGCCGGGGTCGTTGGAGAATTGTTCGGAAATAATGGTTGTGCAATGATAAAATAATTATTTATATTATACTTCAGGAACCGGTTTATGCATATTTAAGATGCAAGTGTCTTCCTTGTGCTCTGACTACAATTGTAGTATGGCATGTTAAATAATATTGCTGTATTTAGCATGATAAAATGTGACTGTATATATTAAAAAAATCGTATGGAAAAAATAATAGGTAAAACATGGGACATAGTTAAACCGGCCTGTTTTAGGTGAATCACAAGTTTAGTCGGAAAGACGGTCTATTTTTTGTATAATAGCGTCCGGATCCCCGAAATTTTAATTTTCGTGGGCCGGTGTCATCCTCCTATATGTGTCAAAAACAAAAGTATAAAATTTACATATATTATGTAACTTGGTTTGTTGAAAGTTAATAAAATTTTATGGTCCGAACATATTGGATTTTCTATATCTTTATAATTTGTTTGTTTTGGGGTGTGGAATTTTATTTTAGGAACCTACAATACTCAGTGATTTGTGGGCGTGGCAACTGACATGTTTTTAATATCATGTAGCTGGGTCTTGGTTGTTAAGGACTTCCAATTGTCCATTCTCTTGTTGGAAATGTTACAATAGTGTCCCTAGCCCGTGATTCGATGATTTTCGGTCACAACTTCTTCATCGGGTAGGGGCACCTAACATAGGACTTGTGAGATCCTGAGTTTTCAAATTAAACTGTATCTACAATATGTTATACCGTTGGTGTGTATATATTTATTTGTATGTCGAGGGAGAATAATATTATAGGTATTCGACTTCGAGTTTACCTTTCGTCTCGTGTTCATTCTCTTTTCTTTCTTCTCTGTTCAGCGAGTTCCTTTCATTCTATCTTTCATACTAACTATCTGTCTCATACTTTTTTACAATTCTTGACATGTTATTTCTGTTGTTGTAATATAAAGAAGCCATATTGTAAATAAATTCGTTTTGATATGTATATTTTTAAATCGAGTGCTATATGGGCAAACTACTAAGCAATACCTTTATATATAGTATAACCTCAAAAAACTAATTTCCGTGTTTGGAAGAAACAAGGTAGAAACTCCCAAAACCCAAAAGAATGAAAGCAAAAAAAAGGACGCCACCTCCTTTTAAAGAAAAAGAAGGAAACTAATTATATTAAAAAAAGATACCCGAAAGAAATTTTGAAAGATACCCGAAAGAAAGTTAACCTAAAAAAATATCGATCTCAGAGAGTGGGTTATATTGATCGGCACTGAATTTGGCCAACAGAAAACCCCTTTCCTCAGACACAAAAGACTACAGCACAAAAAGAAACACAAGGTTATGCAAAGTATCCGTGTTTATTCGCCCACAGGCACCCTTTTCTTCAAATTCCGCTTATCGGCACGTCACATGTGTTCAGTCAAATAGAGGTTAATTCCGGATATGAAGGCAAATTTCCTGACGTGGAGGCAAGTCTCGTCACATTTAGTGACGATTTCGTTACTTAATTAGCAGCAATTAAAATACGCATGTGTCAGAAGGTCATAGATGCCGCAAGCTGCGATCAATAAAAAAAATCCGTTAAAATCGCGAGGATCCTACTTGAAAAGCTACCCAAAAAGAGATTAAATGCTTACCAGATAAATCCACACACTTCACATAACAAATTTTTTTACCGCCAGGCGGTCACTCTCCGATTTACTCCTTACGGCGGTCGCCAATTCTCACAGCCCAATCTCTCTGTCTGTCTCTTAGCCATGTTGAAGCGAAATAGAATGATTGCAGGACGGCGGAAGTCAGCCATAACAGGTAGGGCTAGACCAGCACAACCGCGATTAATCGCCAGAATCGCCTAGAGCGATAAAAATTACGACTGCACAGCTCTATCTGTCAAAAATTTGATGTTTACGAAATTTCGTAAAAGGTTCATTTAATTGTCATAATATGGGAGAAAGTCATGAAAACAGCGAAAACCAACAGGAAACATGACTAAACACGGGGAAAACATGGAAAAACGGGTGCAGCGAACATAATCTGCACAAAGGTGCGAAAAACAAGACAACAAAATAAGCAGTTTTTGTTACAGCCCCCTCCAAAAAAAGAAATCGGAAGAGCCAACGACGATTTCAGACGAATCGTCCCGATTCAATTTATCCTACTATAGGATAACAAAAACGTCAAAGCATCAACTAACAACTCCTAACTTAACAAACCTTCTTCACGTTAACTATAATCAATTAATCCGTTCAGTAACAATAGCAGAGGCAAACTTTTACCAACTAAAACTTACACCCATTACTCTTATCACTAGAGTAAGAAAAGAAAATCAAGAAATTAAACCCAACACCAACATAACCAAAAAAAAACTTATGGAACTCCGACAACTTCCAACAACTAAGGAAGGATCAACTCATTGCGGATACCCGACTCCTACCGAAAACAACAATAACTCTAGCGTTAGACCTCGACTAAACGGTTACTTACTAAGAGACTATAGTAGTTGTCATTTACTACCTTTCATACCAATCCCCATTCATTCATCCCGGACATGAGACATTCTTACAACAATAATGCTAGATAGAAATGCTAGCATGACTGACAAAACAAAATGATTTCAGCTATTGATACCACTTGGTACAATGCCTTTGTAAAGACAATTTAAAGGGCTCATTTTAGTTTCACCCAAGATAGACAATTTTTGTAATAGAATGTTAACGCGAAGAACTCCGATACTACTATTCTGAACTATTCGGATTTAGCTTAAAATCTTTAATATGCCAGGAACCTATATTCTTCCCTGTAGCATTTTCTAACTCGTACACTAACGCAGAGAGTTTTTTAATTATTTTACATTTTTCATATTTTGGGGCAAATTTGGAAATGTAATAATTCCCAGCATTACTTAGATAATAAGTCTTTTTATAGATCGTATCGCCTACTTGAAATTCCGCAGGACGGTGTTTTCGATCATAGTAAACTTTATTATGTGCATGTAATTTTAACAATTTCTGCCGCACTACATGAAAAATGTTAGATAATTCACTCAAATTTTGAGCGTAAGACAACCTACTACCAAAAATAACCTCTGCTTGAGATTCCGGCGCCTGAGCATAAAAAGAACCATTCATTATTGGTTCACGACCATGGACTAGGAAAAATGGACTGAACCCTGTTGATTCCGAGACTGCCGCGTTAATGGCCATCTGAATCTCAGAAAGGTAGAGATCCCAGCTGCGATGATCGTCTTTTACACACAACGATAACGCAGTGACCACACTACGATTCTGACGCTCAGTTGGATTAACTTGAGGGCAATATTTCGGGTTTAAATATACTTTTGGAATTTTATATTTCGCAATCAGTTCAGTGAACTCCCTTCCGATAAACTGTTTTCCATTGTCTGAAATTAAATACTGCGGAACACCATAGCGAAGGAATACATTATGTTCAACGACGTAACTTACAAGTTTACTGGTAGCACGTTTTAACGGAAAAAGTAAACAGTATTTGCTAAAACAATCTGTCACCACGAGAATATGCATATTTCTGTTCCTCGTCATCGGATAAGGACCCAACAGATCGACCGAGACCATTTGGAACGGGAAGGCACAGGACTTAGGATTTCCTAGCTGACCCAAAGGGGAAATATTTGAATGTTTGTATTGCTGACAAGTTTCACATTTAGAAACAAAGTTAACGACGTCTCCGTGTAAATTAGGCCAAAAGTAACGAAGACAAAGACGACGGTGTGTCTTAAAAATTCCAAAATGCATAGCCAAATCAGACTCATGATTTTCTCGGATAAGCTTTTCTCTAAGCTGCAACGGAACAACTAACTTCCAATCGTAACAACTGGTGAGTTGATACTTGCTTTTAGAGTACCTAAACAATTCATGGTCCTTAATCTGGAAATTTGGATATCCAGCGGGATTTTCAGACACTGCCTTAAACAAATCGTTGTACCATGAGTCGGAAACAACAGACAGAGAGGAAACGGGAAGCAACCGAGATAACGTGTCAGGAACCACATTATCGACACCTTTCTTGTGGACAATCTCAAAATCAAAAGCAGATAGACGAATACCCCATCGAGCCAAACGGCCGGTAGGATTTTTTAAGCGCAAAAACCAACGTAAGCTGGCATGATCTGTAAAGATAGTGAATTTGGGACCGCCCTCCAAGTAACCGCGAAAATGCTCGACAGCATGAATAACACTTAGGGCTTCGCGTTCGGTTGCCGAATATCGCGTCTCAGCGGGTAAAAGTGTTCTACTCGTGAAAGCGATAGGATGATCGACGCCATCCACTTCCTGGGTTAAAACTCCGCCTAAACCGTACAACGATGCATCGCAATGAAGAGCGAACGGTTTTGAATAATCCGGACAAGCCAAAATCGGACTAGAAACTAAGGCCGATTTTAGTTTTTGAAATGCCTCTTCCGCCTCGGGCGTCCACTCATAAGGGGGAGCACCTTTGCGGGTACTTGTCAACCGAGATAAGGGAGCAGCAATACTAGAAAAATTTTTAATGAACCGACGATACCAACCGGCCATACCAAGAAAACTCTTTACCATTTTTGGAGAATTTGGAGTAGGAAAATCGAGAATACATTTTACCTTCTCGGGATCGGTATGTAGACCGTGAGAATCAACTACATACCCTAAATACTTCAATTCCTGACGGAAAAACTGACACTTCTTGAAATTTATAGAAAGGTTGGCATACAACAAGCGATCTAATACTTTGTTTAACAAAGTTATATGTTCTTCAAAAGTAGCAGATACAATAATTATGTCATCTAGGTAACAGAAAACTTTGTTTTCGAAAGAGGGATCGAACAATTTGTCAGCCAGTCTTTGCATGCACGCCGGCGAGTTTCTTAGGCCGAAGGCGCAAGATCTGAAGCAGAAGAATCCTCGACCAGGAACAGTGAAGCTACACTTCTCTCGTGAAGAAGGATCCAAAGGGATTTGCCAAAAGGCAGAGGATAAGTCGATAGAAGATAAATAATTCGCATCTCTCAAACTGTCCAAGATAGTAGTAATTCTCGGCAGGGGATACGCATCCGGTTTCGTGATAGAGTTCAGCTTCCTGCTATCGAGACAGAAACGAAGAGTACCATCTGACTTTGGAACAAAAATTGTTGGATTATTCCAACCCCCGGAACTAGGTTCGACAACACCTAACTCTAACATCTTATCAACTTCTTCATTCAACAGCGCCAATCTAGCTGGAGACAAAGGATAGTAACGCTGTTTCACTGGAGGATGATCTCCAGTATCAATAACCTGGGACAACAAATTAGTACGACCGAGACCTTTGACTTCGGAAGAAATTTTTTCAAAATTATTGATCATTCTGTCTGCTAGCGATCGTTGGTCTCCAGTCAATGAAGCAAAAGGCCGCAAGGCCCTCACTTCACTGACTCGATGCCAAACAATCGCATCGCAGGACTCAAACTTGACGAATTTTAATATTTCCGGAGCCAACTCAAATTCTCGGACAAAATCAATTCCCAAAATAAGGGAAGTACCTATATCAGGAGCTACAACAGCTCGAATAACCTGGCATCGATTATTGAATTTAAAAGGAAGAAACATAGACCCAATCGTCTTAACCGAACTTGCATTAGCAGTGGATAAAGTCACCAACGGAGACTTATTAAGAGTAAAACCGATATCAACTAAATATTTATGTGAATCAGCACCCAAAATCGTTACACTCGATCCAGTGTCGAGTAATCCACAAACAGTTATATCACCAAGTGAAACTTCTAAGAAAGGGCGACGGTTATCCTTCTCATTTGCAAACAATATCGAGGCAGAATGTAGAAAATCCTCTATTCTGCCCCGCCTTTCGAGTTTTTTGGCTCTGAAACCGGGGAATTACCAGGCCGGTTATTCTTAGAACATTCCGGACAAGTGGCTACCGTGTAGTTAAACCTACCACAACGATAGCAATATTTAGAATAGCCATGATGAGTGCCACCGCGTGAACCACGCGAACTATTATTGGCTCCTTGGTTGTAATTACCAGAAGACGAATTAGCATAAGAAAAATCATTACGGGAAAAATTTCCACGATTAAAACCGCCACGATGAAAACCACCGCGATGAGAACCACCACGATTAAAACCACCACGATTGGATGGACCAGCAGAAGAAACGTTACACTCTTTTAACTTCTGTTCAACTTTCACTTCCTCCGTCGCACATTTGGTAGGAGACTCGTCGACCGCATAAACTGCTTTCGAGCCAGAAGGCTTGACCTTCGCTTGGGCAGGAGTGGCTGCATTAGATGCGTTGATACGCTGTTGTGCATTTTCAACTTTTTTTCCTAAACGCAGAAGTTCGTCGATTGAATTTATATCAACTAGCATGAAATGTCGTTGGTAAGAAATTGAGATATTTGAAAGGATAATTCCTAATTGTTCCTCACCAGACAATGGCCTTGACAACCTGTTGAAATAGCCCAACATGACGGAAACAAAAATATGCATCCTCTCGTCCGACTTTTGCTTGCGTCCCCGTACAAACGACAAAACTTCAGCATCGTAATTTAAACTGCCAAAATCGGAGCGGAGTGCAGCAACTAACTGCTTCCAACTGGAAATGCTCGAAGCTCTAGCACGGTACCAACTAAGCGCTTGTTTCTGGAATAGTTCACAAGCCGATTTCAGCATCCTGGCATCCGAGATATTACGCGAAAACCTAATCTCATCCAATCGTTCTAAGAACTCGACCACACAGGAATCGCCGTCAAATGTGAAACCAAGATTTAAAGGTTTAAGAATGCGTTCATCAGAAATGACAAAGTTATTGTCCAAAGGAACTGGTTTCGTATCAACATGCTGTATATACGGAGCTGACGTCACTTCAGAATTCCTGCCCAAAGGAACCACCTCAGGACTAAGCTTCTCACCCTCGTGCAATGAAGTAGAAGGTATCGGAAGAACTACAGGATTTGGTAACGGGCTAGGCGAACGAACAATATCTAAATATTTTTCTAACAAAACGACAATTTCCAAAACTTCCTCCTTTAAATTATCTAATAATTTCTTGGAGTCTGAATTAGCAGGATTTATGCGTGAAATTCTATGAAAGATATGTGCAGTTTTAGTGCTAATTCGTTTATATAAAAGTTTCTGTTTGCTATTAATAAATTCCTCTATAAGTTCTTGGAGACATGAAAGTCTAATCGAACATTCTTGAAATTCTGAATCCGGATCTAAATCCGTTGAGGTAATTGATTCTGCGGGAAATTCCCTTAAGAGTGAATTAAATTGTTTTCTCATCGCTTCAACATTGGTTGGAGTGACCTCACGAATCGTGAACTCATAATCGAGTTCTGCCTTTACTAAATGTGACGCAGCATAATACACTATCGCTGGAGACGCCATCATGTCTATATATATAATTTAAATCCCACCAAAAAAATTAAAACCAAAATAAATAAAAAATAATAAAAAAATAAAATGGAATAAACTGACTTTTTTTTACTGCTTGCGGCACTTCTGATCACTTTTTGCTGCTTACCTCCACCAAGATATGTTGCCTTCACATCTGAAAATTAACAAAAAATAATTAGTATGATATTAACAAACTTAAACGGCAAGCGTAAAACTTTTTCGCGGAAACCGCCTTAAAATAACAAAATCTGCTGCTAAACAATTGCCTTTAAATCTAAGATTCAGACAAAAAAAATATAGTAACCATAAAAAAAACGGCAAGTACAAAATACTTCTTTGCGGTAACCGCTTTAAATTACAAAAAGAATGCTGCTATATAATGACAAAAGATGATGTTCAATACAAAAAACAAAAAGACGGTGCTTATAAACCTCTTTCACGGTAATCGCTATGAATGAAAATTATATAAAAACAAAAAAAAATGCTTCTAATTTTTTTTATACAATTTTAAAACAAAGTGCTTAAAAAATCGTGCTTCAATGGCTGAGGAAAAGAATATTCTGGAAGCCAAAATCCAATTTACAGGCCTAACGTTGGAGCGCTAATTTTATAACCGCAAAATACTAATTTCCGTGTTTGGAAGAAACAAGGTAGAAACTCCCAAAACCCAAAAGAATGAAAGCAAAAAAAAAGGACGCCACCTCCTTTTAAAGAAAAAGAAGGAAACTAATTATATTAAAAAAGATACCCGAAAGAAATTTTGAAAGATACCCGAAAGAAAGTTAACCTAAAAAAATATCGATCTCAGAGAGTGGGTTATATTGATCGGCACTGAATTTGGCCAACAGAAAACCCCTTTCCTCAGACACAAAAGACTACAGCACAAAAAGAAACACAAGGTTATGCAAAGTATCCGTGTTTATTCGCCCACAGGCACCCTTTTCTTCAAATTCCGCTTATCGGCACGTCACATGTGTTCAGTCAAATAGAGGTTAATTCCGGATATGAAGGCAAATTTCCTGACGTGGAGGCAAGTCCCGTCACATTTAGTGACGATTTCGTTACTTAATTAGCAGCAATTAAAATACGCATGTGTCAGAAGGTCATAGATGCCGCAAGCTGCGATCAATAAAAAAAATCCGTTAAAATCGCGAGGATCCTACTTGAAAAGCTACCCAAAAAGAGATTAAATGCTTACCAGATAAATCACACACACTTCACATAACAAATTTTTTTACCGCCAGGCGGTCACTCTCCGATTTACTCCTTACGGCGGTCGCCAATTCTCACAGCCCAATCTCTCTGTCTGTCTCTTAGCCATGTTGAAGCGAAATAGAATGATTGCAGGACGGCGGAAGTCAGCCATAACAGGTAGGGCTAGACCAGCACAACCGCGATTAATCGCCAGAATCGCCTAGAGCGATAAAAATTACGACTGCACAGCTCTATCTGTCAAAAATTTGATGTTTACGAAATTTCGTAAAAGGTTCATTTAATTGTCATAATATGGGAGAAAGTCATGAAAACAGCGAAAACCAACAGGAAACATGACTAAACACGGGGAAAACATGGAAAAACGGGTGCAGCGAACATAATCTGCACAAAGGTGCGAAAAACAAGACAACAAAATAAGCAGTTTTTGTTACAATAGGTCATTGTAAACGCCTTAATATGGATAAGTAATCCACTCCTTGACAGATGCAAGGTCGAACGAGGTCTTTCTCCAGCTAAAATAAAGATTATCTGCAACGTTTTCGCATCCTACTAGAGCCTGTTCGCTATACAGTTGTTCGAAGCTATGACGTGCGATAAAATGTAAAAGAAAAAAAATTATATATAATAGGTACAATGTACCCAAAATTAGAGCGCGACTGATTTTAACTCTTGCCGGTCTAATGGCGTTTTCGTCTAAAGTATAAACAGGGATAAGTACCACCAAACCCAAAAATATTATAATAACAACGCAAGTAGCGTATATTTTTAGGTCGAGAAGTACCTCAATTCTAGGTTGGTTTACAAGGCTTTTTTGTTAAGGGACAGGTCATTTATTCTGAAAATAATGAAAGATAGTCTACATTTTAGGATTATTTTGGACGTACAAACTCATGCCAGATGGCTCTGCCGTCTGGTATGGTTTTTTTTTATTTAAAAAAAAAATAAAAAATAAAATGTGAAGTAGGGTAAACCACCCAATTATTGACACTTTAAAGGGTTCGCGTACTTTGACACAGAATAACACAATGATAGTCACCTATTTTTAATAATTTTGTTTCTAAAATTGATTACTTATATTGTTAATTTCACGAAAATGGATGGTTTATGTTAAAAAAATACATACATATTGAAAAATTTTTGAAAAAATTGTGATGTCGTCATCTGTCCCATTTATGACACTGTCGTCCGTAATATTGACACTATGTTGACCATATATTGACACATACTTACATATCTAGTTTTTTTTTTTTACAGAAATCTGTAGCTAAATGTAATGAAACATGACTATACAGTTTAATGCTTATATATTTTACCTATTAAAATTCAAGTAACAATATCCAACTTTTAGTAATATGCCTACATTATGGAATGCCCTAATGATAGTACCTACATACCTAGGTAACTACTCATTTTCATCATTGAGGTATAATTCAATCTCTGCAGGACGTAATATCTTCTTTATTGGTCTTTCGTATTGGTTTTGAGCTTCTTTATCTTGAGTCTTGAAACAGTTCTCTTTTGTTTCTTTTTCATCTCGTTTTTGAGCAATGGGTTTGAGTATTGTTTGTCTTCCGTCAAAATCTATGCATTTTTTTATATATCTGATTTTTTCTGGAGCGGTTTGGTGGTGGTTCTTTCTGGTAAAGCTTTTTCTATTTCTTTATGTGCACGATCACTATCGGCATATCCTGTTATTTTATTAACTATTTTGTTTTCAGAAGAATTAATCAACACATGATCGTAAAATTTTGGTAGGAATTTAGTATCTGTATTTTGAGGAATAAGGGAAGTAGACAAAACTTTTATTTTCTTGGACATTGGTATATCCTTTTCATTGCTGTTTTTTTTTATTCAGTTGCATTTCATTTGTCTTCTTTATTTGTTTTTTAATTCTCTCTTCCTTTCTCTTTTGTATCCCGTCTATTTTTTGCTTCTTCAGTTCGGCTTTTTCTTTTTCTACCTTTTGCCATTCCTCCGATGTCAATACAAATGAAGTCCTCTCGGTATTTCTTACTCCCTTCCTCTCGGGTGTTTTGGCGTATACTAATGTCTCCTGTAGCTTGAATTTTTGAGTGCAGATTTTGATCGGCGTAACGCAAGGATTTATCGTCAATTTAGGCAAGATTTTTGGTGAAGTTTTTTCAGGTTCATGATTTGAAGTTGAAGTAGTACTTCCTTGTACTACACGGGAATCAGAGGGGTACTCATCAACAACTATTACAGGGATATTTTCCATAGTGGGACATTTCACTTTGTCATTTGTAGAATGTAAAATTTCATCTTCTGCGTCTTGTTTGTGAGTAGATTCGTGGATTTCCACCTCGTGGCCGACTTCGTAGAACAGTTGGCCTTGCAATTCTTTTCTGGAGTCGGTTATTATTATAGGTAAATTTGTGATGTCAAAGTCCGTGATTTCGTTGATATCTGAGGCTAAGTAGTGAGGACACTCTACTTGAAAATAGTCATATATATTTTTTAAAATGTTGTTCGTTAATGCAGAACTCTGTAGTTTCGTGGTTTTTTATGATCGTGATAAAATTCTCTCTTGTCATGGTGATCTGTGGAATCTCTTTTGTTTGTTTTTGTACTGGGGTCTTTTTTCCAAGACATTTACTAAAATCGATGTTGTCCGGATTCCACGGGTATAAACCAGTCGCTCTAAAACCATTGACCAGTGTCTGCGTTTTTACAGATTTTTTAATAGCCTTTTGGAGAATGGGAACAAATTCCACTTTCGTCAGAGCTTGTGATTGATTTGTTCTGCGCCATTCCAATACGCTTGATTTCCATGCGTTTTTTAGGGGTTTGAATGCACTCACGTCAGCTGGCTGAAGAATTCTAGTGGCGTTGGGATACAGTGCAATCAGAATTATTTGCAACTGTGTACATAGTTCACTGACGCTTAGTGTAACGTGGGTTTTGTGCCCATCAACAAACAAAATGACAGGAAACTTGGTTCCAGTTTTCACAAGGTATGGATGCAATACGTTCCTTAAATAGTCTTCAAAAAGTCCAGTCTTCATCCAGCCATTATCGCTCAGCCCTATACCCCAATCATTAGGTACTTTATCAGTTATCTCCTTCGGAAGTCGTTTGTTCGGAAATATTATCATTGGAGGAGTTTGCTCCCCATTCGCTTTAAAAGTGAACATAACCGTCAGAGTAGATTTTGCTTGACCCTGATCAGTTTCATACACATTTTTAGTACCTCTGGGAGCTAATACGGTTCCAGTCTTGGGACATAGTTGAAAGTTGGTTTCATCGCCATTAAGAACTCTACCGGGATCATTCAAAATGTCGAAGTAATCATTACTTTTTAAGTACGTCTCAATATCCGAACACCATTTTCTAATATCCTTTTCGGACACACATGAACTTGCTGCTGTCACACTTTCTGGTGTTCTTATGGCCAACTCTGGATGTCTTTTGAGAAACAGTCCATACCACTTATCGCCAGGAATGCCATCCTTAAAAGGATTCGGTCTGTCTATTTTTTTTATAAACTCGGTTACACTTGATAGTAGATCTTCTTTTCTTTTTGGGAAGCCTTTCTGACCATTAATTCTAATCCAATCTACTAACACCTGTTCTTCCTGTGGACTTAGGACCGTTGGGGGGCCAGGCCGTTCCTGACTGTCTGGGTTCTTTAACTTAAAAATAAGAGTTGGACGTGGTACCCCATACGTTTTAGATGCCAATTTCTTGGACATGCCATTTTTTATGGCGTTTAAGGCCAACCATAAACTTTCTTTTGAATAGTTTTTCCTTTTTATAGAAGGCTTAGTTTTCGCCTTTTTCCCCATCCTGATTATAATCCTGAAATATAAAAAAATATTACTATCATTACTGACTTAAAAGATAATTACTACCTTTATCAAATATTACACGACGATGATTTCCGTTTATTGACACGCTCAATACCAATTATTAACACACTGTCAAAAAAGAGATTTGATTGTATTGACATCGTGTCAATATTTGGAGATAATGATTAGAAATAGAATTCTATGTGTTCTACTTCATTTTAACAAGAAATATTATTGAGATAAGGTAAATATTTGAATAAAATATATATTTTTTTCAATCCAATTATTGACATCGGGTGTCAAAATTAAGAATTAGGTTAATATCGTATACCAATTATTAACACTCTCTATATGAAGGCTCAATCCGAAATTTATACAAAAATGAGGTTATATTTCAACACGTGATATTATTGTTAAGTGCAGAATATCTAATAACTCTACAAAGAATCAATGATCGAACTGATCGACATGGATTTGTAAACGCTTACCTTTAGTCTTTTTAAATCAAAATGGCCTCCTTTATCAGTTTCCTAAACGAGTTGACAGCACCTGCGCACAAAATCGCCATCTTTGAATGAAAAGGGATAACAGTGTTGCCATGTATTAAAAACATGATGTTGCCTTATTATAGTGCTTAACTGTATTAATATATTACTCACAAATGCTATCATTTTGTTTAAACTGTAGACGTGTCAATAAATGGAGGAGTGTTAAGATAAGGGGGGTTTACCCTACATGTATATTTTTTAAAACTTATTATTATTTTTTTATTAATTTTTTTTTTTATTTGATGACGGTATGTTGTCGACTAATTAAGTGACCTAATTTACTTTATATTGTGGGATCATCGATTTTATGTTATGCTATTTTTGGGGAAATGTGTATTTTGTCTGTCTCACGGCGGGGAGTTTGTTTATTATTATTATTTTTGTACATATATTGTTTGTTTACACTTTTCTTTCTTTTTGTCACGTCTTTCATGTGCCTTTTCCTTTCTAGAGTTCCTTAGGAACGTACCTGAATTTGATCGTTTCAGCCCATTCGACTTGCAAATCGCATCTGTCCCTTTGTGGCTCTGAGTACTGCCAAAACTCACGTTCTGTGACAGAATAATTTCTTTCTGCGGGGTTTAGTATTTGTGAAAAGTAGGAGATTGGTAAGTCTATTTTGTCCTTTTCGGAATACTGCGTCAGCGCTGCTCCTATGGCTGTGTCGCTCGCATCGCAATTTATCGTAAAGGTCTTGCTGAAGTCTGGGCATGTCAGAATCGGCGCGGATGTTAATGCCGCCTTCAGTTCGTTGAAGGAGTTTTCAGCTTCATCTGTCCAGACGAAATTTGGTCTTTCTCCTTTCTTCTCTCCTGTCAGTTTGCATAGTGGGGCAGCTATTTTGGAGAAGCCCTTGATGAATTTCCTGTAGTAGCCGCAGAGACCGAGGAAGCTCCTGACGTGCTTAACTCGATCTGGTCGTGGAAAATCCCTTACGCATTGTATTTTTTCTGGATCGGTTCTGAGGCCTCGTCTGTCGATTATGTATCCTAAGTATTTCAGTTCTGGCCGACAAAACTCACATTTCTTGAGGTTCACCGTGAGGCCGGCTTCTTTTAAGTTATTTCTGACCCTGATGAGCGTGTCCATGTGGTCTTCGAAAGTTGATGAAGCTATTATCAAGTCATCGGCGTACGCGAATACTCGGTTGTCGTACTCTGGACCGAAGATTATATCCATTAATGCCGCTAGGTCGGCCGAAGCATTGCAGACTCCGAAGGGCAAACGTTCGAATGAGAACATCCCTTTTCCCGGAATGGCGAAAGCTGTTTTGTGTTTCGAGGATCTTTCTAATGGTATTTGCCAGAATGCTTTGGAGAGATCGATGGAAGTTAGATATCTTGAATTTCCCAGGTTGTCGAGTATTTTCTGAGATGGGACCATGGGGTAGTGGTTCTTCACCGTGACCTCGTTCAGTTTCCTTGAGTCAAGGCAGACCCGTGGGCTTCCGTCCTTTTTTGTGACGACCACTATTGGGTTGCACCATGGAGATCTTGTGGGTGCGATGACTCCGAGTCTTAGCATTTCATCTATCTCATCTTTAACCAGTTTTTCTTTGGCCGGTGAGAGTGGGTATGGTCTTTGCTTTATTGGGTCGCCGATTGTGACTATCTTGTGTTCCAATAAGTGTGTCCTTCCCAATCCTTTCCTCTCGTAGGATATATCTTCGAACATTTGTTTTATACTATTTAGGCGTTTCAGTTGGTGCTGGTTGAGGTCGTCCGTATTCATGATCTGTCGAGATTCATCGACGTTGAGGTGTGACAGCTCTATGGAGGATTCGACATTTACCGAAATTTTTACGTTGAACATCTTTATGAAGTCGATTCCCAGAATGAAGTCCTTCCTTATAGATGGGCATATGAGGAAATTTACGTCCCGGGTGGTGTTTTTGTATCTGACGGGTAAGGTTGTGGATCCTACCACCTTCTGTGCTGCTCCGTCTGCTGTTGATATTCGGTTTCCTACGCTGTTAATTTTTATGCTTTGAAAATTACTGGACTTATGTTCGTTATTTCCGATAATGCATATTGCACATCCTGTATCAATTAGAGTGTTGTATGTGTTTCCCGATATTTCTATCTTTGCGTGCGGTCGCGTGTCGTGGTATTTTGCGTTTGCCGTTAAAGTGAAGGTATAGTTTTCCACGGCAATGGCAGGCTCGTTTATTGTCTGTTGCCGTGGCCCAATCCGTTTTTTGGATATTGGTATTGTTGTCGTACAGGTTTGTTATTGCACTTTCTGCATGAGTTCGTATATTCGTTTGCAGTTTTACATTATGAAGCATGTTGGCGTAGGATATTGTTTGCAATCTCTGTAGTGGTGTCCTTGTTTGTCACACTTTTGGCATCTTACTTGTCGCTGATGTGGGATCTGCCTATATTGCTCTTGGATGTTTCCTTGATTGTGGTACGTTGATCTTGCCTCTCTCGGTGCGTATTGGTATGGTGGGCCCCTGGTGTGTTGATGGTTGTATGTGTTTGTTTGGGGAAAAGCTGCTAACTCTGCGTCCCCTGGTGTGTAGGTTTGCATGCCGTCTTGGTATGTGTCGTGATCGTTTATGGTAGCCAACGGTGTTTTGTTTCGGACGTTCGCTAGTGCGTGTTGTCGCGGGAGGCTCGTTGTCGATGCCTTGGGTGCGAGGGCGTATTGTTCGAAGTTCTTGGCTAGGTCGAGTAAATTGCCAATGTCCGTCAGTTTCGTTGTGCCGAGAAGTGTGTAGTATAGAGGAAGTACGTTTAGTTTCACGATTTCGAGGATTGTGCTGTCTCTAAGCCTTGGTGATAGCCTGTTGTTCATTGTGTCCAACCTTGTTAGGTAGTCGCTCATTGTTTCCCCTTCGATTTGTTTCGTGTTTCTTAATTCGTTTTCCAGACGGATTCGGTAATTGAGATGTTCTGTAAGGAAAAAAAATAAAAAAAAAAAATAAAAAAAAAAAAACTCTTCTTCTAAGTGAGTGATTTTTATTCTTAAGTAAATTGAAATTTCTATGAGATGATTTAATTTAATTTTAGATAATTTAATTTTAGATAATTTAATTTTATATTAGCTAAACCGCTGTGTTACGTGACGCAAATCTTCTACTGATTGATGTAAATTATTGTGATGCTCAAGGTGATTAAGGTATGAGATGAAATTCAAATAAAAGAAAAATAAAAAATCTAAAGATTGAAATATTTTTTTCAACTTCTTCTGTGCTATTGAATATCTATAATACTGAATATTTTCCAAGCCTATGTGATTTTAAAGTGATTTTGAAATTATTTAATTTTTCTATGGTTTCAAAATATTACTAAGTATTCTATAGTTTTGAATATTTTCAAAGACTATTTGATTTTAAAATGATTTTTAAATAATTTTATTTTTCTATAATTTCAAAATATTACTAAGTATTCTATAGTTTTGAATATTTTCAAAAACTTTTTGATTTTAAAATGATTTTTTAATAATTTTATTTTTCTATAGTTTCAAAATATTACTTAGTATTCTATAGTTTTGAATATTTTCAAAGACTATTTGATTTTAAAATGATTTTCAAATAATTTTATTTTTCTATGTTTTCGAAATATTTCTAAGTATTCTATAGTTTTGAATATTTTCAAAGACTATTTGATTTTAAAATGATTTTTAAATAATTTTATTTTGCTATAGTTTCTAAATATTTTTAAGTATTCTATAGTTTTGAATATTTTCAAAAACTATTAGATTTTTCAGATTCCCGTGCCTTTTCTGGTTTAAATGACGTGTCGCAACCTTAAATCAGTGGATATCCTAAATGCTCTTTGTAAGCTAAATATCTTACAGCCAACCACTTATTTTTTTACTTACGAAAATCTTACATCTGCATGCCGAAATCTCCTTCGTTGCTCACTCCTGATGGCGAAACTGCTTTTCAAAATCAATATTCTTCTACCTGTACATGTTTTATGCGTCTTTCAGTATTTTTTAAATTGAATTTCAGGTTTTACACGCAAATTAACTAAACTATTCGAGCTTACAAGTTTCGAGTAGTGGTCCCTTCAGAAAATATTTTTTTATTGTTTAACGCTTATGGAGACGATCTATTTTTTTTATTTAATGAGCGCCGATCGAATCTTGGCGTTTAAAACTATCTCATTTTCTTATTTCTTGGTCTGAAAACATCATCACTTTCTTATGTCTTTAAGCTTAAATTTCACGCTGATTCTATTGCGTTTCTCAAATTTTACAAATTTCTACTAATTTAAAAGTTATAATCAAAAATTGGCTAACTGAAAATTACAGACTCTTTTATTAAAATTTTGCCCTTATTTATATTATCCTCAGGGCGTGAATTACGTATTGGTATTTTACTATGAGTAAAAAAAACTAGTTATTTAGTGAAACAATATTTTATAATTTAACCTTTAAAACATGACCAAATTGTATCGTCTTACACTCGTAATGTACTTATGTGAATATTTTCAACTATTTTAAAACGAATTTTCTTATTATTATATTTTTAAATACGTTTTTATATCGTATTTAAATTAAAATTAATTATTTACAAATGAACACTGACGAACTCATCTCGTCGTCAGTCCTAAAAGTTACTCGTTCTTTGTAGTATATTTACCCACGGTAAAAACTACGTTTTCTTATGCACAATCATATATCTAAAATCGACTAAAAGTTCGAATTTTATTTAGATATTACAAAGCGATATTTTCTGCTGGTTTTCAAATTTATATAGCGTGGAAAAGATTAGCACGCAAATATTTACTGCTATCTTATTCCAAATTCAGCTTCAACTTTTAAAAATAAATCTTTTGTTATATAGAAAATAACCAACTTAAACTAATATGTTTTTCTGGCCAGTAATCTTATCGATTACTCAGCTCAATCAGAAAAAAACATTTTACATAAATCTTTTAAAACTACTTACATATACAGTACATCAGAATTGATATTAAACGTGACGATATGCAGTGGGTGATCTTTTCCTTTTTAGTATTTTATTTGGCTTCCTCTTCTTTGTAATTCTATTTCATCCTTCTGGTGTTTTATGTAATAATTGGTCTTCCTTCTTGTTATAATATGGATTGGTCTTCCTTCTTGTTATATGATAGATTGGACTTCCTTCTCAGTTCTCGGTATTTTATAATATTATATCGTCGTTCATTCAATTCGTAATATTAGGCTTTTGCCTCCAATTTTCAATAAAGCTTCAACGCTTCGCGGTATTCGTATTTTCGCAAAACTATTCGAACAATGTATGTTTAATTATAGCAAAATAAATTTATAAAATTACTTTGTGAGCCTTGGAGGACACGCAAAATGCATGACATCCAGGCGAATTAACACACCTAGGCGTCTGCTATTAATGCTCGGATTATTGACTGATGACTGATTGACTGTTGAAAATTTAATGATGCCCCTTTTTGTGGCTGGTTCCTTTTATAACATCGTGTTTATTCCCTTTCCACGATCATTTTTTTCTGTCATAATTTGACCCCTCTTTGCATTGGCGCCATCCTCCCTTGCTCGAGGATGTTCAATAATGTGATATTAATCGTTTGTTATTATTTTTTAATATTTTGGTGTGAGTTTACCATTGATTTTTCTTATTTTTCATAAATCCTATTATATTTTAGTGTAGTTATATGTATTTCGATATTCTCGTTCCGAATCTTCTTAATTATTATTTTTTTAAGCTTTAATTATATGAGTTTTTCATGTTTAAAAATTTTATTTTGAAAAACTATGTTCTGCTAGTTTTTTTAAAATAATATATATTCTATTATATGTGTTTCTTTCCTGGCTTTTCAAAGATGATATTATTTTTTTAATTTTTTTGTTTATTGTGGTAGTTTTTTATGTTTTTCTTCAATTTTTGTTTTTTTTCAAAACGGACTTCATTTCTATTACCGTCCTATTTTTAAAACATTTTCTATATTTTTTTATTATTTTTATGTCATACTTTTAAAAAAATATTCTCATACAACATCTATGACGCCGCGCACTTTGTCCTTTCCCGCGCTTTTTTTCATTCTTCTGTCTTTTTGAACTTCCCTTGGGCATTGTCGTCTGAGCTTTCGGCATCAAATTTCTGGGTTTTTTCCATGACCATATATGGACATGATTTTTGCGCGTGTCTAGTGCGGCTTTAATACTTTTTATCGTAATATCTATTCTTTTATATTCCTCTTTTTAAATATGACATTTCAAACCCGATCTTATTTTCAAAAATCATTTTGATTTTACTTATATCTCTGTAATTAAATTTAGATTTTATTTGTTTATTTTTATAAATGAATCAGTGCTATCTGTCATTTCCTAATAGAACTTCTTGAGTTTAATCTGATATTTTATGGATATTTTTTATACCTAATCGTTCCACTTTTTTACACTGGTATTGTTTCAAAATTAAATATTATTGACTATAGTTATCGCCGTATTGCAATTTTCAAACTTGGTAGGTTTGAATGTAATGAATTTTAATTCATTACATTTACCCCCTTCCCCACTTTTGCTTGACCTCAAGCAGCTATCCATATCTTTGCTAAATTCTTAAGGTTTTTCTTATATATTGTATGTTCTGTTATTTTGGCTCATGTTGGTAGAAATAATTTATCCATCTATAATAACTCTACCTATTTTTATAATTTTATTAATATATAGGTAAATTATATAGTTTTAATAAATTTTTTTTCATAATAAAATCGCTTTATGACACTAATCTTCCTCATCTTAACACTATCAACTCTTCATCTCTCTAGCTCTCTCTTATGCATCCACTCAATGAGCTTAACTCGAGTCCAAGACCATATTCCTCCAACTTGTTAACTCTCCTCTAGTGCTAGTGCAATGTGATAATCTGCGATGATATATATATAATAATAATAATAATAATATATTTCAGCTCCCCTCGATTGCAAAGTTCAAATAAATTTGTTTCTTTTCTTTTTCTCCGTCTACGCATCTGCTCAAACAGTTAAAACTCGAGTCCGCGACCGTAACATTCTACTGTCTAACTCAACAAAATATGTTTGAAGGTGCCTAAGTTAGAGCAGCGCACCTGAGCGGGCACGTTCGTCCTTTAAATGCTCTAGGTCTTCCGACCCGTAACACTACTCTCACTAGTCGCACATTAAATTTTAAATTCCAGGTGTATTTTCGCGTTGGGCTTGTCCTTCTGCTAATTACTTAGACACAATCTCAAGTTATCAACTTGACGACTGTTAGTAGGTTTCTTACTGGTCTATTATCTTTGAATTTAACGTATACTGTGAATGAAACTTTTAACTCTCACTCGTTACTTCAGAATTTGGGAAGAGATTTTATCCTTACACAGCCTTGTATACTTCACTTGTTCACAGCACCTTTCATTCTATCTTCATACCAAAATCAACCCCATCCTCTTTATAACTTATGCTGGTTTTACTATATGATAAAAGTGCGTTATCTTCCGTCCCTTTCACCCTCCTGGATCGCTACTAGATTTCTCCCTCTACATCAAAGTTTAAATAGAAATCATTTCATTTTTTTTTTTGAACTAGGCAATCTCTTACAATATAAAACTCATTATAATGTCTATCAATAGACTTATGTTGCGTTGCAGGTATCAATGCCTGTCTACGCGTTGGATTGCATCCTCCAACTTAAAAAAATCAGATGTAATAAACTAGGCCATGGGGATGTCTACTCGTAAATCTGCCAAAACTTCCTATCTCATCGTGAAGAACCACTCAATGGATTCAACACCTCGAGGTTGCGAACCCCGAGCTCTCGTACGAGAAGTGCACTCTCGCCGAGGAAAAAAACAATAAAATCTCCCACTAAAACATCCGTCCTTATACCCTCAGCATTGGCTTGTTCGCCTACTTATTGGGTCGGACTCCCTTAACTTCCATAGCCCATCCCGCATGTACTCAAAAAATTGTATCCCTACTTTGAAACTCCTGCAATAATCTTTAAAATATCTGAACTATATCTCCCTGTCTTATTCTCGTAATAAACATATATATAACCCATATCGCTGGTGATCTGGCAGAAAGTCCTATCTCGAAAATGTCCATTTTTCAGGAGAGACGTAAAACTGTTTAGTTTTGAACTTAAGGGTCACACAATGTTAAAGAAAAACACGTACAATTTTATTTTACTTTACTTTATTTAAAAATATACTAGAAATTGAAAAAGTATTCCTATAATAGAGTTATGAAAGATAAATAAAAAATAAAGGAACATAGGACCCATTGCTTGTAACAAAATGTACTATCTAGTAATAATATAATATATATATATATATATATATATATATATATATATATATATATATATATATATATATATATATATATATATATATATATATATATATATATATATATATATATATATATATATATATATATATATATATATATATATATATATATATATATATATATAATTTTCAATAATATATAAAATTAGATTCATGAAAAGTTACTTATCTGGGGTCCTGGTGGACCAGAAACATTTTACCGATAGTTAATGTCCTCTTTAAATACTTAGGGCAGCAGCACCTGTTTCCGCAATTGATAATTTATGATGTTCTTAGTTATTGCAGCCGAATTACTGTATGCCCTTGGATGTAATAAGTATAGGAGGATGGTTTCTGTAACAGAAATGGATGTTAGTAACTTATTTTAGAAGAAATTATATGATTGAGAATATTTCGACACAAGTCGTATTCATCTCCATGACATTTCTGATAGAACAATTTTTTCAAAATTTAAATTTAAAAAAACTGAACATAGAGAAATGGGTTAATAATATTTTGCAATATCGTTATAATACACCATAACCGACCTTGAAAAACATTATTGATAATGATTTTTAAATGAAAAATATTAATAAGCTTTTAATGAATATGTCTGAACAAATATAATTACTGTATTAATTTTGCCTATTCAGACCGGGACCCTTGCAAGCGCCTAAAATATTTATAAAAGCCAACTCCCAAGATTTAACGTCTCTTTCTTTAGCGTTATCGCCAAGGCACTTAATAATTTTTACTTTAAAACAATTATCAAAAGTTAAATTGTGTGCCTTAGCATGCAATGCTATTGGAAGTTGACTATCATTGCCTACGCTGGCCCTGTGATTATTTAACCTAATGCTAAGAGGTGTAGTTGTTTCCCCAATATAAAATGCATTGCAGGTCTGGCAAAGTAATTGATATACAATATTTTTTGAAATGCAACTACTATTAAAAGGAACTCTGTAACTATTAGGAGTGTTAGGACTAGTAAAATAAATGCTTCGATCTAATAAAGGACATGTTTTACAACGTGATCGACCACAAGGCTGTAGGCCAAAATTTTTGTTATTACTAAGATAATTTCGATTATTTTTATTAAGTATTGATTTTAAATTAGGAGGTTTTCGAAATGATAAAATTGGTGGTATATCTAATAAACCTTTGGTTGATGGGTCGTTAGCTATAATAGGGAATAAATCTGCTAAAATAGGTCGCAGTTTCTCAGTGCCAGGAAAATAAGTAGTACTTAGAAAGATTTTATTTTGATTTAAATTTGAAACCAATTTAGGTTTAGGTGAAAATTTTGTTTCGGAATTTATTATATTTTTATCTAACAAAGAGGCAGGATAATTTCTTTCTATTAGTGATTTTTTAAGATTGGAAAGGTACTTATCTAAATTTTCTTTATTATTAATTAAACGGTGTCCGCGAATTGACATTGAATATGGAATTGACTTTTTGGTATGAAACGGATGACAGCTATCGAAATGTAGGTATTGCTCTTTGTTTGTAGGTTTTATATGAATTGCAGTTTTAATGGTGCCTTCGGATAGAGTTAGATCAACGTCTAAGAATGTAATTTGATTTTCTGATATAGTGTATGTAAAATCTAAGGGTCCGAAATTATTTAAATCTGTAAGGAAGTCAGTGAGTGTGTCATGTCCATGTGGCCAAAACAATTATTAAGTGCCAATTAATAATTGTTTTGGCCAAATTATTAAGTAAAAATTATTAAGTGCCTTGGCGATAACGCTAAAGAAAGAGACGTTAAATCTTGGGAGTTGGCTTTTATAAATATTTTAGGCGCTTGCAAGGGTCCCGGTCTGAATAGGCAAAATTAATACAGTAATTATATTTGTTCAGACATATTCATTAAAAGCTTATTAATATTTTTCATTTAAAAATCATTATCAATAATGTTTTTCAAGGTCGGTTATGGTGTATTATAACGATATTGCAAAATATTATTAACCCATTTCTCTATGTTCAGTTTTTTTAAATTTAAATTTTGAAAAAATTGTTCTATCAGAAATGTCATGGAGATGAATACGACTTGTGTCGAAATATTCTCAATCATATAATTTCTTCTAAAATAAGTTACTAACATCCATTTCTGTCACAGAAACCATCCTCCTATACTTATTACATCCAAGGGCATACAGTAATTCGGCTGCAATAACTAAGAACATCATAAATTATCAATTGCGGAAACAGGTGCTGCTGCCCTAAGTATTTAAAGAGGACATTAACTATCGGTAAAATGTTTCTGGTCCACCAGGACCCCAGATAAGTAACTTTTCATGAATCTAATTTTATATATTATTGAAAATAATTTAAAAAAATTTACACCCTTAAAATATCAATATATATATATATATATATATATATATATATATATATATATATATATATATATATATATATATATATATATATATAATGAAGGTAGGACATTTTACTCTTAACAATAATATGTATTATATATACTGATACTTATTAATACAGCGTAAAAAATATTCATAATGACATTTAGGAATTGAGAATTGTTTTTTTTTATTCTTCTTCATATGATGTTCATAGGCTGTCATAAAAATGGCGGCAGTCAGCGGGAAGGACATTTTTTAGTTCCTGGAGATGTTTCCATTTGGATTTTGCGATCCTACATTGTTCTTGATGCAACGGTGGATACTCAAGTACTGCGTTTGATACGTGGATACTCAAGAGATGCCGTTAAGCAGAGTTTCATTTTGATGGTTCCCGTGTAGGTTCCGATAGGTTCGTAGAGGATACATTTAATATCTAGCACAGTTGGGTCATTTGTCTTTCTTCCTGGACGTATCGATGGGTATCCTTAAGTCTTAGTGTAGTTTTTGAAGAACTTGTAGTCAAACATGATTGTTTCGTATGGAGATGGCTTGAGCCTCGATTATTTCGTGACACTAACATAGTCACTGGGAAGTTTTATTTTGCGGTTTTTTAGCTTTCTTTTAATACATTTATGTACTGAGTCCACATCTATTGAATATGGCCCACTTCTAGGTATTTTTGCATAACTTAAATGTTGTTCTCTATTGCAAAGTTTAGAATGGCATTGCTCATTACGTTTCGATTTTGCGATTCAGAATAGATGAAGATGGGATTCTTATTAGCAGTGATACAGTATCTGTTCAAATAATCAATAATACACGATGCGAAAGTAGAAGCTACTAGTTGTTTATTTTGGTCTTCAGAAAACCAGTAGCAAGTTGCTTTTTTAGTAGAAATTGTGGCGCGCCAACTTGGTTTTAAAATAAAATGCATTAGCAAACGTGAATGATGCCAACTTGACTGCTTAGAAATCCATTTCCAGACTAATTTGTCCACCGTTTATAGCTTCAGTTTTATCTTTTTCTTTTTCAGCCTTTGCATCCTGTTTTTTTCTGGTGTCTTTGCCACGCCTCTTCTGTAATGTTTCCAGTTTTATAACTACAATACAGGTTGCATTGTTCTTTTTGTTTGGAAATATTGATATGTTTTGACTTTCAAGGATTTGTATGAACTTCTTTCTACCCAGTGGTTGGTTAGAAAGAAGTTCATATTTTTTTTAAACTGTTTTTATGCATCAGTGACGGTTCAAAACAAGGGCTCCAAGTATAGCCTACTTATATCTTCAGAGCTTGAAGACGATCGAGATGAACTTCTTGTTTTTTCGGTTAGATGATAGGTAGGATCTGTGTCATTTCCTTCTTCTACGGTATTGGTGTTACGAATATTATTGTTAAAACGGCTAGGAGACGTTGAACATGTTGGAGTCTCATGTCCATAAGGCTGCGTTGTGTTTTCAATTAGTGGGATCTCTTTCATAGTGACTGTTTCACCACTTATGATTATACAAGGGATCTCAGTGCCTTGCTGAATTGGTATTGTATTATTTAGCTGTAAAAAATGTTTGTTTGAAATAATAAAATGTTGTAATAGAAGTATTTAAAGAATACACCTGAAAAAGTTGTTTTATCACCTATGCAACATTTGAATACGTTTGTTCAGCGTTGTTAATGGAGCAAATGTTATGAAAAGATACATCTTGATAGTTGTCGTACTGATAATCTATGTATTCAACCAACGTGGGCTTTGGTTCTTCATGTTCCTCTGGCTCCAGCACGAATGGACACCCATTTATAAAATTGATGTCATCTTGTACAGTCATCTAAAACAATTTATTATGAAAAATGTTAAAATGGCACAGGCAAAAAGAAAGTAAATTAGACGACCCCATGGAGGGCTCGATTTTGGTCGAGTTGGATAAGTCTGTTAGACCGCATAGGTCTTGCCATGTTATCATAATTATTGTTCTTCGACGTGTTTTCACCAATTTCTTTAATATTCTTTCGACGACGCATTTTTCTGTGAAAAATAATCGAATGTAGTATTTTTATGGAATAGCAGCAAATAATCCTATCTTTCATCATAATTATTCGCAGCTGAACGAATTTCTCAACATGCGAATTGTCCTATCTGTTTCATTGGTTTAATCTGATTTTTACAGCAAAAATAGAAATAATTTTGTATAAGCTTACCTTAAAATATGCTGTCCATCAATATCCTTAAGTGATACAGCAAAAATATCTACAAGAGTCCACCGTACTTTACATTTAGATTCGTATTTTAAACACTTGCCTAATAATGAACAGGTTATGTGTCAAACGCTCATACAAAACTGAGAGATAGGACCGATTGCCGCACAAGAATAATTAGTGTTCCCAGTAGGACTTCTTGAATTTGCCCGAATTATGAAGATTTTTAGAATAAAGTCGTCTGGATTTTGTCCTGACATTGTGGCAAAAATTATATAGGACATATTACCACCAAAATCTGAATTTGACAAAAAAATAGATAGGACTTTCTGCCAGATCACCAGCGATATGGCTTCATAAAGTATTGTAATAACTCTATATAATACTGTATTCTATTTAATATAAAAATTAATTAAATCTATAATAAGGTCAATTTATTATTATTTTATTTTCTTGTTACTGTATAATCGTGTTTATCTGAACCGCCTTTATACCATATATTTTAATATATTTTTTTTTAATTTAATTTTCTCCTAAAAAAATCTGAAAACTCTTTTATTAACATCTTTTAAGCTAAACCCTTGAGTGTTCCTTCATATATATCCATATATAATCTATGTATAGTTTATTGTTTCTTATATGTAATATATGGATAAATGTTTTGTGAATAAAATCTATCTGATGATTTGCACATTATAGAATTTAGAATAGAAAACAGGATTGGAATTAGGATAGAAGTTAGGATAGAAATTAGGATGAAAATTAGGATAGGAGTTAGGATAGGAATTAGGATGGGAATTAGGATAGGAGTTAGTATAGAAATTAGGATGGGAATTAGGATAGGAATTAGGATAGGAATTAGGATGGGAATTAGGATAGGAATTATGATAGGAATATGTTGAATCTTCTTCTGATATACTATATTAAGCAATAATGTATTTAAATTTGCTCGTGTTATAAAATGTATATATATATATATATATATGAAAAAACTCTGTAATCGCACAAATATTTATTATGTGAATTTCTACTTTCCCAACCTAAATATTTATACAGATTTCTACTAGATTAACCTTTTCCACCTGCCTTCACTAAATTTTTTACATGATGTCTTCCTATGGCAGAACCCTCTAAATCCTCTAATTCATATGCATTTTCTGATACTCTTTTTCGTATCCTGGCTTGTACATATCTTGGTGCCAATTTATGCGTAAAATACTCTAATTTATTCGACTGCACATGATTTCTTTTCCATACTAAATCTCCCACATTAAAATTTATCCTTTTTCTTCGTAAATTATATTTTTCAGCGTTTTTTCTGAAACTATCCATCAATCTTTCTTCTACTACTTGATATATTTTCTCCAAATTTCTTATATGTTCTATTCTGTTATTACTATCAGCTATTTCAAATTTTTTTATGTCTTTAGGAACATATGTGTTTATACCATGTAATTTTCCATCAATCTTTGGTTCTCTCGCAAACATTAAAAAATTTGGCGTATAGCCCGTGCTTGAATTTATATGATTGTTCATTGCAAATTGAATTTTATCTATGTATTTTGACCACGTTCTTTGCTTATCTCCTGCTAAAATTCCCAGGCTGGTCTTTACTACTTGGTTATACCGTTCCACCGTATTGTATTGAGGTGAATAATAACCTGTAAATATTCGAGGTATTGAAAATTTCTCAAAGAATGTATTGAATGAATGGGATTTACAATATTTAGCATTATCAAGAATAATCGTAGCCGGTACTCCATACTTCAAAAATATTTGGTTTTCTAATATCTTTTCTAAAATTTTTGATGTAACATTTTTTATGGGAAATAGCCAAACAAATTTTGTAAATATGTCTACTTTGGAAAATATATAAACTTGTCCCGTAACACTTCTAGGAAGCGGTCCTATAATATCCAAACTAAGTGCATTTAAAGGTTCGTCCACTGCTTTAGGAGTTGTCATACACCCTTGTGGTTTATTTGTAGATATTTTATATGCCTTGCACTTATTACATAATTCTATAAAATTTTTGACATCCTCTCCTAAATAAGGCCAGTAATAATCTTCTTGTAATTTTTTAATAGTTTTATAAACTCCAAAATGAACACCTAAATATCCATCATGAGTCCTTTCTATGGCTTCTTGCCTTTCTGCTGGTTTTAATATCAGTTTCCAAGGTTTTCTATTCCCCAAATTTTGTTGTTTTAATGCTATTAATTTATATATTCTCCCTTCTATTTTTTTAAACCCTTTTTCTTCCGTTGAATTTGTCAGATGCTCATCTAATTCGTTGTACCACTTCTCATTTTTTATTTGGCTCCTATCTTCTAAGATGCAAACTTCATTCTTTTCAATTCTTGACAAGACGTCGGGAACCACATTCAAAGTACCTTTCCTATGTATTATTTCAAAATCATATTGTGATAATAAACAGCTCCAACGGGCTAATCTACCACTAGGACTATCTAATTTCACCAACCATCGTAAACTACTATGATCACTATATACTTTAAAATGTGTGCCATCTAAATAATGCTTGAAATGTTGAATTGATCGTAACACTGATAGCAATTCCCTTTCTGTTGTACTGTATTGACGTTCTGCCATTGATAAACTTTTAGAAAAATATGCTACTGGATGTTCTTTATTGTCTTCCGCTATTTGAGCAATCATAGACCCTATAGCTTTTCCCGATGCATCACAGTGTAAATAAAACATTTTTTTATAATCCGGACATCTCATTACCGGTGCTTCTGTTAAGGCTTTCTTTAATTGCTCAAATGCCATTTGCGCTTCAGAGTTCCAAGTTAATTTTAACACAGTGCCTTTTTTTCCTCCCATTAATTTATGTAAAGGATCAGCTATAAAAGCAAAGTTTTTGATGAACCTACGGTAATATGAGGCTAATCCAATGAAACTTCTAACTTCTTTTATTGTTTTTGGTATCGGAAATTCCTTAATACATTTTATTTTCTCTGGATCTGTTGATAATCCTCTGGATCTGTTGATTATTGACTACATATCCTAAATATTTTATTTCTGATTTACAAAATTCACTTTTCTTTAAATTTATAGTTAATCCTGCTTGTTTCAATCGGTCTTTAACTATTCTCAAAAGTGCAATGTGTCTGTGAAAATCTTGTGATACTATTACCAAATCATCTGTATAGCAATATATTTCGCCTTCAAATTCTAAACCAAATATTTTATCCATTAATCGCGCAAGTTCAGACGTTGAATTACATCCTCCAAACGGCATACGTAGAAATGCATACATACCCTTACGTTCCACTACAAAAGCTGTTTTAGGAATTGATTTTTCATCTAACGGTATCTGCCAAAAAGCTTTGCCTAAATCTATAGAAGACAAATAATGAGCATCTCTCAAATTATCTAAAATTCTCTGAGAAAAAGGTACAGGATAGTGATCTTTTTCAGTTACAGCGTTCAGGCGTCTTGAATCTAAACACACTCTCATAGTGCCATCTTTCTTTTCCACTGTTACTAGAGGACTACTCCATTCGGATTTTACTGGTGCTATAACTCCTAATTTTACCATTCTATCTATTTCTACATTCAAAAGTTCTTGTTTATATGGAGATAATCTATACGGTCTTTGTCTTACTGGATCGCCATTTGTGACAATTTTATGTGTGGCTAAATGTGTCAAACCTAATCCCTTCTCTTCTATTGAAATGTCATTAAATTCCTTTTTTAGTATTGATAATATTTTTAACTGTTCGTCATTTAAATCTAATTCTTCCATAATATGTTTATTTATTTTTACTTCCTGTGAGAGAGCAGCACAACGAATAAAATTCGCATCATGACTATCATAATCAAAATCTAATTTTATTTTAAATTCTTTTAGAAATTCTAATCCCAATATTATTCCTTCTGTTATACTTGGACTAATAATAAAATTTAATTTTTTAATATTTTTTTTATACTGAACATTTATTTTTAGTTCCCCAATTGAAGGGCTGAAATTCTAAAGGGTCTAAGTGCCAAAAAGTTAAAGTCGAGATATAACAAAAAAACTGAATAAAACAAACATTTTGTCGAAATTATTATTTATTTCAATTGAAATACAAAGAAAATTATATTCTTAGTCATGAGACTCCGCCGCCAACCTCTCACACCAACAAATATTTAAAGAAAAAGTATTAAAGTTCCAAAGTCCTGAAATGTCCTATGTAGGTAACTGAATAATAATAAAAAGGGTCTAAGTGACATGACAACAGTCCTTTAAAATGTGTATTATCAAGCTTCTGTTTTATTGATCAAATCATCATAAAATGGTTGGTGTTCAGCAGGTATATACGGCATCATCTGTTTTAGGTCAATTAGTTTTTCTTTTGATATGTTATTCTTGGCAGGCAATATTGGAAGTACCATATCCTTCAGTTGAGAGGGCATTTTTCCCTTTTTAAAAATGTTGATGGTGTCCCAAGGTATAGGATCATTGAAAGATTGCATTAAATCAACATATGGTAGCCGGTTTTTCTGGATTCTTATCCATGACACAGTTGATATTTTCAATTTTGTTGTATTCAGGAACTCCGTGGAGGCTTCATTGAGGTCTTTAAAATCATGTTGGTCCAGTGTTATAGGTTCGAATGGGTTTTTGTGACACGATTCACGTATCATTTTTTCGATATCTGCAGGTTCATAGCATTTGACCACTTTTTTTCTCTGTTCTATCTGTGCAAAGTCACGATCACATGACATGAAAGAGTGGCCACTGACCAAGTATTTATGATCTATGATATCGAACACGCCATTGGCAACTAAATAAATAAGAATAAATAACACCATCCGGTTTTTATTCTGGCCTATGCAGTTGTCGCTCCAAATTACTATTTTTTTTTTTAAAGTATTGGCAGACATTATATTTAAAACCTTCAACAGTGAAGAACCAACTTCATTACCTCCTCTTCCGGCATATGATTCATTCCAGAGGCACATGTATGCTTTTTGGTTGTCAGCAATATGAACGCAAAGGTTGTAACACGAGAGCTGTCTGCTATAAAACATCTGACTATGAGTCAATGTCGGTATAAAAATGACTTGTTGCATGTCCATAGCCATTGTCAACGTATCGCTCGTTGGGGATTGGGATTTTACCGAATCCGCTTTCATTGTATTTTGAGCACTTTCAGCTTTACGGTGATGGTTTTCTAGCTCGATAGCAGTATGAGTTTTTTGTCTTCCTTCAGAGCATTTCAGTTTAGCATGAAGAAGATCACACTTTGAACAGGTATCTGTTCGTGGGCGTCCAAACTTCAAATAGGGAAAATGCTTTTTGAAGGTTGTAAAGTAATATCTGTAGGTCACAGGCGAGTCTGGGTATTTTTCTTTGAATGCCAGGTATAAACGGTGAATATTAAGATCGGGGCTTAAATAATATTTTTGAGTTTCATGTCGACTGTAGTGACTTTCTTGAGAAGGGAAAGACTTAATATGATGCAGTACTATCTCGAAAATTTCAGCAGTGAATTTTCTGGGCTTGTTTCCGGATCCCCGCTTGTCTATGAAAATCACTTCTCCGCGCTTCTTTTTTTCCACCAAAGTCTGGACTTTCTTATGCGAAATGGCAAAAACAGCTTGAAAAGTCTGACGGCATACCTGGACATGGTTCCCAGTACCGTCTGGCAGAGTATAAGCTACTGATGTTTGTCTGCGACTGTCTACAGCGTTGGTGTATGTACCGTGTCGCCTTCTTCCAACTGGAGTTATTTGAATGAGCCCGAGAAGATATGTTCCTTGCTTAATAGCGTCTCCAATTCTATAGTATTCCATCATAAGGGTTTCTCTCCTCTCGTGTAAAATTTGCCCACAATGAAATTTACACTTGCAGGCAACCTGAAATAATAATATAGTTTTTAAATAGAAGCACATTATCCAGTGAATGAAAACCACCTTACATTATTTAATTACTAACAGACGAAACGTCGCGTATATTTGCCCAACGATGCTACGCAACTGTAAGTTATTAAATAATGATTATTAAAAAATAATACTAACCTCTTTCAGCGTTTTCTTTGGAATTTTAATCTTTTTTGATGTTATATACTCCTCCCCGCACAAACGACGCTTCTTCCGTTGAATTTTCACATTCTCTTTCCGATTTTTCGCAACATGTGTGTCTGAAGTCGAAGGCACCGGCGTAACGTCCATCTCCATAAACTTGTTAATTGCCACTGAACGATAGAAAAGACGGCGCCGCCGCGTACCGGTCGCAGCTTGCGCCAGAGCACACACACTCGCCTTTCCGATGCACACGCATAGTGGAACATAGACCCGCTCCTTGCTTTAACAGCTTGTGTGTAGTAGTGGGGCGGAGTTAGACACTTAGACTCTTTTATACGACATTGGGCTTGGCACATTGATTGTATTTCCGTGAAAATATCGGTTTGAGATTTTTTGGCACTTAGACCCTTTAGAATTTCAGCCCTTCAATTATATTCTGTATCGTTCCGTCAGCTGAAGACAATTCTATTTTATTATTTTTTAATTTTTGAAATTTATTTTCAAACAACAATATATATTTCCTTCCTATTATATTCATAGAAGATCCTGTATCTACTAATGCTTTTAAGTTTATTCCATTTATCATTATATTAATAAATGGCCTTTGATCTGTATCTTTATTTTGTAGGGTATTATTAAAAATTCTCACCGACCCCTTTATAATCGATGAGGTTTCTATTAATTTTTTGAATTTTCGGGAGAGGAATCGCGATTTTCAGTATTATTATTTTTGCTGCAACTTTCTTGTTGATTTTTTTCTGCAATATTTTGAAAGCTTGCATTTTTATTGCACATAGTGCATTCTGCTCGCGTTACTCCTTCTAATCGACATCCAAAACAAATTTTACCCGGTATTTGCCGGCATGTTGTATAATGATGTCCATTATTTTCACACTTCAAACATCTAATTTCTACTACGCGATTTGAATCTCTATAATTAAATCTTCCTCTTCCAGCTCCCAAATAACCTCCACGACCTCTCAAATTTAAATTATTTTCCCCATTTCGTCCCTGAGTTCCTGAAAAATTCATTTGCTTTGATTCTTCATTTTTATATTCCCTTGTTACAACTGCTACATTTCGTTTTCTAAAATCTCCTCTATACTCATCCCTAACCGGTTTTACTATTTCTTTTTTAATATATTGCTCAAAGTTCTTTGCATATTTGACCAATTCTTCTACGCTCATCAGGATTTGCGAACCTAGTATGGGTTTATCCTTATCTGCTACATTCATTTTTAATATTTCTAATAAAGTGCTATCTTTAATAGGATCCCGTAATAATGAATTATAACCTTTTATTTCCGTTATATACTCCTCTATATTTTGATACGGTTTTTGTTTTAAATTTCTTATTTGATTATCCATTTTTATCTGATAATTTAAAGCTTCAAATCTTTCTATGAGTTTTTGTTTTAATTCTAACCATGTCAAATCATCTGTTCGAATGGATCTATACCATTTTAATGCAGCTCCCGATAGTAATTCTGTAAAAGCCTGAACTAATTTTGCTCCTGAAACATGACGTGATCTCAGTCTATCTTCACACATTTCTATAAAATCTAATACCGAACTTTCCCCTGTGAATCTTATACCCCAGTTGTAGATATCATTAGTTCCCTCGGACATTAAAGACCCGTGTTCACGTTTTACTATTTTACGCGTTTTTTTTTCATCTATGTTCATTTCTTTTAACTGATTCTCTAAAATTTTTATTTGATTTGACATCTGTTCCCTTTCTCTATCAAAGAACATTTTTTCTGACACCCTTTCTTCTACAGTATCCCAATTTTGCAAACTTTGAAAACCCTCTGTTCCTTTTTTAAACATGTCTTTAACTTTTCCTTGTTCAATATCTAACGCCAAACGACGTTTTTTTACTAGTAGATGCTGTATATGACATTGTTCGAAAGTTTTACGACAATACTTACAATTTACCGCTATATACACAAAATCAAAAACACAAACACAACAATTATATGCAACAAAGATATAACACTATTCACATAAGTACACTTCCGTATATACCCATACAATACTTTGTTGTATGAATACCTACACAAATTTAAAAATCTAATATTTTAAACTTATATTCAATTGTTTTCTATAGGTATTGAGACCAAAAAAAAAACCTAATAACAAAATGGTTTGTTTCACTTTTCAAACATATTACAATATATTTTCAGTCCAAGAAATTAATTGATATTATTTTTATTTACCGCTTATACTCTTAATATTTTCTGAAGGTTCTTTTATCAATACCAATCTAGCCCCATACGTTGGGTTGACATTTTGTAAGGAAAACAAATAAAAAAAATAATAAAAAAAAAAAAAACTCTTCTTCTAAGTAAATTGAAATTTCTATGAGATGATTTAATTTAATTTTAGATAATTTAATTTTAGATAATTTAATTTTAGATAATTTAATTTTATATTAGCTAAACCGCTGTGTTACGTGACGCAAATCTTCTACTGATTGATGTAAATTATTGTGATGCTCAAGGTGATTAAGGTATGAGATGAAATTCAAATAAAAGAAAAATAAAAAATCTAAAGATTGAAATATTTTTTTCAACTTCTTCTGTGCTATTGAATATCTATAATACTGAATATTTTCCAAGCCTATGTGATTTTAAAGTGATTTTGAAATTATTTAATTTTTCTATGGTTTCAAAATATTACTAAGTATTCTATAGTTTTGAATATTTTCAAAGACTATTTGATTTTAAAATGATTTTTAAATAATTTTATTTTTCTATAATTTCAAAATATTACTAAGTATTCTATAGTTTTGAATATTTTCAAAAACTATTTGATTTTAAAATGATTTTTTAATAATGTTATTTTTCTATAGTTTCAAAATATTACTTAGTATTCTATAGTTTTGAATATTTTCAAAGACTATTTGATTTTAAAATGATTTTCAAATAATTTTATTTTTCTATGTTTTCGAAATATTTCTAAGTATTCTATAGTTTTGAATATTTTCAAAGACTATTTGATTTTAAAATGATTTTTAAATAATTTTATTTTTCTATAGTTTCAAAATATTTCTAAGTATTCTATAGTTTTGAATATTTTCAAAAACTATTAGATTTTTCAGGTTCCCGTGCCTTTTCTGGTTTAAATGACGTGTCGCAACCTTAAATCAGTGCATATCCTAAATGCTCTTTGTAAGCTAAATATCTTACAGCCAACCACTTATTTTTTTACTTACGAAAATCTTACATCTGCATGCCGAAATCTCCTTCGTTGCTCACTCCTGATGGCGAAACTGCTTTTCAAAATCAATATTCTTCTACCTGTACATGTTTTATGCGTCTTTCAGTATTTTTTAAATTGAATTTCAGGTTTTACACGCAAATTAACTAAACTATTCGAGCTTACAAGTTTCGAGTAGTGGTCCCTTCAGAAAATATTTTTTTATTGTTTAACTCTTATGGAGACGATCTATTTTTTTTATTTAATGAGCGCCGATCGAATCTTGGCGTTTAAAACTATCTCATTTTCTTATTTCTTGGTCTGAAAACATCATCACTTTCTTATGTCTTTAAGCTTAAATTTCACGCTGATTCTATTGCGTTTCTCAAATTTTACAAATTTCTACTAATTTAAAAGTTATAATCAAAAATTGGCTAACTGAAAATTACAGACTCTTTTATTAAAAATTTGCCCTTATTTATATTATCCTCAGGGCGTGAATTACGTATTGGTATTTTACTATGAGTAAAAAAAACTAGTTATTTAGTGAAACAATATTTTATAATTTAACCTTTAAAACATGACCAAATTGTATCGTCTTACACTCGTAATGTACTTATGTGAATATTTTCAACTATTTTAAAACGAATTTTCTTATTATTATATTTTTAAATACGTTTTTATAACGTATTTAAATTAAAATTAATTATTTACAAATGAACACTGACGAACTCATCTCGTCGTCAGTCCTAAAAGTTACTCGTTCTTTGTAGTATATTTACCCACGGTAAAAACTACGTTTTCTTATGCACAATCATATATCTAAAATCGACTAAAAGTTCGAATTTTATTTAGATATTACAAAGCGATATTTTCTGCTGGTTTTCAAATTTATATAGCGTGGAAAAGATTAGCACGCAAATATTTACTGCTATCTTATTCCAAATTCAGCTTCAACTTTTAAAAATAAATCTTTTGTTATATAGAAAATAACCAACTTAACCCGTTGAGTATGATACGACCAAATCTGGTTCTGAAACAATTATCCGTTGAGTATGATACGACCAGATCTGGTTCCGCGTTTTTTTCACTTCTTTGACGTTCTCATATTTATTCATAATTATCTAATTGTTTTACAAAATGATATTTCAATATTCTATATTCGAAATGTCAATGCAATCATTGTGCAGTTGTTCTTTTTATGATTGGTGTAGTAGTTTCGTAGTTATAGTACTTTAAGGTCGATGTCGCCGAAAATCCTGCAAAAGAGACAGATGCATCCATGAAAATACCCATTTACTCCAAGGGTTAAACTAATATGTTTTTCTGGCCAGTAATCTTATCGATTACTCAGCTCAATCAGAAAAAAACATTTTACATAAATCTTTTAAAACTACTTACATATACAGTACATCAGAATTGATATTAAACGTGACGATATGCAGTGGGTGATCTTTTCCTTTTTAGTATTTTATTTGGCTTCCTCTTCTTTGTAATTCTATTTCATCCTTCTGGTGTTTTATGTAATAATTGGTCTTCCTTCTTGTTATAATATGGATTGGTCTTCCTTCTTGTTATATGATAGATTGGACTTCCTTCTCAGTTCTCGGTATTTTATAATATTATATCGTCGTTCATTCAATTCGTAATATTAGGCTTTTGCCTCCAATTTTCAATAAAGCTTCAACGCTTCGCAGTATTCGTATTTTCGCAAAACTATTCGAACAATGTATGTTTAATTATAGCAAAATTAATTTATAAAATTACTTTGTGAGCCTTGGAGGACACGCAAAATGCATGACCTCCAGGCGAATTAACACACCTAGGCGTCTGCTATTAATGCTCGGATTATTGACTGATGACTGATTGACTGTTGAAAATTTAATGATGCCCCTTTTTGTGGCTGGTTCCTTTTATAACATCGTGTTTATTCCCTTTCCACGATCATTTTTTTCTGTCATAATTTGACCCCTCTTTGCATTGGCGCCATCCTCCCTTGCTTGAGGATGTTCAATAATGTGATATTAATCGTTTGTTATTATTTTTTAATATTTTGGTGTGAGTTTACCATTGATTTTTCTTATTTTTCATAAATGCTATTATATTTTAGTGTAGTTATATGTATTTCGATATTCTCGTTCCGAATCTTCTTAATTATTATTTTTTTAAGCTTTAATTATATGAGTTTTTCATGTTTAAAAATTTTATTTTGAAAAACTATGTTCTGCTAGTTTTTTTAAAATAATATATATTCTATTATATGTGTTTCTTTCCTGGCTTTTCAAAGATGATATTATTTTTTTATTTTTTTTGTTTATTGTGGTAGTTTTTTATGTTTTTCTTAAATTTTTGTTTTTTTTCAAAACGGACTTCATTTCTATTACCGTCCTATTTTTAAAACATTTTCTATATTTTTTAATTATTTTTATGTCATACTTTTAAAAAAATATTCTCATACAACATCTATGACGCCGCGCACTTTGTCCTTTCCCGCGCTTTTTTTCATTCTTCTGTCTTTTTGAACTTCCCTTGGGCATTGTCGTCTGAGCTTTCGGCATCAAATTTCTGGGTTTTTTCCATGACCATATATGGACATGATTCGGCTTTAATACTTTTTATCGTAATATCTATTCTTTTATATTCCTCTTTTTAAATATGACATTTCAAACCCGATCTTATTTTCAAAAATCATTTTGATTTTACTTATATCTCTGTAATTAAATTTAGATTTTATTTGTTTATTTTTATAAATTAATCAGTGCTATCTGTCATTTCCTAATAGAACTTCTTGAGTTTAATCTGATATTTTATGGATATTTTTTATACCTAATCGTTCCACTTTTTTACACATGTGTCGCTACTGGTATTGTTTCAAAATTAAATATTATTGACTATAGTTATCGCCGTATTGCAATTTTCAAATTTGGTAGGTTTGAATGTAATGAATTTTAATTCATTACATTTCATACTTATTTATGAGGGCTCCCTTGAGTGTCTTCCATGATGTTGCGTGAGATCTAATGCTGCGGTACCATTGCAACGACGATCCTTCCAGTAAGTCTGAAAATCCTTGCACAAGTTCCTTCTCCGTTAGGCCTCTTGATTGTATCTTGTCTTCTATTGTGTCGATGAATTCGAGGATCGGAGTCGAGCCGTCGAATTTTACGTTCCATTTATAGAGTGATGGAGTCGTCCTTTCGTGCTTTTTTAAGGTTGACTGGAAGATGTCTGTTTCTACGTCTCTATCGCGTACTTTTGGGCTTGAGTTCGTTGGCCATCTTTCTTCTTCGCTTTCTTCCTCTGAAAACGTGCTTAGTCTGGAATCCTTTTCCGGTTTTCCGCGTGATGTTACTTCCTTTTGATTTGACGATGTATTCTCTGCGTGTTGCTCCGTTTGATTGTGTCGCTCGATGATGGAATCTATTTCTGCTGGTTTCGGCGATTGTTGGCGATGTCGTGTTTTAGTTGAGTTTTTTGTTTTGCGTGGTGCCATTTTGCTACACCCCAGTCCGAACTGGCACGACTCTGACGCTCACCAATTGCGTAAACGAGTTGTAGTTGTGTGTGAGAATGTGTGTTGTAAAATTATTGATGTGTGTGTTATTATTTTGTAATCATAAAATAAAGATAAAAAGGATAGAAATAAATGTTGGGTGAAATTGAATACGAAGTGTATTGTTGTTTGTTTTTTTTTTATATTGTTCCTTATGGGATGGTTTAAGAAAGAGAAAGGAAAATAATTAAAAATCGTTTTGTTTGTATTTATTGAAGTGTTGAGAATTTATTATCGTTAGGGCGTGAGAAGAAGAAGAAGAATGTTATGTTGTGTTAAATAAGCGTTGGTTCGAAGTGTAGTGTTGTTACAATATACTTTGTGTATGAAAGTATTAAGTTGTAATGATTTTATCAGTGTTATGGAATGAGACGAAGAAGAAGAAGAAATGTTTTGTTATGATATGTCAAGGAAATATTAGTTCGCAGTGTGGTGTTGTTATTATTTTTTTTTGCGTGTAAACTTAAAGTGTCGTGAATCTATCCGTGTTATGGAATGAAAAGAAGAAGAAGAAAAATCGAATTGTTTTTATAGTACTGTCTGTAGGCACCTGAAATGATGATTACTGGTCGTGTGTGTGTTGTTATTGTTTGAAGTTAATAAATAAATGTTCAAAGAAATGTAAGTTCGAAGTGTAGAGTTGCTAAAATTTTTGTAACATAAATAAATAAAATAAATGTGTGGGAATCTATTAAAGTGTTGTGAATTTATCCGCGTTATGGGATGAAAAGAAGAAGAAGTAGGTCCGAATCGCGTTTATCGTTTTGTCTATAAGCGGCCTAAATGATAATTAGCGGTCGTGTGTGTGTTTCTTTATACGGTCTATGTGCGGTGTATGGTACGTTTACTTGGTCTCGAAGAAAAGCTGAAAAATGTTGAAGACGATGCGAGTTACGAGCTGAAATGTCAAAATCTTATAAGCACCTACCTTTGTAGTCGTTATTCAGGCGCATGAAGTCGTGATTACATATTACAGTGTACAATATCTAGGGTCGGCGGACTCAAACACATAAGTCAAAATGTCAAGATTTTCAGGAAAGGAATAAAACGTCATATAAAAAAATTATGATGAGAATTTAATCAACATTTTAAGGGAAAACAAAGTTCACACTCACTATTAACTTGTACTTACATATATTTAACATTTAAATTATAAGAACAGCTATTTTAATGACTTATGTGATAAGGGATACTAATGGATCTAAGACTTATGTTAATGAGAACCAGAACATGTTAAAGAAAGTTTGAATAAGATAAATATACATATTTTGTTACTCTTCTTCGCTATCAACTAAATCTGGATCGATATTGGGGATATTATATTTTGTAGGTAAATCTAAATAAAATTTATGAAACACCTCAGGTATTAAAGTTAAAAGTGAAATTAAGTCATCTTTTTTTTCGTTAGATATTGGCAAAGGCAATTGTGATATAACTGCAATACTATCTGGTATGGTGCAACCTCGGCGTCTCAAATTTAGTGTGTCAAAATCTGGTTCTTTATCTAAGGAGTCTTTGTATGATATCACTCCAAATTTTTCATCATACCGAAGCCACCGTTTATCCAACCACTTGAATGGTTTGCCTTTGTCATCTTTGTTTCTTAAAACTAAAGGCCCCTTTAGCAATGACGAAAACTCCAGAAAGTCGGTGTTTTTCATTTCAATAACTTGAAATTTTTTACTACTGGATTTGATCAGTTGAATCCAGTCGTGAGGATGATAAATCTGTAATTCAGTCTTCTTTTTTTTCTTTTCAATGATACCATGATCTGTATCCACTTCTAAATGACTATGACCTGGTACCATGAACTTGTGCTCAATAACTTCCAAGCTCAACTTCTGTAAGGCCCAGGTGAACATTGAGCTCACATGCGAATTTCTGTTCTGCCCTCCACAAGTGTCTGAGTAGAATATCACACGTTTAGTGCCTGCAGGCAGATTCGTCCTGAGATGCATACACAGACATGAAGCGATTTGATTTGCTCCTCGAGCAGCTATTGTTTCATACCAGATATAGCACACTGCTTTCCCTGTCTTATTATCGTGGATAGTCAGATTAAATGTCCACAACTGGCGTTTGTAAAAAGCTACAGATGAGCTTAGTGCAGGAGTTGGTAGACATTGTTGTAAATCAAATGTGTACACTTGTACAGTATTGTCATTTTTATATTTTTCCGTGTCATCTTTCTTCTGTGAGTAAGCTTGATCAGCTGAAATTTTATGTAGGTCGTGTTGTGAAATAAGTTCAGTTTTTTTCTGTTCGTCCTGGGCGAGTTGAATTTGCATTTTAAACTTGTCACATGTATAGCATGTGTCCACACGTGGTTTTTTAAAGCATAATCCTAACTTGTGAAATTCCTGACTGTAAATTTTAATTGACGGCGGATTTGTGGAGTTTTCACAAAATAATTCGTACATTTTATTTATGGTTAAATGGGACGGTAGATACTTTTTAGATGTTGTCTTCCTTGTGTAGTGACTTTCATAGGAAGGAAAAGATAATATGTGATTTCTAATGGCTTCTCTTTTTTCGTTCGGTATTTTGTGTTTTGGTACCCTCTTGCCACGCATATCATCCATTTGAGTACCACCAACTGAAGAACGTTTTTTCAACGCAACAGTTTTAATGAAATTGTCGCTTTCGTCTAATGTTTTTAATAAACATCCCCGGCAAACCGGTTCACGCTTGCCATGAATAACAAAAAAATATTTGTAAGTCATCAGGCGAAATTTTTGGCTTTCAGGATCATTGGTGCGTTGCCTTTGAGTAGCTTTTTCTTGGATTTCCATTAACGATGCCATGTACGAAGATCTTTTTTCATATGAGCCCATTTGCCAGTATTCCTCGAACAATGCTTCTCTGTCATTCAAACTTATTCGCTCCTTGCATTTCATGCGACATGAACCAAGTTCTTTTAACATTTTACCGGCAATGGCCTTCCCTTTAAGGGTTTTGTATGATAATCCAGAATTCCTTTTAAGTTTCTTTTCCCTCTTTATAACCCGAATACTTTTCTTAGGTGACTGGACTGGAGTGGCAATCGACGTTCCATTATTCGCCGATTCATCTTCTGAACTTGAAGAAAGACCTCGGTGGCTCGGTTGTTGGTATGGAGGATCTTGAACAGAATCATCGCTTGAAAAATCTATGTCCATAGGCGGCATAAACCCTTCGGAAGAAACCCCTGTCGATGTTGATGGAATGGGTTCTTGATTCACTAACGATTGGCTCGAAGTCAAGGGTTGGCTCGTTGGTTCTTCATTCGACTGACCTTTAACAAATTATAACTGTTCACATCTCACGAATAGGGGAAGGGGTGGTAGATTCGGCCATGGGGTAGATTCATCTTTCGTATCCTACACAGCCCTAGTTTGTATATACCGCCAAATTTTTGCGTAGTTATGTTGGTAATGCATCATTCCTGATGGTGGGAACTGTCACAAGCGGTCGCAGTAGCGGGTTTATTTATCAATAAATGATTAAAAGTTTCTGCTATAAAAGGTAAGTTTTTTGTCTGTCGTAGAAGTTCATAATTTGTAATTTTGTGAAGCATATTAAGTATGATAAAAATGCACAGCATGCAGCACTAATTCATAAATGATGTCAATATGAAAGCTAACCTAAAATGCTGACCATGTTTTACTTTTTTATTTAAATCTGTTGGAATCTCATGCGGGGAAGATTCGGCATAAGCGGCTGGGGTACTTTCATCCAGCGGACGAAGGTACCCCATCAATGGAATAAAAGAAAAATTTTATTTCTATGGTAACGTATTATTTTATTTGTTCAGATGCCACGTACATATGTATGCAAAACCAACCGCAGGGACATCAATGAGAATAATATGAAAGAAGCGATTCGTAATTCTTTACGAAAAGTTGTCAGTGTTCATGAAGCTGCAAGGCGGTATGGAGTTAAAAGATCTACATTGCAGTCGAGAATAAAGACCTTGCTAAAGAAAAAAACAATAGATGAAGTCTTATCTACTATTGACAGAGATTCTGGGAATGAAAGCAGTGATGAAGAGAAAAAATATAGGAGTAAATACACTGTTAAACAAGTTTTTACAATTTCTCAAGAAAGGGAACTTGTGGAATATATCAAGAAATCATCCAATCTGAATTACGGGTTGTCATATCAACAAGTGCGAAAATTGGCCTATGAATTTGCACAAATATTACCAGATTGCGTAACACCAACCAATTGGAGAGCAAGTCAGTTGGCAGGTAAGTTATTATATTTTTGTTTTTATCGATAATGATACCTAATTACCATATGGATTTAAATTGCAGGAATTGAATGGCTGAAAGGCTTCATGTTAAGAAATCAACAATTGTCTCTAAGAAAACCTGAGAGTACCAGCCTGAATAGAGCCATGGCATTCAATAAAGACAGATTGGAGGAATTTTTTTCCAACTACGTCTTGTCTAAGTCTTGGAAAAGCATAAATTCAAACCAGAGCAAATATATAACTTGGACGAGACTGGGATACAAACAGTAATGAAACCAGTAAAAGTTGTCTCCACACGTGGGAAAAAACAAGTTGGGCAGGTAGCTTCAGCTGAACGTGGAGAATTAGTCACCTTTGTTGGTATAATCAGCGCCATTGGGGGAACAATTCCACCTGTTTTTGTTTATCCTCGCATTAGAAATGTGAATGACTTTTTGGATGGTGCTCCTATTTCCAGTATCGCATTAGGAAACAAATCGGGTTGGATGACATCGGAGTTATTTATATCAGTTCTCAAACACATAGTTGAACACACCAATTGTTCAACTGAGAAGAAAATATTGTTGTTGATCGACAATCACGAATCACACACATCATTTGGAGCAATCCAGTATTGCAGAAGCAATGGTATAGTGCTGTTATCCTTCCCCCCACATACCACACATCGTCTTCAACCCCTAGACATTGCAGTGTACGGGCCTTTTAAAGCTTGCCTAAATGTCGCTTTCAATGATTACATGCTCACACAGCCTGCCAAAATGATAACCATTAGGCAAATAGCTCAACTTGCCAGTAGAGCCTTTGATAATGCATTCAGCAAAAAAAAACATAATAAGTGGTTTTGAAACACCAGGCATTTGGCCCCTTAATAGGCTGGCATTTGACGACAATGATTTCATGCCCAGCACAGTCACTGACAATTCCAACGTTGAAGACAACAGTTTAACTACTGAAGTGGAACCTGTTGCTATTCCTTCAACTTCCAGACAGGACAGCATAGAAGAAACAAACCAAACCACCCCACCTCCAACTACTAGCTATGATCATGATGATGTTAATACCAGTGTGGAAGCAGCAGAACCCCAGACAGAGATAGCCCTTTCATTTTCAAAAGATAAGGAGCCCATTGTAATTGAAACCCCTTCTGTTTCTCAAAGGACCAAACTTAAGATCAAAGTTTCAAGATCACTAGAAGAATTGAGACCGTACCCAAAAGGAGCTGGAAAAAAGAAGAGGAACAGAAAAATTCCATCAAAATCTTATGTATACACAGATACCCCGGTAATGAAGATGAAGGAAAATATTGAAATAGAGAAAAGGAGAAAAGAAGAACTAAAAAGAAATAAAGGAACAATAAAAAAGCTGTTCCCAATTAAACCGGTTCCAAAGAAAATCTTGAATGAAAGCTCAAGTGATTCAGACAGGTCAATGAAACTTGTCGACACCTCTGATGGTGAAGAGTTTTTGTCCAGCTCGGATGAATTACCTTTGCCTAACAACCTGTTACTGGTATATATATTATGCTTATACGTATTTTTTATGCTGTATGTTTTTAAGAAAAATAAAATAAAAAAATAAAAATAAAAACTTGCCTAATTGCAATGATTTTTGTGTTGGTGATTGTGTAATGGTCAAGTTCGCCACTAAGGCAACCATTTGCTATTATATAGGGCACATTTTGAAAAACACAGGTTGCCAAGAATATGAAATAAACTTCTTGAGGCGAAAAAACAAATCTAACACATTTATGCATCCTCAGGTAGAAGACATCAGCATTGTGAAGAAAACAGATATCATTGCAGTTTTGTCACAAGCAAGCAAACTGTCAACAGCCAGGACATCTTCCCTGTACATTTTTAATTACAATTTTGAAGGACTTAATGTCCGTTAGATCTAAGATTTTTTCTGCTATACTTTTTTCTCAATACTTTTTCTTTGTTTTTTTATCGTTTCTTGTATTTTGTATTTTCATGAGTTCACTTTTGTTCAATAAAAACATTTGATTTACCTTTGTATGTTACTTATTATAACTAGATGAATGTACCCCACCCTATAGCCAAAACTACCCCACTGGTGGGGTACAATCGCCCATTTGCAAGCTTTTTTTAAAAATTAAATTCGAAAAAAAGTGTTAACGTAAGAGAGTTGTTACTTGCGGAAAACATAGATAAAAGTGCAGATTAACTTTTGCATATACCAGTTTTTAAATTGGTGGCTGATTTTGAAAATTACGTGCATTATTTGCATAAGTAGCCGAATGTACCACCCTCTCCCCTACCGAGTACCTACTTTATACAATAATTCCAAAACTTAATTAAATAAATTAAAGAGCAGCTAAATTGAGTAGGTAGAAACTATACCTAAGTTGTGGAACTTAAGTTTCAAATCATTTTAAGTTAACTGTGGTGATACATACCTTCAATGTTGATGTCTCGTCTCAACGCCAAATCGACGAGTTTTTTTCCTCTGTATGAATCCATCGCAGCATTTATTTCTATACACAACACAATTCTTAGCACGTTACTTCACTTTGGGAATATCAGAACACTACTAACCTTTTTTTAATGTTACCCCAAACATTTCACTAGATTTCAACGCAATAAATAACTTTCGAGCGTGCCACTCAAGTGCAAGGTAATAAATATTATTCTCAAGTGTCTACCCTCTAATCGTCAATCATTAGATAACATGATGCTCTAATCGTACCAAACAACTTAAGTCATAATACGCGAAACAAAAAATAACTCTTCAGCTGATCCTTTCCACATAAGTATAGTTAGGTTATTTATAACGTCGCATGTTTGAAAATAACGTAAAGGTTGATAGAGTACGCTACTTAGAATCAGAAATAACCCGATCTCCGTGACTTATGTGCCTTAGTCGGTCGACGTATCGAAAAATATCTAGTTGTTAGGTGTAAGAAAAAAAAAACGCCTTTTTTTGACTTATGTGCTTTAGTCCGCCGACCCTAGATATTATGTTTGAAAATTGTTCCCACGTACGTATGACGTGCGTGGTATTTTAGTAGTCGGATAAAGTGAATGTGATACTAGGGAATTATTTGGTATTTTTTTAATTATGCTCTGAACTTGTTATATTTGTATGTGGAAGTGCGGTATATTCATGGCTAGATTGTGGTATTTAGTAGTATTATTTTAGTATTAAAGTATTTCGTGGTGTTTATTTGAATTGGCTTGGGTGATATATGAGAGAATGTCGGATGGGAAAGTATATTGCGCGATAACGCGGTATTTTTCCTAAAATGGCCAGAAATGTGGCCTTAAAGTTGCTACGTGAATGACAGTTGTCAAAAAAAATTTCGTATATACCGTTCCTTGCGAATATTCTAGAATTTTATGCTATTTTACTATGATTTTAGCTTAGATGTGTAATGTTTTATGCCGTGAGACAGCGGGGGTGTCGTTCGGTAGGGCGGGAGGGTGTGGATTGTTGTCTGGGGGCTAAATATGTGTATATTTCGTATAGTGAAAATAAAAATGGCCGTTTCTAAGAAGTAATTGTTACTATATATTTATAGAAAAAATAGTGTGTATTTAACCGCTATCGCTCATAATGCTAGGGTAGGGTTTAGGGTGGGTGTATTAGTAATTAGAGTATCTTTTTAAAAAATTACCTATATTTGTATGGGAGATGTGAAAGGGTGTAAAAGATGTAAAAAAAATATGTATTTTATTTTGGAAGTTCTATATGTATCTTGACAAGAAAAATTTAGCGCCACGTTGGGCCCAAATCTGTAACGTTGTCCGTTTAACCTTTCGTATTCCTAAACAAGTAATATTGAAAAGTCTGAAAAACAATGTGTCTGGAACGCCGAGAAAAAGATGACAGTGGTAATTTTGATACTATAAATAAGTGGGCGCCATCCCGGCTCCAGGAAGTGGCTATTCGGGGCGTTATCAGAAGGCAGAACCAGGACGCCGTCTATCCTGAGGACGCAGAGGGGAGTGCAGTCGCGGGCCAGGGCGCACCGTGCTAGACTCAGCGCTGGGCGTGGGTCATACCCTGATTCGCCTCGCGCGCAGAAATGAGGGCTTTCCCGTGGGAAAGGACCACCTTGAATTTACCGTGGACTGTTTCTAAATTAAATTAAATATATAATCTGTTACCTATCTTACGGAAATGCAGGAGAATCTCAGCGGCAGCAGCAATCTTGCGGGACGGATTTTACCGCCCGCTTCACGTCGGAGGAGTACCTATTACCCTCAGATGTTCAGGGGAATCTTATCCCTCTGCTCTTAATCAGAATTTACCATGCGCCCCGCCCTTGAATCCCGAGTTCTTTTATTTATGATTGAACGGTCGCCTTTAGGAGGCGATCCGTTGGATATAAAATAGGTTGACTTTAGAAAAACTTTATAATTTACATAAGAATTATTGGGAGAGACTCGCCTGGTAAGGTTTTTGTCGGCGTCCCGGGATACTGGGTTTCCGGATCTGGGCGGCGCGAATCCCACTGGCTTTATCGTCGTTTGGTGGCGACGGATATATTTTACTATAGTTCAGACTTTTCAATATTACTTGTTTAGGAATACGAAAGGTTAAACGGGCAACGTTACACCGTATGCATTACACCCAGCTCAGGCGACCCTTGCACGACAACAGTCCTAGCGATTGAACTGTCAAACACATGTCCTCTTCGACCTCTGTATTCCCCTTTCCAATATAGATAATAAACCGATATAAGTAGCTTGTTCTTGATCCACAAAGCTCATAGAACCTAATTCCGAAACGAGCCACCTTAGACCGTATGCATTACCATTACACCCAGCTCAGGCGACCCTTGCACAACAACAGGGACGTATCGATACTTATGCGTCGGTTAGGGATGTACAATTTGGAGAACTTCCTATTCATTCAAATTACAATATCTAGCAATAGCTTTGTTTTTGCTAACCTTCTGCGTAGCCACGCTCGATTATAGATGCGTTATCGATGAAATGTAGAAAATGCATTATAAGTTCAAATCGGTTCATGTTAATAACTTCCCTGGATTTGGACATCTCAAGACATCCCGATGTCCAGTATTCGTCGAGCTTACACCGATAACACAAGGCCATATAAATTGACACGGGGAAAAAAACATACAACTCATCTGCATTCGTTTCACGCTAGCCGTGCATGCGGAAAGATGAAGGGATGTTTTCTCCATCTTCATAGCTGCGTGCGATGTTCTGCCAGGCGTAAAGATTTGTCTGCGTCGTAATGTACTCTATTGTAGGCCGGTTTCAGTACGAGGTAAAAATACCATAGGCAGATTGAGCCGCGATGGTGGGACCAACTTACTCCGGGAAATCTTCTCGCCTACCTGTAAAGTTCATGGGGTTCTCAGCCCACGTGAAGTCCTTTAGAGCCCCCGCACACTTGACCACTAGTGGCGGCCACTAGACGCGACCACTAGTGGTCGCGTCTAGCCACTAGACGCGGCTACCAATCGCAACCACTAGTGGCTGAGTTTCGACCACCAGTCGCCGCGCTCGGTCATCACTGTTGGCTAGAGTCTGTTCATTTCGTTAAGTGTATTCGCAGAGGTCGAACGCATTTGTAAAATGGAAACTCTCTTGATGTCGTTATTGTCAATTATTATACGACGTAGGAAACGTCGCCGAACTGAAAACCATCGACGTCAAATTAATCGCCGTTACTGGGTTCATCCAATTCTTACTACTCGCAATGAACATGGACAACACAAATTGCTTTTTGAAGAATTAAAATGTCATCCAGATAAATTCTTCAACTATTTTAGAATGAGCGTGAACTCATTCAATGAACTACTTAGCGTGCTGCACGACGACCTCAAACATAAAGATACAAAACTGAGAAAAAGTATCTCCCCAGCAGAAAGGCTGGCTATTACTTTAAGGTAAGCTATGATTGTTTTGTTTCGTTTATGTGTTTAGTGTGTATGGGAAGATCATGTTTACCTAGGATATACTGTGCAGTCTGTGCACTGAAGGAATGAAATCAAAATGAAAATTGTTTTTACTTATATTTAATTATTACTCAATCCTCAAAAAGATTTACAATAATAGAATCTTCTGACATAACAGAATTAATGCTATCAGATGCAGATGGTGAGTTTTCGGTAAACTCATTTTGATAAATCGTTTGAAATCCCATAGTAGTTGGACGCGGAGTTGATTGATTTCCTGAAGTAGATGGTTGCAGAGTATGATATGAGCGAGGTTCTTGAAATGATGGCGTAAAATATCCATGGTGTTGATTCTGCGGTGTGCGCATGTACTGTTTATATTTTTTTAGTACCATCAGTACATCCGTTTGGGCATCCAATTTGAACTCACTGGGTATTTGTTTAAAGTGCGGCACTAAAGACAAGGCAAAGTTACGATCGGAGTCTTCTTCCTGCTTTTCAGAATTGCGAGATTGTAATTGTTCTGAAATACTATGAAGTATATCAGTTTCTGCCTGACTTCCTTCATTGTATTTGTTGATATTTTTTGCCCTTTTTCTCCCAGTCGCATCTTGTCCTTCATTCGTTATTGGACTTAATGGACTACGTCCACGTCGTGTGTCAGCTACATTTATTAAAAAAGATAGTTGTTGATAATAAATATATGGCTTGCGGTTTGATGATGCTGATCCACTTTTGGTACTGGTTTGTTTTGAGTGTTCTCTTTTAAAACAGTCACGAAGACTTTTCCATTTACGCTGCAACTGGGCAGCTGAAACATTAAAAAACACATTAAAGATTTGAAATCTCAACAGCTGTTCTTGTCTTGTTTCAGGTATCTAGCTACTGGGTGTTCATTTGGTGACTTTGAATTCGTGTATCGTTGTGGGGCGTCAACCGCGAGAACGATTGTAAAAGAAACATGTAAAATATGAATCACTGAAAAATATCTGCGTACCACAGCCAACTGAAGAAATGTGGAGTAATATAGCCAAGGGATTTCAAGAATATGCTAACTTTCCGAATTGCTGTGGTGCAATTGATGGTAAACATATAAGGATTATTAAGCCTCTAGATAGCGGATCCTTATATTATAATTATAAACATTATTTTTCCATCGTACTACTAGCTGTATGTGACGTGGATTATAAGTTTACTTTTATTGACGTCGGCTCTTATGGGAAAGCTTCAGATTCCACTATCTACAAAGAATCGACATTATTCAAAAGAATGCAAGACCGTTCCTTGAACATTCCTGCTCCAAAACCGATCTCTAATAGTTCTGGTCCTGTAAACTACTGCTTTGTTGGTGATGAAGCTTTTGGGCTTTCAGAACATATGTTGAGACCGTATTCAGGAAAACATTTAAACACTGAAAAAAGAATTTTTAACTATAGGCTTTCTCGTGCTAGGCGTCACATTGAGTGTGCCTTTGGTATATTAGTAAATAAGTGGAGAATACTACATCGACCATTGAATGTGTCGATAGATTTCGCCGAAGACATCGTGAAGGCCTGTTGTATTCTACACAACTTTGTTCGTCAGAGAGATGGATTTAATTTTCATCATACACTGATAGTACCAGGACTTCACGATATCGATAACTTCCACTTGCGAACTTATCGATCAGTAAACACTAGAGATATATTGAAAGATTATTTTATTAGCGACGAGGGCGCTGTACCTTGGCAAAATAGTAAAATATAATTTTTTTTAATAAGTCCTAAAATAAAAGTATACATTTACCTGCTTTGTTTTTTTCCGCTACATTTTTTTCACTAAAATTCGGAATGTATTTATGGCACAAATCTTCCCAAGCTTCGATTTTTTTCCCTCTGTCGCTATATAATTCGGACCTTAAGTCCCAAATTGCGGGGCGCTCTTCAATGTCGGAGATAAAAAGATCTAAATCTAAATGCGGATCCATAGACATCGCGTACGTCCGTCCGGTGCGCTGCTGGCAGCAAGACTGGAACGCGGCGGCCGGGGAGAAGCCGGCGACTGTGGTCGAGTGTGCGCGGGAGTCGAGCGACTAAACGCGACCACAAGTAGCGAGCGCTCACCACTCCCGCAGCTTGTGGCTCGGACGCGGCCACTCGAACGCTCAGTCTGCGCCGATGCCATACAACATGTATGAAAAATCTCATCCGCAACTTGTGGTCGCGTTTAGTGGTCGCCACTAGTGGCCTAGTGTGCGGCAGCACTTACTGACGAACCATGGGGCGGCGATGACCACCCGAAGGCCGATGTTCATCACCGCCTGCATTTTCCGCTTTTGCGTTGCGCTTATGAGCTGCATCCAAGCAGGGGCGGCGTAGGTGAGGCGCGATCTGACGTACATGTTAAGGAGGCGAACTTTTGCCTTCAAGGGGATTCGGCTTGAGCTCAGAACGAGGTGTAGAGCGGCTCTCGTTCCGCGTGCAGCGCTCGTGGCCGCATTCGCCTGTTGCTTGAAGGTGAGTTTTTCGTCGATGATGACCCCTAGGTACTTCACTTTCTTCTTCAAGGGGATCACCTTTCCCGCTAGGTGGATTATGGGAGGCGACGTCAGGCGGCCATTGTGCACCATAATTGCCTCCGACTTGTCCGCGTTCACGGCGATACGCCACTTTCGCAGCCAGTCGTGCAGGGCATCGAGTTGTTTTTGGAGAATGCAGGCGGCTATTTCGATCTTATCGGGCTTCGGGCCGTGTTTGGATTTTATCGGGGCCAGGCCTGTCATCATGAACATGGCGTCGTCCATAGGGCGAGTTCTGTGTCCGGGCGTTTCGGGATGACGTCGATGTAGAGAGCGTACAGTGAGGGCGATAGGCAGCTACCTTGCGGTATACCGGCTTGTATCGTCTTCTCGGCTGATTCTGCGTCTTCGACGGCGACGAAGAAGCTACGTTCTCGGAGAAAGGAGGCGATGAATCTCACCAATTGTGTCGGGGTGTCCGTTTTTGCCAGTTTGTAGATTAGATTAGGCGGGAGACCTTTGGAAGGTTATCCCCGATTTTATCCATCAAGCGGTCCCAGTTTTCCTCGCGGTTGGTGGTGATTGCCGCTCTCACTGCGTCGGTGGTCTCCTGGAGTCTCTTCTTCCGTGGGGCAGCGGGTTCGTTGCCAGAAACGGAGCCTTTTCTTCTTTTCCCGCAGCAGATCCTGGAGCTTTGCGGGAAGGGGTTCCCGTTTGCCACGTAGCGGAATGGTCTTCGACGCGCATTCGATCGAGCTTTTGATCGCAGTTGATAACTTGTCGAGATACGCGTCGATTTCGCTTGCGTTTTCGGGCGGTGGTCTGTGGGGGAGCGCGTCGGTCAGGGCTCTTTCATACGCTTCCCAGTCTGTTATGGTTCTGGCGGCTTGTTTGAAGGAGGTGGCGATGGGGGCGATCTCCAGGTCGAGCAGGACGGGCAGGTGATCCGAGTGGAGGTCGTAGATCACCTCTTGGTCTATGGGGAAGTCCACGTTTTTCAGAATCGCGATGTCGAGTGCATCCGGGTCGTGAAGGTGGTTGTCCGGGATGCGAGTCGGCGAATCTGGGCCTATCACGGAGAAACCGCGTTCCTCAGAGTGTCTCTGCAGCGTTTTTCCTCCCTCGTTGCGGACGCGCGAATTCCACTCTGGTTTTTTGCAGTTTAGGTCTCCTGCGATGATGGTGGCGGTCCGAGAGTCAGTGGTGGCGAATAAAGCGTCGATGTCATCCGTGTCGAGAACCACTTGCGGTGGCTTGTAGATGGCAAAGAGGCGGTATCATTACCGTCACCGCCACCGTGGCACTATAGGTTTAATGCTAACTGGGACTGTAAAACAGTTAACGCCTTTTTAGCGCCCACCTGTTTCGAGAACGACAGGTGTAGGCATGCGACGTAATGAGCAACTCGACGATAGCTTGTTGATATGGATGTAATGTGAATTCGAAGAAATAAAACAAAACGGTTCGCGCACAAAAAAAATCCAAGCACAAAGATTAGAACGCACCCAGCTGCCTGTATCAAGAGGTCGATCAGACTGTACTGTCGGGTCGCGCCGCCCTCGCGCTCCCTGCGCATCGCTCACGATGCATTTTTTTATATCAACAGACCCCGCTTCGGGCGTCTATTGCCATCTCTCTCAATAGCAGCAGCTACAACTGCCTTACTCTTCCCACGCCTGTTACAGGCATCTACTCGTCTTAAGCCGCACGGTTCATCTCTCTCAATGCTTGGATTATCGTTTATTTTTTATATAATTGCTTGTGTGTGGACATTCGATTACGACCGTTAGAGAAGAATGTCGAAGAAACTCTGAACGGGTTTTTTAACAATGTTTAAAATATTACTTTAAATTACAAATTTACAAAATATATAAAATTACGTTTGATTTTTTAAATTACTTTGTCATCGGCGGCAACATACTCTCCCTCAGTGTAACGCGTTTCACTTCTTTAGCTTGCCGTTGCCAAGATGACAGCAACCTTCGCTACCGGTCTCCGTAGAGTCCTCCCAGTTGCCGTAACTGCCCCATCAGAGGCATTACCGGCTTCACCGCCCGGATCCTGCAGAACCCGCACTCTCTTGCGGTTCACCTCACGGCGACTGCGTCCGCCTAGTACCCAGTACTTCTGGCGGACGTTGTTCAACACCGTCTCCTGTCCTTGCTGCGCCGACTTCCGGTGGTAATCTGCCAACATCAACTGTGTCATCCGATGTTTTAGACACAGTATATTCGGCCTCTTCATAGCACTCGCTACTTGTCTAGCATTCGCCAATCTTCCGTCCATGATGAGCAAACCTTTGTCATCCAGGCGGGGAGACAACGTCACTAATCTGGTTTTATCCACTGCTTTCTTTTACTTGTGCCGTGTGACCTCGGCCGAGAATAACTCTCTCTGGGTCTGTCGCACTAATTGCTCGATGGCTCGTTCAATTTCCTTCATTGAAAGGGCCCCTCTCCCTCGTGGAGTTTTATGCCGACATAGATCAATGAAGCGAAGAGCATACGCCATGCTTCGAGCCAGACGATTCCATGACGAGAAACGCTGCCAATCAACTAAGTTTGGGCTAGCGTTGACAGCATAGGTGTATCACAACTCCTCGTCGTGAACCTCATCTTCGGTTTCAGAAGGCCACTTGTCCTCGTTTCACATAGAAAGGCCGGACCTTCAAACCAGCGTGAGCTTTTTGGGTTTTCGTGAACCAGGTCGCTTTTTTCTCGACCCCTGGTACCTTCGTCTGCGACATTTTCTGTAGTTGGCAGCCATCGCCAGTCACTGATTTCGTTTTGTTCGTCGATTTCACCGAGTCGATGTGCTACAAACACATGGTACTTTCGTGGGTCGTTTCGAATCCATTGAATGACCGTTTTGGAATCTGACCACATTCGCAGACGCTGAATCTTCTCTGTGAGTTTGTGGCGAATCGTTGTTGCTAGTCGACTACCAATTACTGCAGCCATCAACTCCATTCGAGGAATAGTCATAGCCTTGAGTGGCGCGACTCGTGACTTGCTCGCCACAAATGCTATTTGATATTTCGGTCGTACCAGACACTAAATAGGCCATCGCCGCGTAAGCTTTTTCGCTTGCATAGCAGAATACATGCAGTTCTCGGTTCTCTGGCTCCTGCCTGTACCACCGAGGTATGCGAATTTCACTTAGATTTTTTAAATTCCGTGAACCAGATCTCCCATTTGGCGAAGGTAACGTCGCTCAGCACCGCATCCCATGCGATCTTTTCCGGCCATACTTCCTGCAAAGTATTTTTGCCTTGATGAAAAGATAATTCGTCTTTGGCTGGGTCTCGTTCTAGCCCCAGCACACGTTCAAATGTGTTGTCCTGTCCGAGATTGAGGCTCACTTTTTCGGCTGCTTTGTTTGCAGCCACGGATTGGAGTACGTGTTTCGAGTTGCTGTTCCAATTCCTGAGCTCAAAGCCGCCTCGCTGGTGAACTTCCATGACTTTTCTGGCCCGGTTGGCGCCTTCCTTTTCAGAGTTTGCACAGGCAACCTAGTACGGTACGGCACAATGGAGCATCGAATCAGCCGCGCGCTCTTTACGTCCGCTAATATCAGGGCGACACCGAAACGTCATATCAGCACACCACACCGATGCCAATCGACTGTGTGAAAATTTACACCTGCGAGTCTGCCAATGAAGTTCTTTTACGAGTGGCTCCTGTTAAATCAAAGGACCGTCAGGAGCGATTGATAAACGGGCTCTGTTTAAACGACCATCTAAAGAAGGGTTCGGATTTACTCAACACCTTGATCGGGATGCTTATGCAATTTCGAGATAAGCGGATTGCATTTACGGCGGACAGCGAAAAAAAAAAATGTTTCTGTGTGAATACCCGTGCAGCATTTGTTTCGTCGACGCCCTCGCAGTAGTTCTGATGGATGCGGCGGATTGCCATGACGATGTTAGGGTTGACCCCTGTCTCATCCATGACGCCTTGCACGACCTTATCGACAACCGCATCAGTAGCGTTTTCTCGCTTCGCTAACGAAAGGTACATTGTCGCTATCATCTCTACTGCGTAAACGTTTGGTTGGATTCTCCCGATCATGCTCAGGTAAGTTTCCGACAGCAGGATGACATCGACGAACTGTTCTTTGAGAACACGCGCAGTTCTTGGAGTTTGCTCCGCAGACCGCGCGCATTCCAATGTACGACTCGCAGTCTTCCAGTCATTGCTGGGCCTCGGGACCTTCCGGCCAGATGATTGTGACTTTGGTGCGAAGGTCGCTTATTACTTGGAGGGCTTCGGGGATATCCTTTGCCTTCGAGATGCAAGCCACGATCCGGTCCAGCGTCCTGTTCATACCTGCGAGTTTGCGTTCGTGTTTGGCTTTGTCGGTGTTGAGGGACGAACATTTTTCTTTGGCGGGCGGCGGTTGCGGGAGCGGGAGCGATTCGGGCGGCGGTTGCGGGAGCGGGAGCGTTGCGGGTGGCGGTTGTGGGAGCGGGAGCGTTGCGGGCGGCGCTGTTGAGGTCGAAGCTGCGGGAGACTCGGCAGTGATCGATTTCGCAGCGTCTTTTGGGGGCCGACGTATCGGCGAGGCGGCTCCCTGCGCGGTAGCATTCTCCAGCAGGACCGCTTGTTTAGCCCGTGCTGGACAGCATCTAGCGTTGGCCGGATGTTCGCCCGAGCAATTGCAACATGTCGGCCGCACGGTTTTCGGTCGGCGGCAGTCTTTGGCCGGCGGCAGCCTTCTCCGCAGATAACGCAGCGCAGCGGTCTGTGGCAGTTAAGGCTAGAGTGGTTCCAGCCCTGACACCTAAGGCATTGGGAGGGCCCGTCCTGGCCGCGCCATGCTTCAATGCGTATGCCGGGACAGCATAGAAGTGATTTTAGGGCGTAAATCGTTTTTGCGTGTTTGCCGTTCATCACTTTGGCGAAAAAGACACCGCTGGTGCCTATCTTCTTGACGTGAAGAACGTCGAACCCCTCTTTGGTGAGGCCTCGGCTGATCGCGTCCACACTGGTATCGGTGGGAAGGCCCCTGATGCCCACTTTCACCTCATCCGCCTTAAGGTTGTAGGTGTGCCAGGCGAGGTCCGGCTTGGCGTTCAAGTACCGTTGAATCACTCGGTACTCTTCGGCACTTTGCGTAGCATAAGGGACAAATTTGTGGGGTGTCATTTCAAGACGGACTTCTCAGGCAACGGCGATTTCCCATTACGGGCAAAAGTATAATGATCATTATTGTTGTTTATTTATAAGCAGATAGCACAGCTTTTTCAAATTCATTTTTCTTTTCAGGACACAAAATACTGCAAACTTGTAACATACACTCCTTGATAAATTCTCCTTCCTTTGCCAATTTTGAGCTAACTATAAAACTAGCTTTCACAACATTATCAAGTTGTGTTCTTTGTTTATGAAACATTTGTTGCTGTTTTTCCAAATTTGCGGTAAGCTTCTGGATTTTGTCTGTTCTTAATTGTCCTGTCAGTGAGTGCAGCGTAGCATGCTTAGTTGAGTAATGCCTCTTTATATTGAATTCTTTCATTACTGAAATGGATTCATTACATAGCAAACAAATAGGCTTACCATTGTGCAAGATAAAAAAGAATTCTTCAGTCCATTTTTCTTGAAACTGGCAACCCTCTGTATCTACTTGTCGTTTCTTTCCACCAGACATCATTTTTGTTTACTTTTCGTTCAATAAACTTAATAACAAACTAAGTTAGTAACCACTCAAGATGCAAACAAAGTCACAAAGCAAGTTGACGGCTAGAGCATTTCGCTAGAATATCGCTTGTCCAAGTTATCACCTCGGTGGCTCAAATGGAACTGAACTAACGTTCGAGCCATCCACCCGCTTATATAGGCAATATGAAGGGCGTTCACACTCTCGCCGTTCACACGTTCAAACCGGCGTTCACTCGTTCAAACCTGCGCCTCGCGCGAGGCGCAGGTTGTTGTTACGCAGTTTGTTATGTCCGATTATTATGGCGATTATCAAAGAGTGAGGCGGCAAACATCAAATCCTTGACTGTCACTCTCGTGAGTATAAGTACCTAATGTAATATTTTTTTTATTGGGTTTTCAAAATGTTTCGCGGGCCGGATCGTATCTTACAGTGGCCCGGATCCGGTCCGCGGGCCGGTTGTTGCCCATACATGGTATAAAGTATTATCAAAACTAGGATGCATATAACGTACTCTTAGATCGCAATATTAGGTACTTACTCAATGTTGCCTTTAATGGATAAGCATTTGTTAAGATCGGTCAACTGGTAAATAATTACCAATTGTCGACCATCGATTTTGATGCACTCCACACAATGCTGCAAAGTCGAGTGATGCTTGTGATCAAAGATCTCTGGGGCTACTTTCAATTTTTAAGATCATTTTAAATTTTTCTTCCATCTCACTCCAGAACACTTATATTCTTCTATTAGTTCTATTTTGATATGCATGCTTTTCTTTGTATGATATGAAGTTGTTGTTGGGCCTGGAGGTACCAATCATGGCTCAAAATTACTTATTTATCCTTGACAGCATCATTAACAATCTTGACTACTCATCGTTGACTTCTCGCAGAGTACGGACATTTAATTTCAACAATTTTGTTGTCCATCTGGACTTGCTCCTAAAAATGGCAGATCTTTGTCGACAAATAATCTTTCAGATGCCTTTTTGGTCGCTAAATCTTCTTTTATTTTTATCATCCCTACAAATTTTTTATTCAAATTCAACATTGGATAAAATGAAATTGTGAAAGAAATCCTTTCTTTATCTCGTTGGTAACTTTTATTTTCTCAGCTCGTTCTTTGATAAGGGCATGGATGGAAACGCATACCATTTGACTATGAGCCTTGACTAAATACTTCGGGTAAATATTTCATCATTCTTTTTCAAAATTGAAATAAAATAAATTAAAACTTACCCTTTATAGCGTTTATTGTTATTGATCTGCAAAATATGGCCACCAGAATCCTTCATAAACTTAGCCTCGTTTAAAAGGGGATATTCCTCTTCCTCTGCTGCCTCCTCTGTCTTTACACTTCGGTCTAGTGGCTCACTCTGAACAACCATTTCAGGCGAGGGGCTGGACGATGGCAACTGTCGGTCGTTCCTGTCAAATATCTTGTGTCAATGTTATCAAGTTGTGTTCCATATTCATATCAACCATATCAACCATATTCTTTACTCTCGTTGTCGCTTCTATATGCGAAGCCTTCACCTCCCTGTGCATAAGCGAGGGACACCGCTACCAGTGTTCCTAAATTCGCAAAATTATTAGAAGAATCCTCAAAGTCTGTAGGATTCTCCTGACCTAGAGACTATTGACGTCTCCTGAAAGCGCCTGGCCTCTTTCGTTTTGGTGAAGAATAAAAGCTATGTTATGCTTGATATAATGATTTAATCATTTTGTTATTTCAATACAGTGTCTCCACATGGATTTTGTAATTCCATACGACCTTCGCTTTACATTATTTTGTGTTCCGCAAATATCTTACTGTCAACCGGATTTATAAAGGGAAGCTTCTGTGACTTTATTTAAAACTCTCTAAAGTATTTGGAATCTACTTGTTGAACCTCGGAAGGAGGACCGGATCCTAGCACAGGTTATCTTGGGGTACTTAGGGAACATTCCCGCAAGACATTTGAATTGGGAGTTTTTCTTCTTTTTATGTTAGGATTTAACTTGATTAGGCATTGAGCTGCTCCAAGAATATCTTTACTTTGGTTTAAAATTTAAATAAAATAAATTAAAACTTACCCTTTATAGCGTTTTTTGTTATTGATCTGCAAAATATGGCCACCAGAATCCTTCATAAACTTAGCCTCGTTTAAAAGGGGATATTCCTCTTCCTCTGCTGCCTCCTCTGTCTTTACACTTCGGTCTAGTGGCTCACTCTGAACAACCATTTCAGGCGAGGGGCTGGACGATGGCAACTGTTGGTCGTTCCTGTCAAATATCTTGTTTCAATGTTATCAAGTTGTGTTCCATATTCATATCAACCATATCAACCATATTCTTTACTCTCATTGTCGCTTCTATATGCGAAGCCTTCACCTCCCTGTGCATAAGCGAGGGACACCGCTACCAGTGTTCCTAAATTCGCAAAATTATTAGAGGAATCCTCAGTCTGTAGGATTCTCCTGACCTAGAGACTATTGACGTCTCCTGAAGGCGCCTGGCCTCTTTCGTTCCGGTGAAGAATAAAAGCTATGTTATGCTTGATATAATGATTTAATCATTTTGTTATTTCAATACAGTGTATCCACATGGATTTTGTAATTACATACGACCTTCGCTTTACATTATTTTGTGTTCCGCAAATATCTTACAGTCAACCGGATTTATAAAGGGAAGCTTCTGTGACCTTATTTAAAACTCCTTAAAGTATTAGGAATCTACTTGTAGAACCTCGGAAGAAGGACCGGATCCTAGCACAGGGTATCTTGGGGTACTTAGGGAACATTCCCGCAAGACATTGGAATTGGGAGTTTTTCTTCTTTTTATGATAGGATTTAACTTGATTAGGCATTGAGCTGCTCCAAGAATATCTTTACTTTGGTTCAAAATTGAAATAAAATAAATTAAAACTTACCCTTTATAGCGTTTATTGTTATTGATCTGCAAAATATGGCCACCAGAATCCTTCATAAACTTAGCCTCGTTTAAAAGGGGATATTCCTCTTCATCTGCTGCCTCGTCTGTCTATACACTTCGGTCTAGTGGCTCACTCTGAACAACCATTTCAGGCGAGGGGCTGGACGATGGCAACTGTCGGTTGTTCCTGTCAAATATCTTGTGTCAATACGTCCAACCATATTCTTTACTCTCGTTGTCGCTTCTATATGCTAAGCCTTCACCTCCCTGTGCATAAGCGAGGGACACCGCTACCAGTGTTCCTAAATTCGCAAAATTATTAGAAGAATCCTCAAAGTCTGTAGGATTCTCCTGACCTAGAGAAGACTATTGACGTCTCCTGAAAGCGCTTGGCCTCTTTCGTTTTGGTGAAGAGTAAAAGCTATGTTATGCTTGATATAATGATTTAATCATTTTGTTATTTCAATACAGTGTCTCCACATTGATTTTGTAATTCCATACGACCTTCGCTTTACATTATTTTGTGTTCCGCAAATATCTTACAGTCAACCGGATTTATAAAGGGAAGCTTCTGTGACTTTATTTAAAACTCTCTAAAGTATTGGTAATCTACTTGTTGAACCTCGGAAGGAGGACCGGATCCTAGCACAGGTTATCTTGGGGTACTTAGGGAACATTCCCGCAAGACATTTGAATTGGGAGTTTTTCTTCTTTTTATGATAGGATTTAACTTGATTAGGCATTGAGCTGCTCCAAGAATATCTTTACTTTGGTTTAAAATTTAAATAAAATAAATTAAAACTTACCCTTTATAGCGTTTATTGTTATTGATCTGCAAAATATGGCCACCAGAATCCTTCATAAACTTAGCCTCGTTTAAAAGGGGATATTCCTCTTCCTCTGCTGCCTCCTCTGTCTTTACACTTCGGTCTAGTGGCTCACTCTGAACAACCATTTTTTGTACCACGCCCCCCTCTGGTTATTTGGAGACCCCCCACGCCCCCCTACACATATCAGTATATTATTGTACGTATGGTGAAAATTAAAACAAGTATTACATGAAAAACGAATATAATTACTGATACAAAATTTAACATTGTAACACAGATACATTTTCAATTTAAGGAAGGTGAAACAATAGGCCTACCTACTTACAAAAACAAAACATAAAATGTAATTTAGTGAGATGGGTGCGCTTGCATGTTCTGGATAAGTTGACAGATCCTGGGTTGAGTTTCAGACAAAGCACAGCGTAGGTCACTTTCGACATCAAGTTTGTTGCGGTACTTGGTTTTGATCGCCACAAGAGTTGAAAACGCTTTTTCGCACATGTATGTTGTTGAAAAAGGCAAGTACATCCGAACAGCTTTCTCTGAAACACTGGGGTAAACTTTTAAGTACTTTAACCAAAATGAGGGCTTGTCCATTTTGTCAAAATCGTATCTTGCAGCAGAGTCATTTTTTATTTCTATTCCCTCCTCTTGCAACTCTTCTGGCAGCAACTGTATGTCCATGTTGAACGGGTCGGTTGATAGTTTGTAAAACTCCTCTGACAAGTTAGGAAAGTACCTGCTGAACTCCTCCTTGAGGTTCTTCAAATGGTCAATTATCAAGTTTTTCAAAAGCGGTCCTTCAAAAACGTCCTCAAAACATACTTCTTCTGAGACTGACACTACTTTGCTGAAACTTGAATAGTTGCTGGGGTTCATTGACACTTTACGTATCCAAAGTTGTAGTTTCTCAACGTACATCTTGATGGCATCCCGATGTGTTACTATATTTGAGACTGCACCTTGCAGTCTCAAGTTTAGGTTATTTAACGTGTCAAAAAGTCTGATAAATAGGCCAAAATCACTTGGTTACAGGGTTTTTTGAACTCTGCACTAAGCTCGTTTTGTTTCTGCTGTGCCAAAAACGTTATCACTTCATCACGGAGTTCAAATAGTCTTCCCAACATATTGCCTTTTGATAGCCATCGTACTTCTGTATGAAATAGCAGCGTTTTGTGATCACTTCCTAAATCTTCACACAGAATTTTAAACAGTCGAGTATTTAATGCACTGTTCTTAACGTAGTTGACTACTTTAATACAAAGCTTTAAAACAGCATTGAGTTCGTTAGGAAGAGTTTTTGCTGCCAAGGCTTGGCGGTGAATAAAACAATGAATCCCAACCACATCAGCATTCTTCTCTTTGACCAACTGCACAAAGCCTGAACGAGAACCCAGCATTGAAGGAGCACCATCTGTGCATACACCAATAAGTTTTTGCCAAGAAAGTTCGTGTTTCTTAAAAAAGTCTGATACTGCTTCCATCACATCTACAGCTTTAGTAGTGGTCAACAGCTCAGTAGAAAACATCAGTTCATCCTTCATTCTTTCATTTTCAATGTAACGAACATATACAATCAAATGAGAGCATGGGCGTAGCCAGGTTTTAGTTTAGGGGGGGGGTTTAAGAAAAAAAAAACAACAAAAAAGTTTATGAAAATTAATATTCATTATGGATACGTCATATGCATAATATCATTATGTGATATACATTGATGGACATAACATTATGTGAAGAAAAAAAAATTATGTGGAAAAAAACAGAACATTGATTTGATTCTCTAATGCAAATTAGAGAACCAATCTTCTGTTTTTCTGTTTAAATATATCCACTACTTCATCCGCATTAATTTCGGCCCCATAGTGGATATTCATGAGAGCCAAACCGTTCAGTCTGTTTTCACTCGTTGTGTTGCGCAAGTAGTTTTTAAGTCTCCGTAGGCTTGAGAAAGTCCTTTCTGGGGTAGCAGTAGAAACAGGGATGGTAGCCAAAATTTGTAGCAATGTGTAAATGTTTGGATATAGTTTTTGATCGCACTTATCTAGGCATTCCAAAGCAGATTTTGGAGTAGTGGAAGTGCTTTTCATCACTGTTTTCCACACATCAAGTTCTGCTTTGACCACAGATGTATTTCTTTCTGGAAGCACTGACGAGTACATACAAATTGCCTCTTCAATTTCAGAATTGGCCGCAAAATTTGAAGGTAACACACAAGATAGTGCCGATACTACTTTACGGTGCTTTGTAAACCTTTCAATCAATTGTTGAACTGTATGTTCAAGGAATGGAATGAATACATTTATTTTGTAATATGTGCATATATCCGATGCAGGAATGTTAGAGCGGTTCAACTGCCTTCCGACGATGCGTGGCATCTGCAGTATACCACCATTTTCTTCAAGCAAAACCTTTGCTTCTTCATAGAGATGGGTATACTCGTCATCAGCTTTATCTCTCAGAAGTTGCAAAGCATTAATAACATCATCCACGTGGCGGAATGCTGTGATGAGGTCGGTGTTAGTTGCTTGCAGTTGTTTTGATAGTGACAATGTATAGCTCATGACTTTTTGAAGAATCTCTAAGGTCATCACAAAATTCGAAGATCGAAGTGTGTTAGCATTTGGACGGCTTGTTGCGATGTTTCCTTATTATGGCTAGATTGGAGTTCTTCGATAGCACTCACAATCGCTGAATAGATTTCCTTGAATCTCATGATGGCTTCATGCTTGTGGACCCACCGTGTTTCACACATTGCAAGCAGGCTTTTTTGGTGATCGACGGGTAACAGCTCTCGAATTTTATCTTTCAAAACGGCAGTGCGTTGAGCAGAATGTCTAAAGTAGGAACCAACAGACTGCACGATCCCAACGCAATTTCGGACATCTGCTCGTGAACATGAGTCAGCAATAGCAAGGTTAAGAGAGTGTGCACTACAGTGTACATAAAGAGCAAGAGCACATTCTTGACGAACATATGCCTGGGCACCGTGCAAATACCCACTCATAGCTGCAGCCCCGTCGTAACCTTGACCAACCATATGAGAACATTCAAGACCATGCTTTTTCAGAGCCGTAATAATAAGATTTGCGAGGCCGGATCCTGTGACGTCAACAGTGGGAATGTACTCGAGGAACATCTCCTTAACTCTATGATGTTTAACATCTTTTAAATCTACATATCGCAAGCACAGCGAGACTTGCTCCACACGCGCGATGTCAGTCGTTTCGTCAGCGAGAATAGCAAAAAATTGGGCATTTTTTACTTCGTCGATTATCTTACGTTGAATTATTTCCCCACAAATGTCTATTATTTCGTTTTGGATCTGAGGGCTTGTGTAAAGAGCATTCTTCTGAGAAGTGACCAAATGCTCAGAAAGATTTTTATTTCCAGACTCAGCCCCGTACCGCAATAATGCCCGAAAATTACCATCATTCTGTAGTGGTTGTTCAGGGTCTGGTGTAATGTGGATCCGCCCCGAATCAGTTTTACCTCTTAAAGGGATGCCTTGCTTGCCGCAAAAAAATATTCCTTTTACGATAGGGATTAGTTTCATTCGGTTTTCCCGTTGCTGTCTCTTTCTCTCAGAAGACAACTGCTCAGTGACTGAAAAAGCCTGCGAAGAAATTACTTTAACCCCTCCTGTTGCGAGGTAAAAACTCACCTATCACTTTTGCGCGCGACATTTTCGCGCGCGAAATCGACGCCAGTCGACGACCTTGATAAAAACGACCATAACTTGTAAACCACTATACGGATCGTAAAAAGAAGAACTGTAAAATGATCGCATTGAAATTTGACATATAAAACATTATAATCTTATCTCGTAAATCAATTAAGATAATAATGGCGACAAATTACAAATTTGGCGAAGTGAAAAAACTCGCCTATTTATCATTTCGATGTTTTTATCACAAAATACAAAAGTCTATGCGGAAATTGTATTTACAGTTATGTTCATTATTAAATGCTTTACCAAAACCATTATTTTGTTTTACTTCTTTGCATACAAAAATATTTAGTTTTTCAGTCATAATAACCAAGAAAAATTTGATGTCTCCTCGTAAAAATTTTTTTTTTTAATTTTGTATTTCTGACTACTTAGGGACTTTATTTATATGAAATTCTTTCATAATAACTTTTCCACTACACTACACTTCTTATAAAATCATACCAGATCTTTCAACTTTGTCTGATATTACAGAAAAATCCAAACTTTTGCGAGTCGGTGACGAAAATTTGGTATTAATTTTGACAGGTCATAATACAAAAGTGGATAAAGTTTTTCAAATATATTGTGTTATTATGTGCTTATTATATGTCTAATAACTAATTATTATACTCTAAAGAGTCACATTTCATAGAAAAACTATAGGAAATCACACTCAAAATATGGTAATTCTTTCATACTAATTACGTAAACAAATAGGTATGCGCACCCCGCGATTTCGCGAATATCGATAAAATTAGGCAGCGCGCCTGTCTATGCAATATCGCCGCGGTGCGTTCTCATTTGTTTAGGCAAATTCGGAGTGTGATTTTCTAGTTTCTTCTATGAAATGTGACTGGAGTATAATAATTAGTTATTGGACATCTAATAAGCGTCAAGTTTTCAATACATTCGAAAAACTTCTAACCACTTTTGTATGCTTTTGCAATTATTATGAAATCAGACTATCGCGGTTGCTTCACATTATAGCTTTATAAACGAATTTACCGCGTGAAGTGTGTAGCACCCGACGTTTCGGCGACGTTGCCCAGGGTAGACTGGACAGCGGCGGCTGTAACGTCGCCGAAACGTTGGTGTCTAAACTTTACGTTTTAAATTCGTTTTTTAACCACATTTGTATCATGCCTTTGCAATTATTATGAAAAAGATTATCGCGGTTGTTTGACATTATAAATAGCTTTATAAACGAATTTACCGCGTGAACTTTGTGGCACCCGACGTTTCGGCGACGTTGCAGCCGCCGTTGTCCAGGGTAGACTGGACAGCGGCCGCTGCAACATCGCCGAAACGTCGGGTGCTACAAACTTCACGCGGTAAATTCGTTTATAAAGCTATTTATAATGTCAAACAAACGCGTTAAGTTTTTGATTTTATAATAATGGCAAAGGCATTATACAAAGTGGTTAAAAAACGAATTTACCGCGTGAAGTTTGTAGCACCCGACGTTTCGGCGACGTTGCAGCCGCCGTTATCCAGAGTAGACTGGACAGCGGCCGCTGCAACATCGCCGAAACGTCGGGTGCTACAAACTTCATGCGGTAAATTCGTTTTAAAAGCTATTTATAATAATTATTATTTTTATTATTAAAAAATCCTAGAAGAAAACTCAACAAACCATTTTTTTTTTATTTACTAAATTTCCAGTACAAAATTTTATAGTAACAACACTCATTTGATAAAAATAAAACAAACATGTAATACAAAATAAACAAATAAAACAATTGTACCGACTAAAATAAAAACTTTCATCAGTTGGATTAGGTATACATGTATTGGTTTCTTTATATACAAAGGAAACATAGAAAAATTTGACAAAAAAAATCTAAGTGAAAAAAGTTGACAAGATTGGATTTTATCAATTATATTTTATGCGACTTATGCTTTCAATTTTTTGTACAAAATAGTACATGCACGTTTAAAAATTGCCACATTTGATAAAAACTTATAATGTATCACAAAAAACACATCATGTTACATCACAGCGTGATTACGTATGAATAAAAAAAATAGAATACAAACGAAACATAGAAAAATATAAACAATTAAAAAATTGCGGGGTATCGGCTTATTCAAAGGTAGTGAGTAGTGAGCGACGGCGGCAACTTGTGGCTTGGCGATGCAAACAAGCTGTACACTGAGAAAAATATAACGTAATACACGGAAATACGCATGTTTCAACAAGGATTACGTATATTTCATTAGGTGCGACTTGGGATCTCGCTTCTAACATGGCAGCATGTAGTAGTATACGTACGGTTAGTCGGACACATGAATCATGTTAAAATATAATGATACATATAATCGAGTAATGGAGTTTCATCAAAACTCCTTGTAATTCAACAAAATTTCGAGTGAAACATCGTTATTCTATATAAAACATTATGTAAGAATCAATCTAATATTTTTCTCAGTGTGAGTCATACAGTTTCAGTTGGTACATAAAATTATACCTAATGATGAAATACAGTTATTACCAAGTATCAGAGATGGATAACTTTTATAAATAGGATAGAAAACGAATTTACCGCGAGAAATTTGTAGGACCCGACGTTTCGGTGACGTTGCAGCCGCCTTTGTCTAGGGTAGACAACGTCACCGAAACGTCGGGTCCTACAAATTTCACGTGGTAAATTCGTTTTCTATCCTATTTATAATGTCAAACAACCGCGATAGTCTTCGATTTTGGATAACTTTTAGTTTGTATCGAGCACCAAGCCAACACCCCCCCCCCCCAAATTCTACAGATCCAATCAATCATCACACATCCATCCATCCATCGTACTGAAATAATGATACTATAGGTAAACTAATGTCAACTATTTTTATAAAAATCACTATAAAACAGAGAATCAGCCTACGCCAATGTATGGAATTCCTCGAAACAAGGTGGTTCCAAACACAGTGGCTTTAAGCACTTCTTACACTGGAACCTGGTTCTTGGTCCAATCTTACCTGGTACTCGAGGACGACGTAGTTTGCACCAGATACATTGAATTCGCGGAGCACTACCTGCAGCATTGGCCGGTATTAGCTCTGGGTAATGTCCATGCCCAGAGCCTGAAAACCGTACAGCTGGTAAGCGGACGTCTCTGGTTGGTCGTACATGACTTGCTCGAAGAGGGACATGAGCTAAATGCTGCTCCATAATCTCTTCAATCAAATTTAATCGAAAGTCCTTGTGAGAAATCATTCTCTTCTCGGGAAAACACTTTCTGAAGACAATGCAACTGTTTAATGCAGATGCATTGAGGAGTCTCTTGAAAAGTTTCTTGTACCACTTCATATTTTTTTAGTTTCAACCAGGAAAGGCTCTAGCTGTTGATCCTTCTTGTCAACACCACCCATTTTGAGATTGTAGTCCGCAATAAGCGCCGGTCTATAGTGTGATGGACGTCCAGGTCTACCGTCTATTTGTAGAGACTCAGTGGTATGGTATGTTGACGTTACGTAAATCTGGTTCTTATCTTGGTAAGCCATCACAACAACATCCCCGGAATGCCGTGCTAGACAAGTGCCTTGATCAACCTTTGCCAGTTGGAGCAGTGCCGGCACATTTTTGCGCGATCTACGCAAAGTGCCAACACAATCTGTTTTGTTCCGCTTCAGAAACCTCGATAACATAGGCGAATTGAACCAATTATCCATGTACAAAATATAGCCTTTGTTTAGAAGAGGCTTCATGAGGCGTGCGACAATCTCGGTGCTCTTTGGAAGCGGAGATTGATCAGCGTGATTTTTACCCGTATAAATATGAAACGACCACAGGTAACCAGTAGCCGATTCGCAAATTTCAAATGTTTTAATGCCGAATTTGGCGGATTTAGTTTTAATGAACTGCTTGAAGAGCAGGTTACCTTTCCATAACAGCAACGACTCATCCAACGATATGTCTTGTTCCATCACGTAAGTAGATTGAAACTTTTCGTTGAAGTGATCAACCAATGGACCAAGACAGAAAGTCCTGGATGAGTCGGGCGTGCGGGTAGACTTGTCTACAAAATGAAGGGCTCCGCTTAAATACCAAAAACGGTCTTTTGATATTAGATTTCTAAACACGGGGAATTTCAACAGGGGATGATTTGAAAATTTATCACTTTGTGATGGCAGCCTAACAACGCCACTCAAAAGGTAAAATGCAAGAAGTATCATTATTTCATGCACATTCGTCTTGTACCAATCTCTAGCAAACCTTTCCGAAGCAGCCGACAGTTCTATAGCATACCGATTAGTTTCCTGCACGATATGCTCCAGAATTTGATCGCCGCTGCCCGCCGCTCCCCCCCGTGCGCCGGCTCTCAAGCGCCGGCCGCCCGCTGCTCTCCCCTGGACTCGCCCCGCCGCCGCCAAAGGGACGCTGAAAATTCAAATTTAAACAATGATGTTAGCTTACTGCAGATGCTGTTTTGAGTTGTGGAACGTTAAGAGAAGCTTTAGATGAAATCACAAAATGGACTCAAGTCTGGGTTATTAAAATCAACCCTAAGAAATGCATCTCGGTATAACGATAACGGACAACTAGAAATGGGCAAACCATATTGAAAACATCGTAAAACGGGCAAACTCACTTCTATATTTGGTAAAGAAAGCTTTTCAAGTATTGACGATACAGACATTTCCAAAAATTAACAAAACCTACAGTCGTCCTCTGATTGAGTATTGTTTTCAAATCTGGAATCCTTATTTTGCCAAGGACATCGACCCGCTTGAAAGTATACAACGTAGAGCGACAAAACTGCCAAAAACCTTAAGAAAAACACCCTATGAACGTAGATTAAAAATCCTCAAACTGACAACTCTGGAGCGACGGAGACGCAGAGGAGATCTCATAGAGACATACAAAATACTGAGGCAACACTATGACTGCCCAGAGTTGGAAAGCATGTTTGTGTTCAATTCAAACCGTCACTTAAGAGGTCATATCATAGAGGCCATATCATAGTGGAACTTATAACGGGCTATCATAATTGAATGCGTCTACAAAATTTCGTTTCTGTGCCGTTGACCGTTGAGTAGTCCCCTCGTCGGGAGCAGCCATAACACAAACATGGCTCTGTTTGCAGAATTTCGACATTAGTCTACTCCATATATTAACGAAGACACGTGCGACCCCGTCGCACTTACGACGCACAATGGCAAACGTAGTCTGGCCGCTTCGGTTAATTCTCGCGTTTGTACTCTCTTGATGTACCTACCCCCACCAATCGATCGATCAAAAAGTCAATATAAAATGAATAAGTTCTAACCTTAGAGCACTCGGCGACCAAACAGAGGCAGGTGATAACGTGCCAGAGCCAGCGGGCGAAGACCGAAGAGCGCGCAACGGAGACCTCTGGAAAGTAAGAATATTCCGCCTTTACTGCGACTTATATAAACTTTTTTTTAATAATAATAATAATTTATTTATTTATTTTATTTTTCTTAAAAACATACAGCATAAAAAAATACGTATAAGGGTGAGGCCGCCATTTTTTGCTGATATGGCGAAGAAGTAATAGATTGGTGACGTGGACTCTGCTACGCGTCGGTGACGTTGAGTCGCGTATAAAGTGACGGATAAAATGTTAAGGGTTGTTCTACACAAGCCTAATTTTTAAATTATTTAACTAAATTACAAGAATCAAAAAATGTCATGAGTCGTCTTTGCCCGTCAGCAAAGCACAGAAAACCCATTTAAGTAATGAAATCAACTTTATTAAAGTAGAATTTTGTTATTAGGCACACATACAAAATTTACAAAAATGTGAATACGCTATTGTGAGAGGCATCAGCGTGTATTCAAGCAAGTTTTCATAGGTTAAACTAAAAACCGCATAAAAATCTAAATTGTACAATGACATTCCCTCTTTTTTTCTTACTCTTACTCTATTATTATGCTCAGATCTTCAATGTCAAAGGTTTTTAAACCTCTTCTCTCTGTTTTTGGTTTCTGAAGTATCTGTTCGATGTCGGATCTGTATACGACAGATTTGTCTTCGGTAATTGGCCAAGCAAATTTCCCTTTTCCTTTGTTTCGTAAAAACTTCACTTTATAACCATTTTCATATATTTCTGTGACTTCTCCAATATAGCGTTTAGTCCTTTTCTCAGTAAGAAACTTAACCAAAACAAATGATCCTACAATTATTTCTATGTTTGTGTCCTTGTTGCGTTCAAAATCATTGTCATCAGTCACTTCCGAGTCCGTCCCAGCGGCAAAATCAGAGTCCGATGAGTCATGAACAGAATAATTATCAGACTCATTTTCTTCGTCAGAACTATCAATCAGGCTACGTTTTTCTTTCAGGAATGTATTTCTTTTCAAGCGTTTATTTTTCTTGTGATTAGTTGTCAAGTTCAAATTGTCTTCTATTTTTCGTTTTTTCGAAAAAAAATCTTCCGTTATTTCGTCGATATTTGGTAACAATGTGCTTGCATCATCTAAATATTTTGTTTGAAAGATGTCTTCTTCATTAAAATCAACAGGAAAGATGTCTTCATCATTGAAATCAACAGTGTTGTGTTTATTGCATATTTTTTTACTTTTTATGATATTTCCCGTCACTTCGTCTAAAAATATGCATGATTCGTCTACCTTTTCCATTTGACAATCATTGGGCGACTTTTCATCAAAATTAAAAACGTGTAACTCAGGATTATGGCATTCGCATTTTCCTTTCAAACTTTGGCAAAAACAAGATAGAATGCGGTGCTTCACAGCAAACTTTGAATGCGTGATGAGTTGATGTATCTTCAATGTATTACGGATAGGAAGCAGTTTCTGTACAATACTGTTATCTAAACGCTGAATGTTTTCAGGTGGTACCAAAAACATTTTGACTGTCGATTCTGCATTCTGTAAAACTTCAAATGCTGTTTGAGCGTCTGGTATATCTAGACCATGTGAAACCTTAAAATCTAAGGCTCTTTTAACGCTACCACCAATTCCGTCCGCTGCCCCCTTTCCATGGGAAGCCTCAAAAAATGACCATGTTGCGTTAAATCCAAGCTCATACATTTTTGTGCATAGAAGATAAAAATTCTTCTTTTGTTTATACTGAGTTGTCGGTCCGTCTGAATGAAAATGAAGATTGTTGATGTTTGGATGTGCTGACCTTATATGTTTCATAATCGGATGAAGATGCCCCCAAATAGCTTCTGGACCATGTGAATTTTCCGCTGAAATGGAACAAAATGAGAATGGTTTTGCATTTTTGACGTAGAGAACGCCAGTGTGCAGCGTTATTTGTGTTTTTGATGCCCCAAAATGCATAGCTTGCACCTCTTCGTTGTATTTAGCAACCCAATTCTCTGAAAAGTCTATATGAATAGCAGCTTCATTATTGTCCAGGTTTTCTATGCACAGCTTATATTGTTTATATTGATGGCGTACGTTATAAAGGTGAATCTTGAAAGCCTTTAGTTGGACGTGAAAGGAATCTAATAATTCATTTATAGGTCCAGTTTTTTCCATCTTGGCCATGCGTTTCGAGGTTTTAGTGGTGCCCTTTTCATTATAAACATAGTTTTTAAATGTCCAAGCAAACCATTTGACTCTTTTGTTATTTTCAATTTCATCAACTTTAATAAAGTTTTCTGCACAAGCATTGCACTCACCATACATACACCCCTTGAACGTTTGGTCGCAAACAAGACTTGCAATTATCATATTCAGATCGTTATTTTCTAATATACCAGCAGATTTCAGAGCATTTATTATGAACTGCATGTTTGCATGTTTTAAACAAGCACATGTTTCTAAATTTTTCAAATTTGGAGCCACCACATAAAAAGGTCTGTGCTTTTTAAATGTGCTGAAAGAAATTTTACCAACTTCAATCATATACTTAAGATGCAGATTTCTGAGTTTATCTAATAAGTATCTCTTTTGTTTTTTAACTTTTTTGTTTGTAAGACATTCTTTTTTCCCAGCGCTTGCTCTGCTCACATCATCTCTTTCATAAAATTTTCTTAATCTTTCTTTTAATTCTTCTGCTACCTTTTTGTTTTCTTTTTTTTTCCTTATGTTACTTTTAAGTCCAATATTCTGAGTTAGGTTTGTGGTGACTTTATATCTCTTCACAAACTCGTTGTCGAAAACCTCTTTTAAAACATTTCTTTCGGTATTATTGAAAGATTTATAAGTTTTCTTTAATGAGTCCGTGAGAACGTTGTATTCAAATATTTTCCGTTTAATTAATTCCTTTTTGGGAGTTTCAAGTGCAGCAAGATGTGTTACTGCAAACTCGTCACTTCTTTTGAGAGGAGTGTCTTCTTGTCTTGAGACAGTTACATTTTCGATGTTTGTTTGTACTTCTTGTCTTGTGTCTTGATATTTCTTTTTCAAATCGCGCATTTCTCTGCGAAGTGTATTAAATCCCCTTTCTAAAGTAAGGAGTCTTTGCGTCAGTTCTGCGTTTTCTCGTCTCAAAATATTGACAACGTTTCTTCTTATTTTACTTACTTCAGTTTTATCTAGTTTAGTTTTTGGCTGTATCTCGGCGTTGATATTTTGCACCTGGTAACAAAATAATATAGTGAAATTTGTGCTCATACGCCAAAATCTATAATTTTCTACTATAAATAATAACTTCACTCACCTCACTGTGTACTTCGTTAGAATTAGTTTCTGTGCTATTACTATTGCCTCGAAGATTTGTATTACGCTTTCTTGAAGCATATTGTTGGCGCCATTCTAATCTCATATCATTTTTCTTGCTTTCATCCAAATCCTTCATCTTTCTTTGATACTGTTTAGAAGATCTTGCTCTGCTTTTTCGTTTAGATATATCATATTTTTCTGGGTTATTTTTAAGTCTCTCTCTATACCTTTTAGATTTCTCTGCTGATGTTAAAGGCATCTGTAATAAATGTAGAATCTTTGATGTAATCAAATTAGGAAGATAAAATATGATAACTCCCTTTACATCACTTAAATGTGTCATGCAAAACCAAACAATAAAACTGTCAGCTGTCAAATTATGTCATGCAGAAAACACAAAAATCTGACTAAGCCGTTCGGAGAACATGTAGGTACGCAGTTTCGTTGTGCCACATTTTGAGTTCGATACGTCTTCCGATTTGGTTTTATCAAAGTTAATAATGAATAAATTTTCAATAACTGACAAACGTTGAAAATTCAGTGATATCAACAATAATAAAAACATAAGGACAATGAGAGTGAAAATTATAGCTAACGTAAACCAGGGGCTCGATGAAAAATAATTAATTAATTTAAATCCATCATATTGACAAGCCCGTAATATTAGTATCAATCATTTAAGTCTGCTCAAACTCGACCTGTTATTCAGTCGGTGTCTTTGTTTAAATAGCAATAAAAAAACAAGTGAAAACTCACCTTTATTTTGGTAGCGTATAGGAAGTGACGAATATATACGTCACCAGAGGTGGCGAATACAAAAAAAGGTGGCGTAGTGGTACATATACGCTACCGGTCGCGTTGACAAAACCGGTCAGAACTCTGTAAATAACGTACAATTTCAATCGCATTACAGCTCCAAACATGAATTTCATCTTAACACACAGTGTACACTGATAACTTTTATAACGATAACGAAAACTCACCTTTTTATTTTCAAAAATCTTCCTCGGGAAACAGCGTGCACATTCACTCGAGGTGACGTTGACTTATCGACTGTCAAAAAAATGGCTGCCTTCAAGCCGCTGACCACAGATTATCTAAACTTTGGTGTTGCCAGCCCCCGATCGTGACCCTAAAAACTTTGGTTTTAATACGTGCCCGGAAATATTGGTGACGTTGATAGAGTAGCGTATAAGTAAAGTATTACGACAAAATTGAAAATTGTATATTTTTTCACGGAAGGTCCTAGAAACAACGTTACGAAATTAAAAATAATGATAGCTATTTATATGAGTATTCTTCACACAACAGTCGTGTCTCAAAATATCTCTTACTTTTTGCTACAGCGTCACTTAAAGTATACCTCTACCGTGGCGGATAGGTGTTTTTTTGTAAAAATCCTTCTTTTTTTCACGTTTCATTCGACACATCTTTTTATTTTCCCAACTAAACTGAAATATTTAAAGTGACAACGTGAGCCCTATTGTTGCTTGCCTCGTTGCAATTATCGTAAATTACAAAAGAAACGTAATTTAAAAAATACAGGCAGCGGAGGTTTTTGTTAACGAAATCAGCAAAAAATGGCGGCCTCACCCATAAGCATAATATATATATACCAGTAACAAAGCCAATGATGTTTTAAATTATTTGCTATATAAGGATTACAAAATATTCTAAATAACGGCAATAACGAATTGGAACCATAGTTAGTGTTGAACCTTGGTACGTAAAAAGTTGAGTGAGCACGTGCGAGTCGGGAAGGCGCTCGTATGCTCACCCTACTCAGGAGGTATGAACTGTCCAACCCAGTATGAACACTTTTATGTAGAAACGACATATCTGATACTACTCGCCGGTCCTCTAATGTCTCTAAACCGTAGCGTTGCAGACCTTCAGCGTACGACAAGCCGCTGGAAAATAAGCGGTAATTTAGATGACGTATAAATCGTTTTTGAATACGCTCAATCCTCAGCTTGTATGTAGCATACTGTGGAGACCAAATATTAGAAGCAAATTCAAGCAGGCTGCGTACGTATGCAACATAAACCGTTGTCAAAGAATGAGTGTTTTTAAGAGGTCTACAAACTCTCATGATAAAACCGAGGGTGCTGTAAGCCCTGTTGACGACTGAATCAATGTGCTTATCCATTAAAAGCTTGCGATCTAAGATGACTCCTAGATCACGCACTCGATCTACTTCCAGAATTTCATCATTGCCAATTGTATATTTAAAGTTAATTATATATAAAAGTCAATTGTCTATATATATTGTAATTATAATAAAAGCCAATTGTATATAAAAGAGCTATTAGCTCAACATGATTGACACGATCAAAGGCCTTTGAGAAGTCAGTATATATCGCGTCCACCTGAATACGCCGATCCATACGTCCCAAAGTATAATCAGTAAAATGAGCGAGGTTTGTAACAACCGACCGATTTTTAAGAAACCCGTGTTGGTGCTCTGTGAACGAGCTAGCGAGAGCTTGATATAGCTATATAGATAATGCTTTATTTAAGAGAAAGTAGGACAAAAATTATGTCTTAAAAACTACCCAACTAGGTGCACGTACTAGGGTAGATTCTTTTCTTTTAAATTAAGATGCGCACGTAATTTTATACTGCAATTATAGAACTATGGTAATATTTTACTTGTTTATATAATATTTAACATTATACATATAATATTCTCATTTATATATAAATATATACATTTACCTACTTCTATTATTTACATACTATTATTATTTAGACCCCTGGGAATCTACCTTCTGGCGCTCCTATACGGCGGTCTGCGCACCGTGCGGCATAAGCCAATCGATCGCGCACTCTGACTAACAGTCAGGGGAGTCTGGAAGCAGTACTGTTTCCTATAGAGCGGGGGTGGTTGCGGACCTTACGGCGACTGCTCTTGAAACGACCATCGGCAACGCGATCCTGGGTAAACAGCCTGGCAAAGGATGCCGTGGTCCGCGATAGATTCGGTTTACACCGTCTCACCGCTTCGTAAGGGAGAGGACCGCGCAAGCGACCTCGAACTCTCGAATCTGGTCGCAATTGGAAGTAAGGGCGTGAGTGTAAGCCCGTTGGGTTACACTTCTGGCTATCTCGCGGTTAAGGCGTTGGCCTCTTACGGCTGTTATAAGTTCCACTATGATATAATATTGATATTGGAAAATATTGATATAATATTGATATTGGATAATAATATTGGAAAATAAATAAATATTTGTATTTCCTACCTCTCTGTAGCTTGGAGAGAGGAAATGGTCCGGCCAGTAGGCCGTGCCGGGCGGCGAGCGCTGTTCAGTCCTGGGCGGCGGGCGGCGAATCGTCGGCCTCTTGAACGGCGACGGCGGCTGAGGCTCGGCGGCCCACGCGCCGGCACTGGTGGATGGTTGCGGCTCAGCCGACGCGCCGGCACTGGTGGATGGTTGCGGCTCAGCCGACGCGCCGGCACTGGTGGATGGTTGCGGCTCAGCCGACGCGCCGGCACTGGTGGATGGTTGCGGCTCAGCCGACGCGCCGGCACTGGTGGATGGTTGCGGCTCAGCCGACGCGCCGGCACTGGTGGATGGTTGCGGCTCAGCCGACGCGCCGGCACTGGTGGATGGTTGCGGCTCAGCCGACGCGCCGGCACTGGTGGATGGTTGCGGCTCAGCCGACGCGCCGGCACTGGTGGATGGTTGCGGCTCAGCCGACGCGCCGGCACTGGTGGATGGTTGCGGCTCAGCCGACGCGCCGGCACTGGTGGATGGTTGCGGCTCAGCCGACGCGCCGGCACTGGTGGATGGTTGCGGCTCAGCCGACGCGCCGGCACTGGTGGATGGTTGCGGCTCAGCCGACGCGCCGGCACTGGTGGATGGTTGCGGCTCAGCCGACGCGCCGGCACTGGTGGATGGTTGCGGCTCAGCCGACGCGCCGGCACTGGTGGATGGTTGCGGCTCAGCCGACGCGCCGGCACTGGTGGATGGTTGCGGCTCAGCCGACGCGCCGGCACTGGTGGATGGTTGCGGCTCAGCCGACGCGCCGGCACTGGTGGATGGTTGCGGCTCAGCCGACGCGCCGGCACTGGTGGATGGTTGCGGCTCAGCCGACGCGCCGGCACTGGTGGATGGTTTCGGCTCAGCCGACGCGCCGGCACTGGTGGATGGTTGCGGCTCAGCCGACGCGCCGGCACTGGTGGACGGTTGCGGCTCAGCCGACGCGCCGGCACTGGTGGATGGTTGCGGCTCAGCCGACGCGCCGGCACTGGTAGACGGTTGCGGCTCAGCCGACGCGCCGGCACTGGTGGACGGTTGCGGGTCCGCCGAGGACGGTGACAAGTGACTATCGAAAGATAAAAACACAATAAATAAATTGACTGATACTGTCTGACAGTCTGACTAGAGACTGACATATATACTTACAATTGTCGGAGAGTACCACCTGGGCTCTGCCAATCTATCGGCAAGTCGTTGAGATCGAGATGGCCCTCGATTTCAACGGCTTGCCGATCGATTGGCAGATCTATCGCCTGCGATGTGGCATCGAGACATTCCTCGATATCAACATCACAGGGGACGTAGGCGTAATCGTCGTCGTCCAATTCATCGTCACCGTCCTCGTAACAAAATACCGGACCCGCTTCCTCGTCCGAATATCCGGACACGGACCCCTCCAGGAGCTCCATGAAGGCACGAGGAGGGGTCCGATCAGGGCTTAGATTGAATCTTGACATCTTAAAAAACAAAAACACATTTTTTAAGAAAAAAGTCAAAATAGTCATCCCAATGCGTCTGTGCTTTTGACCGTTGAGGAGTTCCTCGCCCGTGAGTCAACCATGGGCGCAGCTACAGGCGAACCCGTCACTTCAGGGAGTTATAAAGATATTAGATCGTTTTGACTGGTCAGGTGAGCATAGAGAAGCTTTAGGACGAAACAGTCCAATTTTTTCTCAGTAAATAAGCCCAAATTTTGAAAAAACTTTTATGTTACTGCTGCATTTTTTATTTATTTATGCATGATAAGTTTTATGTTATTTTAGTTTCACTATAAAATCCAATATTCAAATATACAAATTTCTTCAAAAATAAAATATCGAAAAAAAAATTTTTGTCGGCTTTTTTTTTTAGTTCATTATCGATAGAAATACTAAGTTTCACTATACACATTGAGAAATATCGGTTTTTGCCGCCAAATTACAAACTCAAAAAAACTGGTCAAAGTTTCAAACACATTGTATTCACAAAATACGTTTAATCCTATGATTATTTTTGATGTAAATGAAGTAATAACTATTTAATTAGCGAAATAAACAAATATTACGTCATATCAAGTGATATTTCGTCGTTTCAAAAGTGTGACGAAATTTATTAGCCATTTTGTGAAACAAAGCGCATGGGCGCACAAAGTTTTTCACTCGAAAACAAATGAAGAAAAGGAAATGGGCTACGTGCAATAAGTAATGCTCGTTGATTAAGAGTTTTAGAAAGGAAATCACTCACTTTTATACACTAAATCGCACAAAATCGCACAAAAAATCACTTTTTAGTGGAGCCGGCCCGCGTCGCAGATTAGTCGGTCAGAAATGATGTCATCGATTTTTTGTAAGGGACGTAGTTATTCATAATCCTATGATCGCATGCGGCAATCGAGCAATTTCACAGTGAGGCATATTTGGCTATATTATGGCATCATTCGATAGAATATACAATCGCATTTCGAAATTTAAACGACATTTTCGTAAGAGCCGAGCGCTATATCCAGTAGTGGACGTTTCGGATTTTAGGCGGCCGCCATTCATGTCCCCAAATGGATGTTACGTGCTCAGCGGGTTAAGGAAGTTATCTGCCAGTTCCGAATTTCGCTTATGATATCCTGATTTTGCATGAGTTTCAAATATTTCTAGTGCATTTTTCCACCTGCGGAAAGGCTCGGTTACAAGCTGGCCGATCCGCTGATGGCCGCCTTTACCTTCTTCAAGCGAACGTCCCATTGCGACGCAAATTCTGCAGTATGCTCCACTTTTATATTCAGAATATGACAGCCAGGGGAATTTCTCCATCCATGTTAGTTGAAAGCATAAATTTCGTTTTGTGGATATGGGAAACTTATAATCTTTGGATGGGGTCCAAGGCACTTTTAAAATTTGGCCTTTTAAATATTCATCCACGAATTCGTCTTGATTCGAATAAAAACCAACGTCCAATTTAGCTACAGGATGAAAAGATGACGTAACAGGCAAGCTGGTCGGTTCTAGACTAAATTTAGGCTTTGTGGTCGTAGGCAGGAAACATTTTTCCACCTGCGGAAAGGCTCGGTTACAAGCTGGCCGATCCGCTGATGGCCGCCTTTACCTTCTTCAAGCGAACGTCCCATTACGACGCAAATTCTGCAGTATGCTCCACTTTTATATTCAGAATATGACAGCCAGGGGAATTTCTCCATCCATGTTAGTTGAAAGCGTAAATTTCGTTTTGTGGATATGGGAAACTTATAATCTTTGGATGGGGTCCAAGGCACTTTTAAAATTTGGCCTTTTAAATATTCATCCACGAATTCGTCTTGATTCGAATAAAAACCAACGTCCAATTTAGCTACAGGATGAAAAGATGACGTAACAGGCAAGCTGGTCGGTTCTAGACTAAATTTAGGCTTTGTGGTCGTAGGCAGGAAACAGGGTGCCGGCGCCACCCACTCAATTTCGACGTTCGATACTGTAACTGAGGTAGAAGGCTCGTTCGTCATCACAGTCTCATTGCCGGAATCCACGCTAGTTGTAGGTTCGGCAGCCAAATACACTTCTTTACTAGAAACTGCTTGACCACACCACTTTTTCCAGTAGTCCATACCCTTAATCTTATCGCCTTTTCTTTTTTTTGCCTCCATTTTCCGTTCTTCTTTACCTTCCTTCACTGCACTACAGAACAGTCTACACGGACCGAACTCACTCGGTAATCGGTGGCGACTACCGATAACCGAGCCGACTGAGCACGGCAAGCAGTGCGGTGCGGGGTACCGGGGGTACGGCACGAACACATACGAAGGTTACCGATGGACCAAGCGCGCGGGAAAATGAAGCACGCTCGCGCGAAATATCGACGAGCTCTTGTTTGGTATTGCTCTCTCTTTCATATTTTTTATGCGCGGCGAACTCGACCCAACCATCGGACTCAAGTCAGTTTATACCTGACGGCAAAGGGGTATAAAATATCGATGAAGACGGTGTTTACCTGTCATCGGATATTGACATTGTTACAAGTGTTAATATTTAATATATATTAATATCATATTTTGAACATTTCGGGGGGGGTTTGAACCCCCAAAACCCCCCCCCTCGCTACGCCCGTGAATGAGAGCATTGTGCTATGTCTGTACTCTCGTCAAGCTGGATAGCAAAAAACGGGGATTTTTTTATTGCATCAACCACCTGGTTTTTAATGTCCTCGGCCATATCATCAATGCGGCGTTTTACGGTGTTGTCTGAAAGTGGTATTTGTGATAGCTTTTGCCTACTATCAGTTCCAAGGACAACATCGGCTGATTTTAAAAGGCACGGTTTAACAAGCGTTTCACCAATAGTGTGACTTTTCTTTTCCTTAGCAATAATAAGAGATAATTCATAGGAAGCTTCAAGCACTTTTAGAGATGACTGAGCAGCAGATCCAGTGCTATCTAACTTCATGCGCTTTAAATTCTTAGATTTTGCAGCGAAAAACTCTTTAGGTTTGTCCTTTGAAGAGGCATGTTTGGTTGACAAATGTCTCAGAAGACGATTAGGCCTCATCGCGTCATTGCTTAATACCTCATAGCAAATAACGCACTGAGGGTGATCAACATTATCTTTAAGCAAGGAAACAAACCCATATTGAATATAATCGTCAATATACTTGCGTTTCTTTGCCGTGTTCATCTTCTCTGATTCAGCTTCACACAGAACTCACACAACACAAAAACAATTACTCCAATTCAAACGTCGCAGCAATTACAGAACACCCACAATACAGCAAACACGCTGACTGATAATTCACGGAAAGCACTGTTGGCACAACGGACTGGCGAACGGACTAGTTACAACGCAAGCACTGAACAAACTGCAAGGTTATTGACATTGGATTGAAGATGAGGTGGGGGTGGGCGTGGTAGGGGTGGGGGGACACTCGCACTCACGCCAAGGCCAAACGGAGGTATCGGTACACACACCCGTTGCGTCTGACAGTAACTGCTATGGAGGGGGAAAAATCTGAGGAAATTATTTTTGTATTTTTTTTTATTTATTTCATTTGGGTGTCACGCCCCCCCTGGACTTTCTCCACGCCCCCCCAGGGGGGCGCGCCCCCCACTTTGGGAACCACTGCTCTAAAGTATTGGGAATCTACTTGTTGAACCTCGGAAGGAGGACCGGATCCTAGCACAGGTTATCTTGGGGTACTTAGGGAACATTCCCGCAAGACATTTGAATTGGGAGTTTTTCTTCTTTTTATGATAGGATTTAACTTGATTAGGCATTGAGCTGCTCCAAGAATATCTTTACTTTGGTTTAAAATTTAAATAAAATAAATTAAAACTTACCCTTTATAGCGTTTATTGATCTGCAAAATATGGCCACCAGAATCCTTCATAAACTTAGCCTCGTTTAAAAGGGGATATTCCTCTTCCTCTGCTGCCTCCTCTGTCTTTACACTTCGGTCTAGTGGCTCACTCTGAACAACCATTTCAGGCGAGGGGCTGGACTATGGCAACTGTTGGTCGTTCCTGTCAAATATCTTGTTTCAATGTTATCAAGTTGTGTTCCATATTCATATAAACCATATTCTTTACTCTCGGTGCGAAGCCTTCACCTCCCTGTGCATAAGCGAGGGACACCGCTACCAGTGTTCCTAAATTAGCAAAATTATTAGAGGAATCCTCAAAGTCTGTAGGATTCTCCTGACCTAGAGACTATTGACGTCTCCTGAAGGCGCCTGGCCTCTTTCGTTCTGGTGAAGAATAAAAGCTATGTTATGGTTGATATAATGATTTAATCATTTTGTTATTTCAATACAGTGTATCCACATGGATTTTGTAATTACATACGACCTTCGCTTTACATTATTTTGTGTTCCGCAAATATCTTACAGTCAACCGGATTTATAATGGGAAGCTTCTGTGACCTTATTTAAAACTCCTTAAAGTATTAGGAATCTACTTGTAGAACCTCGAAGGAGGACCGGATCCTAGCACAGGTTATCTTGGGGTACTTAGGGAACATTCCCGCAAGACATTGGAATTGGGAGTTTTTCTTCTTTTTATGATAGGATTTAACTTGATTAGGTATTGAGCTGCTCCAAGAATATCTTTACTTTGGTTCTTTTTATGATGGGATTTAACTTGATTAGGCATTGAGCTGCTCCAAGAATATCTTTACTTTGGTTCAAAATTGAAATAAAATAAATTAAAACTTACCCTTTATAGCGTTTATTGTTATTGATCTGCAAAATATGGCCACCAGAATCCTTCATAAACTTGCCTCATTTAAAAGGGGATATTCCTCTTCCTCTGCTGCCTCCTCTGTCTTTACACTTCGGTCTAGTGGCTCACTCTGAAGAACCATTTCAGGCGAGGGGCTGGACGATGGCAACTGTCGGTTGTTCCTGTCAAATATCTTGTGTCAATACGTCCAACCATATTCTTTACTCTCGTTGTCGCTTCTATATGCTAAGCCTTCACCTCCCTGTGCATAAGCGAGGGACACCGCTACCAGTGTTCCTAAATTCGCAAAATTATTAGAAGAATCCTCAAAGTCTGTAGGATTCTCCTGACCTAGAGACTATTGACGTCTCCTGAAAGCGCCTGGCCTCTTTCGTGTTGGTGAAGAATAAAAGCTATGTTATGCTTGATATAATGATTTAATCATTTTGTTATTTCAATACAGTGTCTCCACATAGATTTTGTAATTCCATACGACCTTCGCTTTACATTATTTTGTGTTCCGCAAATATCTTACAGTCAACCGGATTTATAAAGGGAAGCTTCTGTGACTTTATTTAAAATTTCTCTAAAGTATTGGGAATCTACTTGTTGAACCTCGGAAGGAGGACCGGATCCTAGCACAGGTTATCTTGGGGTACTTAGGGAACATTCCCGCAAGACATTTGAATTGGGAGTTTTTCTTCTTTTTATGATAGGATTTAACTTGATTAGGCATTGAGCTGCTCCAAGAATATCTTTACTTTGGTTTAAAATTTAAATAAAATAAATTAAAACTTACCCTTTATAGCGTTTATTGATCTGCAAAATATGGCCACCAGAATCCTTCATAAACTTAGCCTCGTTTAAAAGGGGATATTCCTCTTCCTCTGCTGCCTCCTCTGTCTTTACACTTCGGTCTAGTGGCTCACTCTGAACAACCATTTCAGGCGAGGGGCTGGACGATGGCAACTGTTGGTCGTTCCTGTCAAATATCTTGTTTCAATGTTATCAAGTTGTGTTCCATATTCATATAAACCATATTCTTTACTCTCGGTGCGAAGCCTTCACCTCCCTGTGCATAAGCGAGGGACACCGCTACCAGTGTTCCTAAATTCGCAAAATTATTAGAGGAATCCTCAAAGTCTGTAGGATTCTCCTGACCTAGAGACTATTGACGTCTCCTGAAGGCGCCTGGCCTCTTTCGTTCCGGTGAAGAATAAAAGCTATGTTATGCTTGATATTATAATGATTTAATCATTTTGTTATTTCAATACAGTGTATCCACATGGATTTTATAATTACATACGACCTTCGCTTTACATTATTTTGTGTTCCGCAAATTTCTTACAGTCAACCGTATTTATAAAGGGAAGCTTCTGTGACCTTATTTAAAACTCCTTAAAGTATTAGGAATCTACTTGTAGAACCTCGGAAGGAGGACCGGATCCTAGCAAAGGTTATCTTGGGGTACTTAGGGAACATTCCCGCAAGACATTGGAATTGGGAGTTTTTCTTCTTTTTATGATAGGATTTAACTTGACTAGGCATTGAGCTGCTCCAAGAATATCTTTACTTTGGTTCAAAATTGAAATAAAATAAATTAAAACTTACCCTTTATAGCGTTTATTGTTATTGATCTGCAAAATATGGCCACCAGAATCCTTCATAAACTTAGCCTCGTTTAAAAGGGAATATTCCTCTTCATCTGCTGCCTCGTCTGTCTATACACTTCGGTCTAGTGGCTCACTCTGAACAACCATTTCAGGCGAGGGGCTGGACGATGGCAACTGTCGGTTGTTCCTGTCAAATATCTTGTGTCAATACGTCCAACCATATTCTTTACTCTCGTTGTCGCTTCTATATGCTAAGCCTTCACCTCCCTGTGCATAAGCGAGGGACACCGCTACCAGTGTTCCTAAATTCGCAAAATTATTAGAAGAATCCTCAAAGTCTGTAGGATTCTCCTGACCTAGAGAAGACTATTGACGTCTCCTGAAAGCGCCTGGCCTCTTTCGTTTTGGTGAAGAATAAAAGCTATGTTATGCTTGATATAATGATTTAATCATTTTGTTATTTCAATACAGTGTCTCCACATAGATTTTGTAATTCCATACGACCTTCGCTTTACATTATTTTGTGTTCCGCAAATATCTTACAGTCAACCGGATTTATAAAGGGAAGCTTCTGTGACTTTATTTAAAACTCTCTAAAGTATTGGGAATCTACTTGTTGAACCTCGGAAGGAGGACCGGATCCTAGCACAGGTTATCTTGGGGTACTTAGGGAACATTCCCGCAAGACATTTGAATTGGGAGTTTTTCTTTTTTTTATGATAGGATTTAACTTGATTAGGCATTGAGCTGCTCCAAGAATATCTTTACTTTGGTTTAAAATTTAAATAAAATAAATTAAAACTTACCCTTTATAGCGTTTTTTGTTATTGATCTGCAAAATATGGCCACCAGAATCCTTCATAAACTTAGCCTCGTTTAAAAGGGGATATTCCTCTTCCTCTGCTGCCTCCTCTGTCTTTACACTTCGGTCTAGTGGCTCACTCTGAACAACCATTTCAGGCGAGGGGCTGGACGATGGCAACTGTTGGTCGTTCCTGTCAAATATCTTGTTTCAATGTTATCAAGTTGTGTTCCATATTCATATCAACCATATCAACCATATTCTTTACTCTCGTTGTCGCTTCTATATGCGAAGCCTTCACCTCCTTGTACATAAGCGAGGGACACCGCTACCAGTGTTCCTAAATTCGCAAAATTATTAGAGGAATCCTCAAAGTCTGTAGGATTCTCCTGGCCTAAAGACTATTGACGTCTCCTGAAAGCGCCTGGCCTCTTTCGTGTTGGTGAAGAATAAAAGCTATGTTATGCTTGATATAATGATTTAATCATTTTGTTATTTCAATACAGTGTCTCCACATAGATTTTGTAATTCCATACGACCTTCGCTTTACATTATTTTGTGTTCCGCAAATATCTTACAGTCAACCGGATTTATAAAGGGAAGCTTCTGTGACTTTATTTAAAACTCTCTAAAGTATTGGGAATCTACTTGTTGAACCTCGGAAGGAGGACCGGATCCTAGCACAGGTTATCTTGGGGTACTTAGGGAACATTCCCGCAAGACATTTGAATTGGGAGTTTTTCTTTTTTTTATGATAGGATTTAACTTGATTAGGCATTGAACTGCTCCAAGAATATCTTTACTTTGGTTCAAAATTGAAATAAAATAAATTAAAACTTACCCTTTATAGCGTTTATTGATCTGCAAAATATGGCCACCAGAATCCTTCATAAACTTAGCCTCGTTTAAAAGGGGATATTCCTCTTCATCTGCTGCCTCGTCTGTCTATACACTTCGGTCTAGTGGCTCACTCTGAACAACCATTTCAGGTGAGGGGCTGGACGATGGCAACTGTCGGTTGTTCCTGTCAAATATCTTGTGTCAATACGTCCAACCATATTCTTTACTCTCGTTGTCGCTTCTATATGCTAAGCCTTCACCTCCCTGTGCATAAGCGAGGGACACCGCTACCAGTGTTCCTAAATTCGCAAAATTATTAAAGGAATCCTCAAAGTCTGTAGGATTCTCCTGACCTAGAGACTATTGACGTCTCCTGAAGGCGCCTGGCCTCTTTCGTTCCGGTGAAGAATAAAAGCTATGTTATGCTTGATATAATGATTTAATCATTTTGTTATTTCAATACAGTGTATCCACATGGATTTTGTAATTACATACGACCTTCGCTTTACATTATTTTGTGTTCCGCAAATATCTTACAGTCAACCGGATTTATAAAGGGAAGCTTCTGTGACCTTATTTAAAACTCCTTAAAGTATTAGGAATCTACTTGTAGAACCTCGGAAGAAGGACCGGATCCTAGCACAGGTTATCTTGGGATACTTAGGGAACATTCCCGCAAGACATTGGAATTGGGAGTTTTTTTTCTTTTTATGATAGGATTTAACTTGATTAGGCATTGAGCTGCTCCAAGAATATCTTTACTATGGTTCAAAATTGAAATAAAATAAATTAAAACTTACCCTTTATAGCGTTTATTGTTATTGTTATAGCGTTTATTGTTATTGATCTGCAAAATATGGCCACCAGAATCCTTCATAAACTTAGCCTCGTTTAAAAGGGGATATTCCTCTTCATCTGCTGCCTCGTCTGTCTATACACTTCGGTCTAGTGGCTCACTCTGAACAACCATTTCAGGCGAGGGGCTGGACGATGGCAACTGTCGGTTGTTCCTGTCAAATATCTTGTGTCAATACGTCCAACCATATTCTTTACTCTCGTTGTCGCTTCTATATGCTAAGCCTTCACCTCCATGTGCATAAGCGAGGGACACCGCTACCAGTGTTCCTAAATTCGCAAAATTATTAGAAGAATCCTCAAAGTCTGTAGGATTCTCCTGACCTAGAGACTATTGACGTCTCCTGAAAGCGCCTGGCCTCTTTCGTTTTGGTGAAGAATAAAAGCTATGTTATGCTTGATATAATGATTTAATCATTTTGTTATTTCAAGACAGTGTCTCCACATAGATTTTGCAATTCCATACGACCTTCGCTTTACATTATTTTGTGTTCCGCAAATATCTTACAGTCAACCGGATTTATAAAGGGAAGCTTCTGTGACTTTATTTAAAACTCTCTAAAGTATTGGGAATCTACTTGTTGAACCTCGGAAGGAGGACCGGATCCTAGCACAGGTTATCTTGGGGTACTTAGGGAACATTCCCGCAAGACATTTGAATTGGGAGTTTTTCTTTTTTTTATGATAGGATTTAACTTGATTAGGCATTGAGCTGCTCCAAGAATATCTTTACTTTGGTTTAAAATTTAAATAAAATAAATTAAAACTTACCCTTTATAGCGTTTATTGTTATTGATCTGCAAAATATGGCCACCAGAATCCTTCATAAACTTAGCCTCGTTTAAAAGGGGATATTCCTCTTCATCTGCTGCCTCGTCTGTCTATTCACTTCGGTCTAGTGGCTCACTCTGAACAACCATTTCAGGCGAGGGGCTGGACGATGGCAACTGTCGGTTGTTCCTGTCAAATATCTTGTGTCAATACGTCCAACCATATTCTTTACTCTCGTTGTCGCTTCTATATGCTAAGCCTTCACCTCCCTGTGCATAAGCGAGGGACACCGCTACCAGTGTTCCTAAATTCGCAAAATTATTAGAAGAATCCTCAAAGTCTGTAGGATTCTCCTGACCTAGAGAAGACTATTGACGTCTCCTGAAAGCGCTTGGCCTCTTTCGTTTTGGTGAAGAATAAAAGCTATGTTATGCTTGATATAATGATTTAATCATTTTGTTATTTCAATACAGTGTCTCCACATAGATTTTGTAATTCCATACGACCTTCGCTTTACATTATTTTGTGTTCCGCAAATATCTTACAGTCAACCGGATTTATAAAGGGAAGCTTCTGTGACTTTATTTAAAACTCTCTAAAGTATTGGGAATCTACTTGTTGAACCTCGGAAGGAGGACCGGATCCTAGCACAGCTTATCTTGGGGTACTTAGGGAACATTCCCCGCAAGACATTTGAATTGGGAGTTTTTCTTCTTTTTATGATAGGATTTAACTTGATTAGGCATTGAGCTGCTCCAAGAATATCTTTACTTTGGTTTAAAATTTAAATAAAATAAATTAAAACTTACCCTTTATAGCGTTTATTGTTATTGATCTGCAAAATATGGCCACCAGAATCCTTCATAAACTAAGCCTCGTTTAAAAGGGGATATTCCTCTTCCTCTGCTGCCTCCTCTGTCTTTACACTTCGGTCTAGTGGCTCACTCTGAACAACCATTTCAGGCGAGGGGCTGGACGATGGCAACTGTCGGACGAATATGGCTCAAATATGGTATGGTTCAAACTAATCTATATAGCCATATTTAGAATCATCAACCCAGAATTTGTATCCCCAACGAATGGGTTTGCCTCTTATAAACTGTTTACAGGAATGACCACCATAATAGGGTATCATTGCTTCATCAAAGCTACGTGTTACCTCCATTGGTGAATATTTCATGAAGTTATGGCTCAATAGATCAAATATCCTGTTTTGTCTGAAAGTTAACATCAAAGCAGTGGATTTTACTACTGGCCTTTATAAAGGTCACTGATTTCTCAGATCAAATACAGAAATAAAAGTAAAGCATAAAACTGTATTTGTGTGTGTTAGAGCAACAATTGATTCTAAAAAATTACTGAACAGAACCATAAATAACACGCAATCAGTTTTTAAAAACTTACCTCTTTGAAGTCATTGTTGACGAAAATTTTATCCATAAATTTGAAAGTGGAATACAAGTCCATAAACATTGATATTTTAAAACACAAGGAGCACACACCCGTTCTGTAATCATTCATTTGAAGACTGAACTCAAAATAATAAATGTAGTTGCGCAAAGAGTACTTTAAAAATGTGGGTAGGTAGACTTCATTTAGTTGGGTGTTATAAAGGCCGGTAGTAATATTCGGGTAAAAAATTTTATTTTGAAAAACTATGTTCTACTCGTTTTTTTTTAACTTTATTATATTCTATTATATGTGTTTCTTTCCTGGCTTTTCAAAGTTGATATTATTTTTTTTATATTTCTGTTTATTATGGTATTTTTTTATGTTTTTCTTCAATTCTTGGTTTTTTTTAAACGGACTTCATTTCTATTACCGTGCAATTTTTAAAACATTTTCTATATTTTTAAAGTCATACTTTTAAAACGTCTTTTTAATACAACACCAAGTGACGCCGACTACGATCTACTTTCCTGCGCTTTTTTCCTGCGCTTTCCTGCGCTTCCTTTAGCATTGCCGTCTGATTCTTTGGCGTCGCATGTCTGATGCGAATTTATGACCATATATGGGCTTGTTTTCTACGCGTGTCTAGTGCTGCTTTCTTATGTTTTTTTTCGTAATATCAATTCTGTTATATTCCTCTATTCAAATATGACATTACAAACCCGATCTTCTTTTCAAAAATTCGTTTGATTTTATTTCTATCTCTGAAATTGTATTGAAATTTTTTTGTAACATTAAAAAATAAATCAGCGCCATCTGTCATTTCTTATTATAACTTCTTGATTTTAATCTGATATTTTATGGCTATTTGTTATATTCCTATTATTTCCACTTTTTATATATATGTCGCTACTGGTATTTTTTTTATTAAATATTCGCGACTATATTATCGCCGTCGCGCGAATTTATAACTTGATAGGTTTGAATGTAATGAATTTACTTCATTACACTGCCTATCTCTTTCCTCCTTACTTTTTAAAAGAGCCATCTTTTCCTTTTTTAATTTAAGTAACTCTCTTTGAATGTTAAGCGACTCCAAAAATATATAAATAAGTCATATTATTTTGTGTACATTTTCGATTGAGCAGGTTACATAATGTAAGATTGCCTACGTCAAGGCAAATAGGTGAAACGCTCTGCAATTTATATCGTATTTTATTAATAATACAAATTTATACTTAGTGAACTTCTACCTATGCTACTTAACTGTATAAACATAATAATAATTATTTTATTAAGCATATACAAAATATAAATACGTTTTTCTTATGATCGCTAGATTGAAATATTATTGAGTAATTTGATAATGGTAATTTAAAACTTTCCTAACTGTAATGCAATAAAGAATTAAATAATAAATAATTGTTCTACTTTTACTGGAAAGGTTAATAATCGTAAACAAATGAACTGAAGTGCATTGTGGTAACAGTATCATGCATTGTAATAATCCACATTGCAAACTATTTTTTACCTAAGTGTACACTGTTAATGAAAAAACTTGACTTACCGACTACCGTCCGTCTAGGTGCTCCTGTAGTATGAGCAGCAATAACACTTGGTGGTACCGCTACCGTTCTGCTTGGTCCTGGAACTGCAGATGGTATCTCTACCGTCCTGCTGGGTCCTGCAACCGCAGGCAATACCTCGACACTTGCCGAGGGTTGCACTGAATCATAACTCGGTGCAGAGATCGGCAGCAGTACTGGTTCATCCAGGTCCATCGCCATGTCGATATAATCGATTTCAACATCGATTTTCTATTGATAAATATATGTTTCAATAAACTTAAGTGCATACTATTGGCTATGAAATCGAAGACTATCGCGGTTGTTTGACATTATAAATGGCGGCTGCAACGTTACCGAAACGTCGGGTGCTACAAATTTCACGCGGTAAATTCGTTTTTATTTTATTATTTTAAATTCGTTTAGCATAGTCCACACGAGGATGAGCGAATTCATGCACCGGAATGAGTACCTTGGAGTATCAGTTCAAAAAGGCTTCATGCGTGGCGTCTCGGGCTGCCTCGAGCACAATTCTCTCCTGGCTGCTGCCATCAAGGATGCGAGACAGCACGAACGCCAAATCGATGTATGCTGGCTCGACCTAGAGAATGCCTTTGGGTCAGTCCGACACAGTCTCCTCCACTTTGCACTCCGCTGGTACAACTTCCCACCAGTCGTACGTGACATTGTAGCCTCCTACTACAACTGTCTGACTTTCCATGTTAAAACGCAAGAATGGACTACCCGCTCTATACCATATTCAATTGTATTATTTCAGGGCTGTTGCCTCTCCCCGACGATTTTTAATATAGTTTTTAATATACTGCTGGAAAGCCTGACCCAGTTTGACAGGAAGTAAGGCTACCGTTTTAAAACAGACGGCCAATACACCTCGTCGTGCCTCGCTTTTGCCGACGACCTAACTTTCATCACCAGAAGCCCCAAGCAGCTTTCCCTGCTATTACAGAAAGTGGAGCTTTTCTGCGACTGGTCAGGCTGTATAAAAGTGAAGCCCTCCAAATGTTTTTGCCTTGGACTCGCCCGCATGGGCACAAAATTTACATCCTATGACCCCAAATTGGTCTATAAGGGCTCTAATATCTCCCTTATAGACCCAAACAATCATTTCAAATTCCTCGGCAGAAAAATCACCCATCAGGGAAAAGACGTCTCGGGCGATCATGTTATAGAGCATTTCAAAAGTTGCCTGGCGAAAATAGATGCCTTGCTAATTTCTGGCCCTCGTAAGGCCTGGATCTATGACAATTATCTAACGTCACATTTGTCATGGCCCTTTCTTATTTACGATTTTACCAAAACCCAACTGTCCCGTCTAGATGCGCTGGTGACAGCTAGTTTAAAATCCTGGCTGTCCTTAGCCAAACCAGCTGACCCCTCGACTCTCTTCAGGTCCAAACAAAATTTTGGGCTAGCGCTTAAACTGCCCTCTCTGCTCTACGCCAACTCCAGAATAACCAAAAATTCGATTCTGTGCAATTCCAAAGATCCGGCAATATCGAAGCACGTAATAAGTGGCCGTAGTGATTCAAATGATCTACAAGCCCGCGTAGACTTCCACAAAAAGTTCCTTACTGGAATCAGCCAGAATGGCACTGGTCTGGGGTATGGCAGTACAACCACGAGCGACGTGGACTTGAAGAAGTCTCTTTTGCGGGGAGATTACGACAGCAAGAGTATGGCTCATGCTATTGGCCTTCAATGCCAGAATGATTGGACAACAATTGGGGACTTTTGCATTCCGCCTCCAATGCACTGGAAGGTAATGCTCTATGACTGGATGCCAGAGATGCTGAAATTTTATTTGAATGCCTTTCAGCATACACTTCCAGACCCCAGTAACCTCGCTCGTTTTGCTTTGCCGAGGATAGTTCTTGTCCCCTCTGTAGCAATACCCCTTGCACAGCTAGACACATTCTAGCTGGTTGCAAGGTGGCCTTAGATCAAGGACGGTACACTTACCGCCATGACAAAGTTCTCGCTGTTATTCGCGAGGTAATTAGTCTCTCAGTGGCTCGTGCCAACAAGGGTTTGACAGTATCCTCCAAACCCCCAATACAGTTTGTGCGGGATGGCTCTAAAGGCAAAAAACATTTAACTACAAAACCTTTCTCAATAATCGAGAAAGCTACAGATTGGATTCTGGAGGTTGATTCGGTCTCTAAACAGTATAAATTCCCTGAAAGTCTCGGATGCACAGCCCTCCGTCCAGATATAACTCTTTACTCTCTATCTCGGAAGGTGGCTCTTATTGTAGAATTAACTGTTCCATGGGAATCAAATATCCCAAAAGACCACGAGTACAAATTAAATAAATACCATGATCTTGCAAATGCCGTAACCCGGAACGGCTTCACTGTTCACCTTCACGCGGTGGAAGTTGGCGCTCGTGGCCTGCCAGCTAAATCTCTATTTCACCTCTTTAAAGATCTTGGCCTTTCCAGAAAAATAATCAACTCTTTCTTAGAAAAATTATCTAAAACTGCGATTTGCGCATCTCAAATTCTATGGCTTCGAAGGGGGAGTGAATGGGTGGCAAGGTGAACGCTCACATGTGGCAAGACAGCTGTCCTAAACCTACCACAGCCGGTTCGTAAGTCCGGAATCCACTGCTCACCCCCCAGAAGTGTAAAAAATAGTATTATGATGGGCCCGACTCCGGTCGGTGAATTCCATGGCAGCTCCGTTTGTATTTATTATTTATTATAATACTATTGGCTAGTTTACAAAATTAGTATATTATATTGGAGTAAGAAAACCTTACAAAATATGTTACGACTTAATTATAAATTTTCAAATAAGGTCTAATTTTGGTCACGCGCTTTCGATGTGAGCAGCATGGTCTAAGAAGACCTATGAGTATTCATATATTATTTTATTTATACCGGCATGGTTTCTGCGTTGCCATTCAAGTCTCCTTCGACACTCTCTCTACCCACGTATTCGGACACCCTCTGTTCCATCGCCGACAGTGGTTTTTGCCTCGATGGACCACCTCCCATCTGCTTGGCAGCATTGGCATTCGTAGACATTTTTTTTTTTTGACGTGGAATTTCCAGTCGGATAATGTCTGAAAAAGATTATATATATGGTATTAATAATCTGATGTTGTTTCCTTGCATTGTCATATTGGCTATTTGCTTGCATAGGCAAAGTGCTCTAAGATTGAAAAAAACTGGCACTCTAGAGAAAACTGTCAAGAGTAGAGACAGTGCCGGCACTCAATGCCCGCGACAGTCACACTCTTAAGCTAAGCGCGCACTGCGATGCGGTACGATTTTTACACCGAATGGGAAAAACACCACATTTTGGCGCTCTGCGCACTTTTTGGTTCCGGCACTGAAAAATGTGTTTTCTTATAACTTTGTCAAACTTTTGAAAAACTATAGTGTAGTTACGCGGTAAGAATCCGTTTCCTTTCAATTAAAACTGACGAGAATAGATAAAAATACGATTTACAGTAATTACGAAAATGCCTCTATCGTAGCATATTATATACTACAAACTAACCTAACTTACTTCAAATTATAGACCAGTATCACAAAGAACTGTATCACAAAGGTCTGTGTAGTATGAAATACGGCAAAGAATTCAAAATTAAATCAACAGCTCTCACCTTCGCCCAACCTTTCCAATCTTTGGTAGCACCTTCAGCATCGGCGTTCAGCACTGCTGACAGCTGCACCAAAGGTTTCTGCTTTTTTTCTTCCCATCCGCGCCTATGATTCTCCCTTTCGCTAAATCTTTATGCCGGTCCATTAAATCCAGCACGGTTTCTTGCTGCAACAAGCTCATTTGCGACCTGGCGGAACTCATTTTTTAAACGCACGAGAACACGCAGACACTGGCTCGAACGGCACCACAACGTATGAATCCCGAAATAGTATACATTGCATTGCTGCATTATGAAGATGTCGACAGCAAAATAACGGATTCGCGAAAACGCGCAGTAATGGCGAAAAATAGGCGAAGGAATCGTATATCGATGGCGAAACCGTAAGTTTTTATTTATTGCAATTGGTTTAAAATCAATACTTATAGAGTAGAGTGGGGCAAAAATGCGCACTTAGATTTTAATTTGGTATATTTTTTTTGTTATAAAAGCTAGAACTCTAAAGTAGATTGATAAACATTCTCAATCTTACTCCTATTAAAATTGTATAACGTTTTCATTTCTAGTGTAAGCACCGGACTTTTGATAATTTTTTTTAAAAAAATTGGTAAAATCGCACTTTTGCCCCACCGGTGGGGCAAAAGTGCGAATCTGGTGGGGTAAAAGTTCGCAGGATTAGGGTTTAATAATTAATAATTAAAATAGCATGGCTTGTTTACAGAATATTGTATTTATTGAAATGTAATATGAATAAGTAATGTAACATCGTAATGTAGGCTACTGTAGGCCTAATTAAAAATACTTAAAAGTAGTTATAACTATATGGCAGGCCAATTCCCTACTCAACAGTTGTCACAGTAGAATTCGCCTTTGCCTTCGTAAGAGGAACATGCCTCGTGCCACCACTCTTTGCAATTTTTGCACTCGATCCAATCTTCCGTTGGAGGATCTTCGTACTCTTCCTCGCACCCTGGACAGATTGCTGCTCTCTTTAAAACCTTATTTTTGATATTTTTTTTGGGCTTAGCTTGAGTATCGGTAGAGGTCATTTTTCTTTTAAACTGTGAACCTACTGCCCTGGAAGTTTGTAAATTATTTTTAAATGGTGAGCTGGTAATTATTTCGGACTTTTGTCCTTTTCTCCTTCTTTGCTGTGCATCCTTCCTTTTTGGGAGCGGCCTGATTTGTGCAGGAGAGACTGGTTTAAGTGGCGGTGGCTTGCTGGTGGCCAAAGCATTGTTCCGAGTTTCTCCAGATGGTGAGTTTTCTGTTTGTTGAATACCAGAGGTAGATGGAGCATTTGCTTCTTTAGTTGCTGAGCCTGAAGTAGATGGGACTACATCGCCTCCTCCAGATAGCGGAATTCTGTGATTGACCTCCAAATCTGCTTCTGAGGGTATCGGTGTTTCTTTATCAAGTTGCTGCATATCTGTCACTGCACACGGTGCAAAATCGTCATCCGTAAATATCCCAGGATCAATTGGAACAATCCCACAAATCTTAAAAGCCTTGACAGCCTTTTCTACCGTAGCACTTCTGCAATAAGCTTTGCCAAATAATTCCGCTATCTGGAACTGTGTAATAACTCTTCCTGGGTTACTGACCAACCAGTTGTTGCAAGCTTCTGCATAGTAAGTTTTGAGTGCTTTAAAGAAACATCGGTCGAGTGGTTGAACTTTGTGGCTGCTGTGAGGTGGGATTGACAGCATATGAATGCCGTTATCTCGGCAAAATATTATAGCCTCCAACGACAAGTGCGAACTATGGTTATCAAGAATCAACAAGGCTGGATTGTCCTTGGTCGCCTTAATATATTTTTGAAAGTGCTTGATCCACACCAAAAAAAGGTCTGTGTTCACATATCCACTGTCGGAAATAAGCATCACAGAGGCTGGTGGTGCGCCATTCATTAGCTCTGGTTTCGTCCGTTTTCTTTTGAATATGAGTGCCGGGGGTACGTATTGTCCAGCAGCACTTATTGCACAGATGGCCGTAACTAACTGACCCCTCTCAGCTGAGCTGATTTTTCCTACAGCTTTTTTGCCAGTGGCAGAAATTACTTTTGGTACGTGATTTGGAACAGTTGATAAACCGGTTTCGTCCATATTGTAAATGTTGTCAGACGTGAACTTATGTATCATCATAAGGTCGGACAAATTACTGAAAAACACATTCAGTTGCACTTTGTTGAAACCCATGATTCTGGCAAGACTTGTTTGCTGAGGAGTTCTCAGACACAGATGATATTTCTTCATAAAGTTCAATGCCCAATCTTTTCCTGCTGTCTTAGAATCCTTGTTAAATTTATGGTCGATGCCGTTTGATTCGGCGTACTCAAAGGCTAGTCGTCTTAAATCTTTGAATGTAAGACCATAGAAAGAAGTGTCCATGTCTTTACAATGACCAGCTAATTCAACTTCTTGTTGTTTTGTAAAGGTTGCAGTGAATCGTCCGAGTTTTTCAACGCCAAATCCTTTTTTTAATCTTTGTCGAAGAGCAGACTCTGTAATACCCAAATCTTTGGCGATGCCGCGATTTGAATCTCCCCTTTTTAGTCTCTTTCGAGCTATTTCCAACATCTCTGGAGTACATATTTTTCTCTCGGTCTTCCTTTGGTATTTCCTGAAACAAAATCGATAATCTAATTTAGTAAAATAATCCTGTAATTGAATTTATTGTAATTAAGGCATTATGTTTAAGGACTTATATCTGTTCTAATGCACAAACAAATAAATGAAAAAAAAATCCCAGTTGGGGTAAAAGTGCGCGCGCACTTTTGCCCCACCGTACTTTGCGCACATTTGCCCCATTAATACAAAATCTTTATCACCATCAAATGCTGCTATCTATCGGAAATATTTCTAAATGCCTTGTATGACATAACGCATAACATAAACATGTTTATTGAATTGTCCAAACAATTATTCACTTTGGTTTATATTTATTCACAATATACTATTTGCAAACAATCAAAATAATACATTAGAACAATAAAAAAAGAAGTTTACCTCATGGTTTCGACGTTGTTCACGCAAGCCGGCTGTCACTGCACATAACAACAATCCGCCATGACACCTTCTAAATGAAATTAGCGTTGCCAACCCATGGTTCACCGAAACGGAAATACTGGCACTGCGCACTTTTAGACGCCGCGCACTTTTACCCCACTACTATATGTGCTTCCAAATTTAAAAAAAAATAAAAGTATGACAAAGGTCAACTTCTAAATTGATTAAAAAGAAAACTAAGCGTTATTTTGAAATTAGGTCTATTTTAAAAAGTTTCCTAGTTTATGCCCTTTCCAGTAATATGCTACATGTCCTAGAATACATTAATTATGTGGTCAAAATAAGAGATACTACTTTCCCGGGGCCAGGGTTAAGAAAAAAAAAATGATTTATTGATAAATTTTTATTCAACTTCTGCTACAGATTTTGTTCAAATTGACCACCTCCATTCCGTATGCATGCACGACATCTTTTTCTTATTTCCACGGTTGTTGTGCAAAGTAGCATTTCATCTTTCATTTGTTCAAATGCGGTGCTTATTCTTTGAATTAAAATTTCTCTTGTGGGCACCTCTGTAGCGTATACCAATTCCTTAGCACGTCCCCAGACATAGAAATCTAGAGGTGTCAGGTCTGGGGACCGTGCGGCCCAAGGAATAGGTCCTTCTCTACCAATCCACGAGTTTGGAAATGAGTCATCTAAATACTCTCGTACTGTTCGTTGGTAATGTGCCGGACAGCCGTCATATTGAAACACGATCGGCACATATTCTTCTAAAACTGGTAAAACGAGCTCAGGTAGCTGGTGTTGAAGAAAATCCAGATAAATATCTCCGGTCAGGCGTTCTGGCAAAAAATATGGGCCGATAAGGTTTAGACCAATAACACCAGCCCGAACGTTAACACTGAATTTCCTTTGGAAAGAATTCTGCCTTTTCTTGTGAGGATTCTCACTTTTTTTCCCCCAATGGTGGAGATTGTGTAGATTCACTATTCCCTCACGATTGAAATTAGACTCATCGGTCCACAAAATTCTTCTTAAAAAATTATCACCTACGAGACCTGGAACAATTAATTATATCCATGAGTTTACATTTCTGTAAACTGAGAGAAAAATAAATCAACAATAAATAAAAAACTTTTTGAACGTCAAAATCAAAAACAATTTAAAATCATTACAATTAGTGGCAGTATTATTTATTTGTTGAGTGGGGCTTTTCTAAGGTCTTTATGAGCCTTGTAACACTGCGACCATTGCTGATCTATTGTGCTCGCCACCTACTATAGTTCTGCGCTAAGCCTCGTGTCATTTAAGAACCGCAGCAGGCTTTTGGCGCCAGATTGTTTTACCTCCTCAGGTTGGAGGTAGTGACCACCCAGGTGGTTGTATCTTTTACGCATCAGCGGGCCACACTCGCACATGAGGTGCTGGGGAGTTTCCTCTGCCCCTTGGCAGAACCTGCACATTTTTGTGTCTTTGAGCTTGAGGTTGAACATGTGTTTGTTCAGGCCACAATGCCCCGTGAGCGCCCTTACCAGTATGCGTAGATTGTTCCTATTTAGCGATAGGGCCTCACGGGCCGTCTTACGGTCGTAAGGCTTAATAAGTGCTTTGGAATGATTCAACCCTGGCGTGTTGTTCCAGTGGTTGACGGATTGTTCTAAACACATTTGTTTGAGCATTAGGTTTGCAAGGCTTTTTGGTACGCCACAGCAAGGTTCAGGGCCGTATAACGTTCCCTTTGCTCCCGTCCTAGCAAGTTCGTCGGCTTTTTCATTTCCCTCGATTCCTGCATGGCCGGGAACCCATCTTAGTATTACCCTGTTCTTTTCGCCCAGGGAATTCAGTAGCGATATGCAGTTTTGCACTAGCTTTGAATTAATGGTATTCGAGGCTAGTGCCATAAGAGCTGCTTTGCTATCCGAGTGGATATAGATACGGTGGTTGGCGTAGTCCTTTTGGAGGTTGATATCCGCACATTCAATAATGGCGTAAACCTCCGCTTGGAATATGGAGGCGTATTTTCCCAAGTTTACACTTCTTTCGAAGTTTGGTCGCTCTCCATATATACCACAGCCTACGTCAAGTCCCGATTTGGACCCATCAGTATACCATTTAAGGCTACCGGCCTCCCATTGCAGTTGGCTTTTTAGCCAGTCGTCTCTGGGCGGCAGTTCCACTGTAAAAAGTTTTCCAAAGTTTAGGAGTGGGAGCATGGTGTCTGATACCATGTTGAGGGTTGGATTTTCACTGACTGAGTCAAGAACTGATCTTAGTGCTTGTGAGATCCAGTTTACCTTCTCTCGGGCAGATAGCCTATACATGCTGGCTTTCGCCACCTGTTGCAAAATTAGTGGCAGTAAGTAAAATTAGTTAAAGAAATTACCAGTGAAAAATCGAGAAATCGAAAAATCTTTTTTTTTTTTTTTTTTATCACATTTAAAAATAAGTAAACTGGGTGTTAATCACCTTGAACTAGGGGTGTAATGGAATGCATGCCTTCCATCTGCCCGTAGACCCGACCAGACTTTCAAGACTGATAAGTTAAGTCTTTCAGCGATAACTCGTATGCTTGTTGTAGGATACTAGTCAAAAGCTTGTAATATTCTTTCATCGACTGCAACATTATGTTGCCTCACATTCACCCGAGGCTCCTGAAAATGTAAATTGCCGGTCTCCCTCAGACGTCGATAAGTTGTTGTGAAGGTCTCGTGGTGTGGTACACGTCGATCAGGATATCGCTCGTGATAAATTCTTCTCGCTTCACGCGCATTGCAATTAGCACTGCCATACGCCAACAACATGTCAGCATGCTCTTCATTACTGAAGTTAGGCATCGTAACACTAACAGCAAAGACAAACACAATGAAAACAGTTCTTAACAATTTAATAAAAACAAGATTTAACAATAACGAAACTTTACAAAAAATACTACGAAGAGAACAATGTGAAACACACGGGCACTACCGAGAGCAGAGATAGTCAAATGTCGACTGAACTTGGGCGCGTAAAGATGAACACCTACAAAACCATATTAGGTAAACTAAATGCGCAGCTACGAAGAACACTTGCGGTGATGAGTACCTAACCCGAGGATTTAAACAAGGATTATAATTAGGTATAAGATGCGAATAAGGAATAATTATTTACTTAACCCTGGCCAAGGGAAAGTATTATCTCTTATTTTGACTACATAATGAATGTATTCTATAACATCCAGCATATCATTGGAAAGAGTATAAACTAGAGTAGGTACTTTTTAAAATAAAGCTAATTTCAAAAAAACCTTTATTTTTTTTTTTTTTTTTTTTTTTTTTTTTTTAATGAATTTAGAAGCTGGCCTTTTTCATACTTTTACTTTTTTTATATAATTTGGCTCATAAGTAATTTTTATTAAACCAATTGCAATAAATAAAGAAATTATTTGGAATAGAAAAACAATTTAAAATGCAATAAAACTTATTTGGTGCCATTATAGCTACAAACAAAAAAGTGATCATAATTAAAGGCGGAATTTTGGGTATCAATAACATAAAATATTTTTCTGAACCCTGGCCCCAGAGAAGTATTAACTTTTATTTTGACCATGTAGTGAATGTATTCTATGATATTCAGCATATCATTGGTAAGGGTATAAACTAGGGTAGGGTTGAGTGGTAGCCTATGAACCACCAAAAATTTGAAAAGCCGTAGCATCTCTTCTATGATAGATCATAAACATATTTTTGGCAAAGGATCTAGGTAGTTCAATTAACTTTCATCATGTATACTTAAATTTGGTGTATGTTTAATAGGATCGTGGTATGAAGGTTTTTCTCAAGAAATGGGAAATGGTTCAATGTGTGCAACCTATGGTATGCAATGAACCGGGGTGGTGGGAGTCAATGAACCACGAGGTACCCAGTGAATCATGGTCCTAGATATATCGCATTTATGCTTACAAATTATAGTAAATAAAAACAGCATTTTATTTTTTTTGTGTTTATTAGTCATAAAATGCTACAAAAATTCAGTGATTTAGGTAGTTAAATGGTTCTAAGTAACGAATTAAGTTATAACGAGTTAAGCTCTTTAACATAAAAGTGGTCTTTACCATTATATCCAATTTTAAAAAAACATGAAACCTTCCAGGTAATCAACTGAGCTAAAGTTTGGTCTAAAAATGTTTATACCTAAATAAAAATCGAGTATCAAAGCACTGATCATTAATTAATATCGTAAGTTTAGCAGCGACATGTTGACGGGAAACTTGTAGATAGCTTGTTGACGCGACGTACTAGCTGTCATTTTGGGAAGCGGTAAAACATATTTTATATCTTTTCGATTGACTCCAGCTGTATCGGGTTCCAGTGGAAACGAAAAACAATGGGTGGCCTTGCTTATTAATTTCAAATATGATACAAAATAGTTGCAGTCATCGTCTTCCAGCTCTTCCAGGACTTCTGCCAAGTAATAGACTTGAGTTTTCTTGGATGCGAAAGCTACAATGACAAAGTCTTTTGGGCGTGGGTTCCGTGCTAATGGAGGAAATTCATCGTCCAAAATTATTTCTTCCTCTTCAGATCCGCTCATAAAATCTTCTCCACCCGAAGATGAGCCACTGCACTTAAACTCATCTTCTTCATTATCTGATGAATCAGATTTTACTCTCTTTCGTTTATTCTTAAACAAATCCGTCTTGACTGCTTTCACTCTCTTCAGATTTTTCTTGTTTTTTTTATCTGCTAAAGCATTCTTCTCTGGAGTGTCCGTGGCTACCATACTCTTTCCTGCTTTTCTCTTCGACTTCTTGCGAGGTTCTCCCTTCAAAGCTGGTAGGAAGATCTTCGGAGAAACAAATTTATCCGTAGCTCTATAAACCTCACTAACAGCAGAAGTGGAGGGCTGAGGAGTAATGTTCTCAGTCACTATATCTTGCTCCTCAGAAGAAGTTGCCGATGATTGTGGTACTCCTTCAGTTACAAGTTCTTTGTTTCCATTTTCCTCCATTTCTCTTTCTTCTTCGCCTGCATTTGGTGCAGGCCTATTGGTTACTTCACTGGGTAAAAAATCCACATCAGTGAAAATTTGATCATCAAATGGGAAGATACCACATTTTTTAAATGCATTGGTTATATTTATTGGTGTCATGGCCCTCATGTATGATATACCAACGCATTCGGCAATGTTATAGATCGTTAATTGCCTTGCCGGGTTGCGCACCAACCAAGCGTCTACTGCGGCATTGTAATATGATTTGAATGGGCCGTTTAGGCCAACATCCAAGGGCTGCATCTTTGCAGTGGTGTGAGGATGAAGTGTGAGCATTGTTACACCAGAGGCTTTTGCAAGATCAATCGCCTCTATAGACAGGTGGCTCTCGTGGTTGTCCAGTATGAGTAGCGCAGGGTTTTCCTTCGATGCACAAGAATACTGAAAATAAGAAAGAATAATACATTTATCATCCACGCTATAAAACCTAATAACTTAGTACAGGAAATGGAAAGATCGCTAATAGAATGCACTTACCTGAATGAAATGTTTCATTACTTCTACAAATAGTTCAGCATTCATCCAACCGCTAGGAGAGGCCAATCCTAGCGTCCCTAAAGGCGCTCCGTGAATCATGTGTGCTTTATAGTTTTTTCGAGGAAACACCATAGCAGGTGGCAACGCCTGGCCCAGCGCATTTACTATGCAGCAAGTGGTAACCAACACTCCACGTTCACCGCTTGTCACCTTACACACACTGCGGCCTTTAGGTGCAAGAACTTTGTGGGGACGATGCACTGTTGTGGTAGAAGTTTCGTCCAAATTGTATACTCTGTTTCCACTAGCAAAAGATGGATGGCGACTGTATACCTCTTTCAGGTTATCAAAAAATTTTTGTACGTTGACTTTGTTGAATGCCGTCGCTCTCCCCAAGCTGCAGGCCTCTGGTTTCTTGACAGACAGTTCATGGTGCCTTGCCCTAAAACCCCTCATCCAATCTTTGCCAGCCATTTGTTGCGTATTCCAGGTTAACGGAATTTCAATTTTGTTAATGGTAGCCATTTGGTAAGCTATTCTCCTGCAGTCTTTGGACGTTAATCCATAAAATTTATCAGCGCAGTCAATTATATAATCCTTAAGACTGCTTTCCTGCTCGTCGGTGAAAATTTTTTTATTATCGTAACGTGGCTCCAATCGGGCGGAAGGATTTGCCATATATTTTAAAATGTATCGACGTAGTGTCGGATATGGAAGTTTTGCTTGTATTGCAGCTTTTCGAAGGCTTAGTCCTTTAATATGAAGGTCAATTCCTTTTTTGATTTCGTCTGGAGTGTGAGCACCTTTTTTCCGAAATTGTCTCCCTTTTGTATTTCGGCCCATTCTGAAATAAATAATAGCTACTGATTTTATATGATATGACAATTCAAGAATACCACTACCATACAAAAGTAGTACTCAATGAACCAGATATGGTACTCATTGAACATGGTTCATTGAGTACTTCGGCGAAATGGTTCAATGAAAACCACCCCTCTCTTTTAAAAGTTAATTTTAAATTGCTGTCGATATAAAGACACTGTGCTCACAAATACTATTCTCAAACAAGTATTCTAAATCACTCCAAGGATAGACACTACTCGCGAGATAATACAGCTTGAAAATATTTAATAATCACTAAAATAAACTCACATTATTATGTTGGTTTTTGTACCCGAAAACACATTCACGCTTGTAACACGGGCGTTCGCGGCAACAGACCGCCGGCGACTAAGTAGGAAGACGCGAATCAGGGAACCGGTTTGAGTGTATAATTTGTACGATCCGGCAACGTCGCGTTTAGTCTGTAGCTATGGTGGTTCATAGGGTACTCCTGGATCATTGGCCACCACCCCACCCTACTTTTTATAAAAAAGCTAAGTTCAAAATAAAGTTCAGTTTTTTTAAAATGAAATTAGAAATTGACCTTTGACATACTTCTAAATTTTTTTTCTTAACCCTTTCGAGACGGTATTCGTATATACAAAATATTAATATTCCGTTAACTGCATCTTGTTCTAGTGCGTTCACATGTTAATTTTGCATTTTAAAAATATGAAAATTATTATTGCTTTAGGGGGGAGGGGGGTGGTACAACGTTGTAACATCAGTCCTGTAGTACGGTACCTATATGTACCACTAGTCCCACGGAATGGTTATTATGTGTACCACCAGTACTAAGTGTTCGTACTCGTGTACTTCTTTTCATTCATCAAAAATGTTTAGAGACAAAAACAATATTACAAAAACCTGTTTATTATTAATAATATAAGTATACAACTACATGTGATAATCTGCGAAACAGTTCTTGCACAGTGGTATGTCGCATTCTTGGCACATTGTTCTTGTTCTTGTTTGTCTTTTATTATCAGTGCATCTCTTGCAACGCCTCCTTGTTCCTCCTTCGTACGGCAAATGCAAAGATACGTTCTTTATGGTCTGGCCCTTTTTTGATCGGCGTCCTTTCTTCGATGATCGTCTAACTGAAGTTGTTTTGTTGCCTTCTGATACCAATTCTTCAGCTAGATAAACGAGGAAGTTTTTGAACGGAATTTTCTTTTTCTTCAACTGACAGTATATTATCCAAGAATTTACAGCAGCCATCATCATGAGCCTATAAAAGACTTTCTTCCACCATTTTGTAGATTTACGATCTAATTCATAAAGTCCTGACATCTGATCAGCTAAATCAACACCTCCCATGATTTCTCTGTAAAATGAAATCATACCAGGACATTGTACTACAACTTTCTTACCATCCTTTTGAGTCTTCTTTACTGTAGTTAGATCATTTGAGTGGCAGTTACTCAAAACACATACATCCTTTGTATCTCGCCACTTGACATACATCAATCCATCGGACGTACATTTGAATACGCACTGACTTTTTTCTAATTTTGTGTCGATCTTCGGTAAATTTCGTCGATTACTCATACAAGTGCCAAGTGCGGGATATTTTATAGTTTGCAATTTCAAATTTCAAATTATTTATTGAGTTAAAATTATGGGTACATTCAATATACAAAAGTCTTAACCTAACTAGGCTGCCGCCTGTTCCAAGGTAGACAATTTATTTTAGTTATCCTAAGAAATCTATAATATTATATTTATATAAATAATCAAAATCATACTTAATGTAACAGAAATATCTTAATTACCTAATAAAAATTCGTAAGAAAATGTCATGAAAATTGTCAATATTATTTTATTTTAAAACATGATAAAAAATAATATATATTTATATATGTATTAAATAATATGTATTAATAATATACAAAATAAATTCACAAAAATTAAAATAAAATTACGTTTAGAAATCATCAATTTATATTACTACATATACTATTATGTTTTTATTATAAAAAATTTTCGAAATTCAATTATTTAATAATGTTTTCAATATCTGCATATGTACAATTTAAGAGGTAGGCACTCAAACTATTTTTAAATTTATATGATATTTTAATGCCTTTAATGTTAGGTGGTAGGCAATTATAAAATTTGGGGGCAAGATAAGAGAAACTGGATTGGCCAAAAGCGGATCTCCTGAGTGGTATTGCAAAATTTGTTTGTGCCGATCTTCTTGTTACACGAGATTGCTGGCTTTTTTTCTGTTCTCCTAACTTACTCTGGAATTTAGTGAGAGTTACCAGCACAAACATTTTTCTCACACTCAACACTCTATACTCTCGGAAAAGGTCATCGGAAGAATATGTTTGGGGTTTTTTATTGATCACCCTCAGTATAGCCTTCTGCGCTTTGTAAAGGGTGGCCAGAAGCGTTTTTGCCGCACAGCCCCAAGTTATAATGCCATATCGAATAACCGACTCGCAGACAGCAAAGTAGACACTTCTTAGCGTATTGAAATCTAAGATGTTCCGCAAACTCCTAAAATAATACACAAGTTTTCTCAGTCTTGCCGCAACCTTCGTTAAAACCTCCGCAATAAGTTAACTGTCGTGAAAAAGCGATCGAAACAAAGAGTTACATCATCATGCTGGATTGTGGAAGCGAGCGACTTCACCACTCGTTCTCCCAATGTACCCATTTGTTGCTCCGTTTCTTGTCCAGCATAGACGTTGAAATCATATGTGTAGCCTGATTGTGCATCACATCGCAGCCACATTTTTATGCCACGTTTCACCGGTTTCATTGGCATATATTGTTTGAGAGATGATCGCCCCTTGAATTTTGTCATGCTTTCGTCGATACTCTGAAAGCTGCTGTCTTCTCGATACTTTTGGAATGTTGATTTCAGACATTCCACAACGTCCTGAATGTAATAGATCTTTTCGCAATTTTCAGGTTTTTTAGGAGGAGCGAAGTATAATTTTGAAGTTATGAGTTTGAATCTGTCACGAGAAATAGCAGATTGTATTGACTCATTTTTCAGTGAGGGACTTTCAGACCAATAGTCACTAATACAGGGTACACGATTATATGACATGATAAATGTACAACCTATGACTATCTGAATTTCGCCCAAATTTGTTTCTTGAATCCGGGTACGTTTACGTTCTGCTTCTGTAAATATTCTCATACGCTCGTTTGTATAATGCGCAATGTGTATAAAAAGAGATCGAGGAACAAGCTTCATAAAAATTTTAAGAGGTGAGAAGTCCGCTTTTATATCAGGCGGAATAGTGCAAGTACGATTATGGGAAATACGTCTTAGAGGTTCGAAGGAATTGTCAGGATCAGCCCAAAGAATGAAGGTATTTGTAACCTGATTTTCGTCATTGCTCAAATTCGGAAGATTCGTGGCTTTCTTCCTAGCTTCCGGTGATTTGTCTTCCGAGGATTCATCGTCAGAAGTATCATGAACGTCGCTATTTATCGGTTTATATTCATCACTGCTACAGGCGGAAAAATCTGATTCTGAGTCTGAATCAACTTCAGACAAATGTTCCGCAAGCCTTGCAATCTCTTTTGGTGAGAGTTTTCTTTGCGCCATTTCTCCACAATCTTGTCTGCAATAGAACGGACGGTAAATATGTGTACGACTGTGTTAGACTGGTGGTTCGTATGTGTACCACTTCAGATACTACTGGTACACATGGGTACCAGCATATAAGACTACTGGTACACATGGGTACCGGTGCCGATATCAGTGCACATTTTTATGGAAACGATAATAATTTGGTGTGCACTTACCCAAATATTGATCTGCAATGTTTATCTTGTCGAATCTATTATTAGCTCGCCAAAGTAGCGCTGACTTTCAAAGCAACAGACAGAAATATAGCAGCGCCGTGCGAACAGTCGCACCTCCCATTCGAAACTAAACACAAAACACGTGCTTGCAGGTTATGTAGGGTGTCCATATGATTATTTCCGACGTAATAAACACTACCGAACGGACTGGTATACATTTAAACCACCAATAAGGCAAAACAGAAGAGTAAGTCTTTTTCAAAACAGTGATGGTACATATGAGTACCAATCGGCTCCAAAGGGTTAAAGGTTGCAATCCTAATTTTACTTATTTTTCCCATTAAATTGCCCTTAAAATTGTAATGAGTGCCGATTATTTGGAAAGCTAATGTTAATGATGATTTTCGAATTAAAAAATGAATTTCATGAATACGTGAACAAAAAGGTGAGGGTTTTTATTTTATGAGTGTCAGAACGACCTGGGCGCCAGTTCCGTATTCACTACTTGGTTCGGTTCACTCAAAACTGCACGTAAGGACTCCCGACGGCTAGGATGTCCTACCACTGGGAAGCAGTACGGATAGGTAGTGCCGGTAGCTAACAGCCCTCAGGGGTGGTGAAACTAGCCTATCCGCCTGTTAACGCGAGAGTACCTGCGTCGCAGGCAGCCGACCTTGAGTTTACGGGAAAGTCTAGTTTATGGGAGAAGTTATGTCGTAGATCAATTAAGAAATATTAAGTTTTAGATTTTGGAATAAGTAATTTAATTGAAATGATTTAATTATGATAATTTAACTGAAGCAATCTAAGTCTCGGAACAATTTAATTAATGACCGACGTATCAGATGCCTCGAAATGACAGTGCACTTTTAAAATGATCCCCGCAGGGTCTATCTCCAAGAATCTAATATTAATCCAAGTGTAATGGAAATTAAGAGCCTTATTACAAAATAGCGTAGGTATTCTTTTAAAATGAGTTGAAAAAATGAACGCATTTTTTTTTTGATGTAACTTTAAAAGATAGGATAAATAAATAAATAAATAAATAAATAACTATTCAACCCTGGGAGAAAACCGCGGCACTGAGCGCTCTTCTCTTGCGCAAGCAAATATATACACAATTTCTAATTGTTTTTTGCAGTGTTTTCTCCTTTCTAATGACAATAATTTATATTATGTCGTATTGCTAAAAGAGTGAACTTTAATATAGTATAAGTATTATATAAGAATCCTATTTTATTTCTGAGAAAATTAGAATGATACAGGAAGATTTTTTTTTAATTTTGTGTAATTGTAAGTAATGTATACCTTGGATATGTGGTCAAAAAACGAAAAAATAAAGCCGTAGTGTACATCAAGAATACATGACGGACATAAAAAAAAATAGTATACGGTTTTCGTTGTAGTGATATTACTGTATTAAGGAGCTCAAAGTTTGCCTTCCGAGCGTTTTACGAATAACGACTTTCGGAAAATGGGCTGAATAAGTAAATAATATTCGTTATATCTAAAATTAAAGGCCGCTATGGTCAACATCAAGAAATGGTCCAGGTAATTCAGTAATTAAAGTTTGTAGAAATCTCTTCATTTCTTGGAATTAGAACGCCAAAAATCCACTTTTCTTGCCTTTCTGGAAAAAATATGTGATAGGGCTCTTAAAGTGAATTAAATGTCGTCTCTTTAATAGAAATGAGTACTTGATATTACATAGAGCATCTGATGCATTGCGACCTTTATCGGTATCGATTGCAGAATTGCCTTTCGCCGGAATCCCTGTGGGTATTCCGGGTTGTTACCTTAAAAACCTTCAGAAATGAAAAGAGAGTATTCTGATTGAAGACTGTACAGTATTTATTTGAAAGATATATTACAGTATGGAAATCCGGCCGTACGTTTATTCTTACAAAGTCTTAATCAGTTATCATATTCGAACTTACATTTTAGATGAGAGGGTTAACCGTGGTATTTTAAATGTGAGAATTCATATATTCAAAATGAAGAAGTATGCGAGCGAGTGGATGTGGAATTTCAGGAAAATTGGATGGATTGGTATGGCCGCGATTTCGCGGGTATTTTAATTATCCCTCAGGTACCATGAACGTAGGTTTCCTCTAATGGTGTGTTGAAATGGGGACAACGACCTAGCTTCGCCGACCTGGTATTAAGGCTGAAGGCACGTACGCGTTTCGGGATTATTCAAATCGTGGGAATTTTCCTATTATTCACTTCCCCCAGCCGTGGTACGTTATCCTACTTTAAATTGTGAAGATTTAAGTATCCTTTAACGAAAATAAATTGAGTCTACGTGTCGACAACGGCTCGGAGATTCAAAACGGGACGGTTGCCTTTCAAAACCCTAAAAAAAGGGTACCGACGCGATGTAAGATCGCGCGGTAAGAATTTTACTGGAAAATACACTGAATTGAATGGGACTTGCCAGAGATATCCTTGAGTGATGTTCGCCGGGCTGCTTGGCTGATTTCACTTATGAATTTATTTTGCTCTCTACGCGATTACGACTTTATTCTATCAACGGTTTTTGTATTATGGCGGGGCCGGCCAGGCCAGCTCCGCCGACGTGCGTACTCGTCCGTCGTCCAGAGAAGAAGAGAAGTGAATGGGGGTAAAAAGCGGTTTGCCGTTTCAAATTATCAGCGGCCGATAAGAGATGTGGCTTGCCAGCTGCGATATTAATTGTTAATGCCCAAAAAAATGTCCGGTCCTTATTTTGGACATTTTATGTAAAGCGTAGTCTTTACAAAATATTTATCAGCTACAGCGTCCCATTTATAAAAATCTTCAAAATCAACTTTTTCAACCTTGTATGGTATACGTAATATTGAACTTCAAACCATCGCAAGACAGTATCTAGACATGTAAATGCTTCAGAAGATGTGGTATTTTTTCATCTTCATTTTCTGATTCACTAGTCGATGAGGTGCTGGCGGCGTCAGCATTATCAGTCACGAGGTCTACAATATCGCTGTCCTGCATGATTTGGTACCCTGGATCTGCATCATCAACCCTCATCGATTCTTGAACGTCTTCATCACATTCATGGCAATCGAGTTCTGTTAGTATATTTAGCATTTCAGACATATCATTCTCTTCCTCATTTCCACCGTCATTTTGTGAATGTTCTGTTTCCAAAATTTTATTCCAGCCTCTTTTCAAATTCTGTTGTTTCACACTGTCCCATGCTGTTCCGATAATTTAGAATGCTTCTTTCAAATCAATCTTTCTGTGATTTCTTATCAAAGATGTTAGTTCTGGGTGAGTGAAAACGCTCCGAAATGTTGTTATATTTATTGCTTGATAGAATTGGTACAGTATAGTAATATACCTTTTTAAGGATCCTTTTAAAGATCTTGGTCTCTTCAGGAAAATAATCAACTCCTTTCTAGAAAAATTATCTAAAACTGCGATTTCTGCATCTCAAATTCTTTGGCTTCGAAGGGGAAGTGAATGGGTGGTAAGGTGAATGCTCACATGTGGCAAGACAGCTGTCCTAAACCTACCACAGCCGGTCGTTAGTCTGGAATCCACCGTTCACCTCCCAGAAATGTAATAATTATACATATATGATGGGCCCGATTTTTGGTCGGTGAATTCCATGGCAGCTCCGTTTGTATTTTATTTCTATGTCAGTTTTAGCTGATGAAAAGGCTGCGGTTTGGAACCGAATAGCAATTCGTACGGTGTATATCCCGTGGAATTATTTATAGAAGTGTTTTGGCACATTATGGCAAAAGGTACGATTTGGTCCCAATTCCTCAATCAACTATAACAATTTTAAGCACGCGGTTTGCGTAAAAAGAATCAAAAGCCAAAAGAATTTTACCATAAAAAAGTCTACGTCATGCCGAATGAGAGATAAGAAATTTTGAGCGCCACATGGTTTTAGAGGAAAACCACGAAACTAAAAAATTACTACCGTCAAACAAAAAAACAAGAAACTAAAGTGAGGTTATCATAAAGAAAAATCACATCTCGAGGGGTGGGTGGTGGTTTTTTTTCTTGCACTGAATGAGGCTTATGCGTCGGAATGCCTGGAAACAAAAGCAATAAAAAGACAGTTTTCACATTGATGAGTAGTTCGTTTATTCTTCGTGAAGCTGTGACAGCAGGAAAAGGTGGCTGCCTTCTTCAGGTCAGCACGATGTTGAAAATTCTCAGAATCTCCGCGGTAATGACGCTGGTGACGGTTCTCAGAACGTTTGTTGCAAATGGATAGAAATTAGATTAAATTAAGTACCACTCCTGTGGGCAAACAGGAAAATCTCTGGTTATCTCAGGCATCATGGCGTATAACCTAGCTTCGAGTAAAATGGTTGACTCACCCCAGAAAAACACGAACTAAACTACATCGTATTCTTGGCACTCCACTGACAGGTGCACTCTTCACACCGCCGATTACGGCACTTTTTCACCTCCTTGACACAAAATCAATCTCACCTCCTTCGCCATTTTGGAATCAAGTGAACAGGGCGGAAGTGTGACGTCACTTTAGGAAGTTCAGACCGCCAACATTTCAGCAAAACAACTGTTACCAACTCAAGTTAAAAAAAAATGTTTTAACATTAATAAATATTCAACAAGGATTGTTAGCATATTTACCACATTTCTTAACATTGCTTTTAATATTTGCGTATTATTTTAACCGCGGGCAACGATCCGCTTCACCGGGCGCAAGAATAGCAACACTGCCTGTAGACCAACCTGAACAGAAGTTGACAGCTGTCAAAACATCGCGAAAATGACAATGTTGGACTGGGAACTTGGAAAATACGGTTTTTTATGCTTAGGTCCAATGGAGACGCCGAGAAAACATGGAAGATACATAAAAACATGCTTGGGACTTCTGGGCAACACGGAAGAACACGAAACAGGAGTGTAACATGCTGGAAGACGAAGATTGCGCGCGATACATGTCGCGCGGCGTCATACACCAAGGAAAAGCTGGGAAACACTACATTTGTCTAGGAAATAATCGTGCTTAGCGTGTCTCAAGGTGTATTTCACGTTTCTGGACACTGTATGTCACGCAAAAACTTACGATTTTTGTTACAGCCTCTCCCCCTAAAAGAAATCGGAAGGACATGACGATTTACTCGAGTCGTCCCGATTCGCACGTGAAACAAAATAAAACAAAAATCTCACCTGAACAATAGAAACCAAAGTGAATAGCGTACACGAAACTACCGACGAGAAAGAAAAAAAATATATCAAACATACTACTACTTGTCCTCGTTAACTAGAGAAAAGAAAACCGTTCGGCATGGTACTGCAGAGGTCAATTATTAATTTGTCGTCGCTCTTACCAAACCGTAGAGGACTAAAAACAAACACCATACAAAACTCCAAAAGAAAATCTCCAACTGCAAATTAAATTCACAACTTCAGGGAACCTGCCGGTCTCCCTGTCAAAGTCCAGGACAAAATCCTGGTGGCCTCATAACAGGACCATCATAAATAGTCGAAGGGAAAACCTAACGACCTCACGACCCAAAAAAACATGTCTATGAAAGACCTCTTGGGAAACCCAAAGAAAATTGTACCTCGACAGTAACCAATGCTTAGTAGGTAAAATGTGTAACGTCAAATATCACCTTTCATACTGATCTCTGATATACTTCCCTTACATGCGACATTCAAACCACAGTGGTGCTATACATGATTACTAGCACAACTGACACATACAAAATGATCTCAGTATTGGTATCCACCTGGTACCATACTTTTATACATGACATTGTATAATGAAAGAAGATGGAACAAATTTTGTTTTATAAGTATGTTAACGAGGAACAAAACAAAAAAACTTGAATATTAAACGGAGTCCTTGGGATTTAGTTTAAAATCCTTTATGTGCCAAGTGCCAATGTTCTAACCGTCTGCATTTAGCAGCTCATAAACCAACGGAGAGTGTTTCTTCACTATCTGGCATTTTTCATACCGCGGGGCAAATTTCGAAATAAAATAATTACCCGCATTGCTCAAATAGTAGGTTCTTTTAAACACCGTATCGCCAACGGCAATTTCAGCCGGGCGGTGCTTTCGGTCATAATAGACCTTATTGTGAGCATGCGATTGAACTAATTTCTTCCGCACGGTGTGAAAAACGCCAGGAAGTTCACTCAGATTCTGAGCGTAGGACATTCTGCTGCCGAAAATAACTTCGGCTTGGGTTTCCGGGGATTGCGTGTAAAAAGAACCGTCTAAAATCGGTTCTCGACCATGGACCAGGAAAAACGGGCTGAAACCCGTGGCTTCCGAAACAGCCGAATTGATCGCCATCTGAATGGCAGAAAGGTGAAGGTCCCAAGAGCGGTGGTCGTCTTTAACTGATAACGCCAACGCAGTTACGACTGCACGATTCTGCCTTTCAGTGGGGTTGACCTGAGGGCAATATTTCGGGTTCAAGTAAACCTTGGGAATACGGTACTTGGTCATTAGCCCCGAGAACTCCTTCCCAACAAATTGTCTCCCATTGTCCGATATGACATACTGCGGAACACCAAAACGCAGAAATACCTTATGCTCCATTATGTTGCTAATGATTTTGCTAGTAGCACGTTTCAAAGGAAAAAGTAAACAATATTTGCTAAAACAGCATGTGACTACTAGTATATGCATATTCCGATCTCTCGTCATCGGGTAAGGACCCAATAGATCGACGGAGATCATTTGGAAGGGAAAGGCACAAGACTTTGGATTACCCAAGTGACCCAATGGAGATGTATTCGGATGCTTGTATTGCTGGCACGTATCGCACTTAGAGACGAATTTAACAACATCTCCATGTAAATTTGGCCAATAATAGCGCAGACATAGACGACGATGGGTTTTAAAAACCCCAAAATGCATAGCCAGATCAGAGGCATGGTTCTCTTGTATCAACTTCTCTCTTAGGGGCAACGGAACCACTAACTTCCAGTCATAACAACTGGTGAGCTGGTACTTGCTCCGCGAGTAGCGATACAACTCACTACCCTTGACCTGGTAATTGGGATAAGAGGCAGGATTGCCGGATACCGCTTCAAACAATTCATTGTACCATGGATCGGCGACTACCGAGACAGCTGCAACAGGGAGTAAGCGCGATAGCGCGTCTGGAACCACATTTTCCACGCCTTTCTTGTGAACGATCTCAAAGTCAAAAGCTGACAAGCGGATTCCCCAGCGGGCCAGTCGACCCGTTGGATTCTTTAGTGACAAGAACCACCTTAAGCTTGCGCAATCGGTAAAGATTTTGACCTTGGGACCACCCTCGAAGTAGCCACGAAAATGCTCGACAGCATTAATCACACTTAGGGCTTCCCTTTCAGTTGCAGAGTATCGCGTTTCAGCGGGTAGGAGAGTCCTGCTCGTGAAAGCGATAGGATGGTCGACACCATCCACTGTCTGCGTCAACATGCCACCCAACCCGTACAAAGAAGCGTCGCAATGTAAGGCGAACGGCTTTGAAAAATCTGGACACGCTAAAATCGGGCTCGAAACTAAAGCCGATTTCAATTTTCTAAAAGACTCTTCCGCCTCCGGTGTCCACGCAAACGCGGGGGCACCTTTGCGGGTACTAGTCAACCGAGATAGCGGTGCAGCAATACAAGAAAAATTCCGGATAAACCTCCTATACCATCCGGCAACTCCCAGGAAACTTTTCACCATTTTTGGTGAAGTAGGCGTAGGAAAATCTAAAATACACTTAACCTTATCGGGGTCGGTATGTAGGCCATGAGAATCTACAACGTACCCCAGGTACTTTAACTCATGCCGGAAAAATTGGCACTTTTTGAAATTGATGGACAAATTGGCATAAACAAGACGATCTAAAACTCTACTTAACAAAGAGATATGTTCTTCGAAGGTCGACGAGACAATTACGATATCATCCAAATAACAAAATACTTTGTTGTTAAACGACGGGTCAAATAACTGATCCGCCAGCCTCTGCATGCACGCTGACAAGTTGCGCATTCCGAACGGAGTCACCGTCATTTGGAAGAATCCTCGTCCAGGGACAGTGAAACTGCACTTTTCTTGCGAGGCAGGCTCTAATGGGATTTGCCAAAAGGCAGCTGATAGGTCGATAGAAGACAAATAGTTTGCATCACGCAAACTGTCCAGAATGGTAGTTATTCTCGGGAGAGGATAAGCATCCGGTTTCGTTATCGAGTTTATTTTTCTACTATCAAGACAGAACCGCAAAGTCCCATCCGCCTTGGGAACAAAAATAGTTGGATTGTTCCAACCTCCCTGGCTAGGTTTAATAACGCCCAACTCTAGCATGCGATCAACCTCCTCATTCAACAACGCAAGACGAGCGGGAGATAACGGGTAATACCTCTGTTTTATGGGTGGATGATCACCTGTGTCAATAACTTGCGAAATTAAATTTGTCCGACCTAACCCTCTAACGTCAGTAGAAATCTTTTGGAAATTTTCGATCATCTTGTTGGCTAACGACTGCTGATTCTCAGACAGGGAAGTGAAAGGATGCAACACCCTCACTTCACTGACGGAGTGCCAACTAACATCACTAGACTCCATCCGAACGTATTTCAAAATTTCTGGAGCTAAATCAAATTCTCGAACAAAATCCATGCCTAAAATTAGTGAAGAACCAATATCCGGTGCTACTACAGCTCGGATAACTTGACAACGATTATTGAATTTAAACGGTAAAGACATGTAACCGATCGTCCTAACCGTACTCGAATTAGCGGTACTCAAAGTCAAAGACGGAGTCTTATGCACGGTATATCCGAGCTCAATTAAATATTTATGTGAGTCGGCACCTAAAATTGTGATACTCGATCCAGTGTCGAGTAGACCACAAACCGCTATGTCTCCTAAACATACATCTAGAAATGGACGACGGCTATCTTTTTCGTTTTTAAATAATGTCGAGACAGAGTGCACGAATGCGCTTACTCTGTCTCGTGTTGCACGTTTTTTGAATCGACTGAGTTGGATTTGGACGGTCTCAACTCCTTTGAACATTCAGGGCAAGTTGTGACCGTGAAATTAAATCTGCCACAACGGTAGCAATACCTCGAATATCCTCCATGGGTACCACCGCGAGCACCACGCGCGGCACCGGAGCCTCCGCGAGATCCACCGACGTGTGTCGTGTTGCCTCGGGAGGAACCGCCCCTATGTGAACCACCTCGCGTGTTCGATCCTCGATAGTATTCTTGACTTCGGTGTGCGGAAGACTCCACTGCGGAAACCTGACTACACTGTGCACGCTCTTCAACAGGCATTTCCGGCACAACCGCACCGGAAAACGCATGTCCAACAGCATGCACAGCCTTCGTGGAAGAAGACTTGCCTTTGACTAGCGCTTGAGCAGCTGCATTGGATGAATTTATCCGTTGTTGGGCATTTTCGACCTTTTTTCCAAATCGCAACAATTCATCGAGAGAACGAATGTCCAACAACATGAAATGTTGTTGATAAAATGTAGTTATGTTCGAAAGGATGATACCTAATTGCTCCTCACATGACAATGGTCTAGATAATCGACTGAAATAGCTCAACATGACAGAAACAAAAATATGCATTTTCTCGTCAGGCCTTTGGATGCGACATCTGAGGAAAGCTAAAACCTCGCTGTCATAATCCGAACTTCCAAAATCGGATCGAAGTTCCGACACTAGTTGTTTCCAGGTGCGGATGCGCGAAGCTCTGGCACGATACCAGATGAGCGCCTGCTTCTCAAACAGCTCGCACGCTGACTTAAGCAATCTAGCCTCGGGAATATTTCGCGAAAAACGATTCTCCTCCAATCTTTCCAGGAACTCAACCACACATGAAGTGCCATCGTAAGAAAAACCCAAATTCAATGGTTTGAGGATTCGTTCGAATGCCGGGTCATAGCTCTTCTCTAAAGGGACCAGTTCAGACTCAAACTTCCGTGGATATGGAACTGAAGACGCCTCCTGTGACGGAACTGTCTTATAGAAGATTGGGATCGGCTGAGGTCGAGGAACCCCGGCACTTGACGTCGACGGCAACGGTTCACATACTGGCTGAACAACCGGAACGAATAATTGGGCTGCGGAATCCCCTTGCTCAACTGCCGTATTTTCTGGAGCAAGATTGGCCGGTGGCTCTGTCGTCGGTCTTAACAAACATGGGCTGGGCCCTCGCGCAATCTCCGAAAACTCCTCCAGGATTTTAATTATTTCCGAAACCTCCTCTTTTAATGCGTTTAGCGGAGCATGACGTTCCGTTGGGGGTATGGCTATTCTTGCGACCCGATAAAAAAGATGCGTGACCTTGGTGCAAATACGCTTGTATAATGGCCTAGTTTTATTCTCTATGAACTGTTCCATTAACTCATGAAGACAGGTCAAACGAATGGAGCATTCGTTATATTCCTGGTCCGGATCCATATCCGTTGTCCAATCGACTGTGGAGGGTATTCATCCAGCAACGCAATGAACAGTCGTCGCATCGATTCGACGTATGCTATGGGAGCACCACGAATGGTGAATTCATAGTCCAATTCGGCTTTGACTAAATGCGTGGCAGCATAATATGTTAAAATGTGCGAGGCCATCTTAAAATCCTACTCCAAACTAGTATGTTGGAAGTATAAATAAAAAATATTCGTACAAGCAACTCCAAAAAAATATTTCCAATTTGGAAAGCCGTACGGGAGAAAATAAATAGGCAGAGAGCGCCCGAATAATAAATAAAGGAAAATTTACTTGAGATTCGGGGTGAGTGGTACTTAACCCAATTCCTGTTCCAGCACTGTCGAAGTTCTGCGTTCACCGCCGCGAAGATTCTGAAAATGCACAATTAGTGTTTAACAACCATTTACAACAAACAACCATTTAAATCGAAGATAAGATACCATATACGGTGTGCTCTTCGCACTTAACGGAAACCGTTACATAAAGAAACAAAAAGAAACGATTTAAATCGATACAAAATACAATATACGGTGTGCTCTTCGCACTTAACGGAAACCGTTACATAAAGAAACAAAAAGAAACGATTTAAATCGATACAAGATATGATGATAAACGGCGTGCTTATCGCACCTTCACGGCAACCGTAAGAAACAAAACCGCAATTAAAATGCCGTTTTCTAAAAATTTAGAAATTTTACGAAATTAAAAAAAATACCACGTAGCCACAAAAGACTACATAAAACTTGCTACTTTCATAAAAGTGTGGTATTTAAATACTACGGCACTAAACTGTCAATTCAAAAAGAAAAAATGTGTTCTTTTTTTTTTTACCAGAAAAATCCCACACATAAGCCTACATTTAGTTCATGGCCCACGCTGGGCAGCCACTATAACAATTTTAAGCACGCGGTTTGCGTAAAAAGAATCAAAAGCCAAAAGAATTTTACCATAAAAAAGTCTACGTCATGCCGAATGAGAGATAAGAAATTTTGAGCGCCACATGGTTTTAGAGGAAAACCACGAAACTAAAAAATTACTACCGTCAAACAAAAAAACAAAAAACTAAAGTGAGGTTATCATAAAGAAAAATCACATCTCGAGGGGTGGGTGGTGGTTTTTTTTCTTGCACTGAATGAGGCTTATGCGTCGGAATGCCTGGAAACAAAAGCAATAAAAAGACAGTTTTCACATTGATGAGTAGTTCGTTTATTCTTCGTGAAGCTGTGACAGCAGGAAAAGGTGGCTGCCTTCTTCAGGTCAGCACGATGTTGAAAATTCTCAGAATCTCCGCGGTAATGACGCTGGTGACGGTTCTCAGAACGTTTGTTGCAAATGGATAGAAATTAGATTAAATTAAGTACCACTCCTGTGGGCAAACAGGAAAATCTCTGGTTATCTCAGGCATCATGGCGTATAACCTAGCTTCGAGTAAAATGGTTGACTCACCCCAGAAAAACACGAACTAAACTACATCATATTCTTGGCACTCCACTGACAGGTGCACTCTTCACACCGCCGATTACGGCACTTTTTCACCTCCTTGACACAAAATCAATCTCACCTCCTTCGCCATTTTGGAATCAAGTGAACAGGGCGGAAGTGTGACGTCACTTTAGGAAGTTCAGACCGCCAACATTTCAGCAAAACAACTGTTACCAACTCAAGTTAAAAAAAAATGTTTTAACATTAATAAATATTCAACAAGGATTGTTAGCATATTTACCACATTTCTTAACATTGCTTTTAATATTTGCGTATTATTTTAACCGCGGGCAACGATCCGCTTCACCGGGCGCAAGAATAGCAACACTGCCTGTAGACCAACCTGAACAGAAGTTGACAGCTGTCAAAACATCGCGAAAATGACAATGTTGGACTGGGAACTTGGAAAATGCGGTTTTTTATGCTTAGGTCCAATGGAGACGCCGAGAAAACATGGAAGATACATAAAAACATGCTTGGGACTTCTGGGCAACACGGAAGAACACGAAACAGGAGTGTAACATGCTGGAAGACGAAGATTGCGCGCGATACATGTCGCGCGGCGTCATACACCAAGGAAAAGCTGGGAAACACTACATTTGTCTAGGAAATAATCGTGCTTAGCGTGTCTCAAGGTGTATTTCACGTTTCTGGACACTGTATGTCACGCAAAAACTTACGATTTTTGTTACACAACTGACAATGGTACATCCTGATATGGTCACGTAGAGACGTGTGTAATCTCTCAAGAGTGCCATTGGTTTGTGGGTGGTAAGCAGTACTAAAAGTTTGATTAGAGCCGAAGAACTTCATTAATTGCTATATGGTACTATTCATGAGTTCAGTACCTTGATCAGAATGGAATCTTTTGGGGATTCCGTAATGTTGACAAAAATATAGCAATTGCTTAGCGACCGTCAGTGCTTCCTTGTCTGGAATTGGATAATTTTTTTTTTCTATTGCATAGCTTTTATCGCGGGCCTAGGCCAGCGCGGCGACCGAATGAAGAAATTTCTTAACGAAAATTAATGATTTTAAACTGATAATTACGTCTAAAACAGTACTGCTTACGATTCAAAAAAAATATATGTTAAACAAGAACATTTTCCTAATATTCTTAGCTTTGAATATTTTAGATTTTGTTTATATTACATAGTGTAATTAATTTGTGAAATTAGGTCTAACCGAACACAAAAACGACTACAACGCAAATACTATCTGGAGCATTATTATGAAAGCTGCACCATTTTAAAGATAATTTAATTATCTATCTTTTTATCTACGATTTTTTTCGAATAGTCAAAGAATAATATGCGGTTTTTTTGCTGTATCGAATAAAATTCGAGCGCGGCGCTCTATCGGAAGACGTTTAAATTATTCCGAATCATTTGCTTCCGAAGCCGCAAATGATTCGGAATAATTTCAAGGTTTTCCGATAGAGCGCAGTTATCTGATATCAGAAATAAATTGAATTAATACAGTATGACCCGCGGACCACTGTCACGGTAGAATTCTGATGCTGTGTTCCGAAAGAAGACGAAATAAATTACGTTATTAAAAAACAAAATTCCCAGGAAATCAACATTTTTACAACATAAACGCCGTATACTGGAGAAAAATAGATTATTAAGGTAAGTAACGTGTATTATTATGCGTATATTATTACTATTTGTCTGCTCTGACGTTCCTTGCCTGACGTCACATTGGGGTGACTAGACGAATAGGCTTCGTGCAGCAAGTTAACTAATTAACACTTATAAAATAAAATAAGTCTTTTATTTCATAAACTGACGTGATTACTGTTAGATCAAACTTGAATATTGATTTTGAAAATCGATTTAGGGTCGATTTCTATATGAAACCTGCGGGTAAAAGTACCTACACATAAGTATAAGTTAAACCATCGATTTGCTAAATTCATTCATAAAGCGACCAAAATTTCATCCGTGATGTGATTTTCGTTGTATGACGTAAATTATACTTTGGTTGGAGGGTATAAAGTAAATTATACTGAAATATAAATCTCAGAAATCCGATACCAAAAATGAAAAAAAATATTTTAAAAATTAAAACCCGACTACGAAAAAAATTTATTAATATTCTTATAAAATAAAAAAGTAAAATACTTTATTTCATTAGAAAACAACTAAAAGGTCTATAAATAAAAATATAAGTTTAAAAAATTAAAACCCGACTACGCAAAAAAGGTTTAAACAAAAAGAAAAATTTCGAACAATAGGCGTAGTCGCACGTCCTAATATGACAAGTGCGACTCTCGCTAATGACAAGTGCGACTACGCCTGTTGCTCGAATTTTTCTTCTTGTATAAACCTTTTTTTGCGAAGTTTGGTTTTTTACTTTCGAAAGACTGTAGGTAATGAGAAAGAAGTATTGTGATCGTCCATAATTTCGAAATTGATATTTCGACTGATTTGGGTTCTACATCATTTAACGATGCTAAAAAGTGGTTCTGGAAAATATACATATGTATGCATGCATGTGTGCGTCCGTCCATTGACCTTGTGCCTCAACCGCTAAACCGATTTCGTTGAAATTTCATATTTGGGAGTTTATCATGATTCCCCAGAGCAATTTATTTTTGTTTAAAAAATTCGAAATAATAAGGGTAGGGGAAGGTGGTCCTGAGATGGCATAGATTTTAAAAAGACTGATTTTTGGGCAACCCTTAAGCAAATTTATTAAAACAGAAATTCTGAATCAAAAAGTGGTTTATTGTTATCACAAAAACAATCAACTGAAAGAACTAAAACTATTATTTCTTTAAAAACTAGTCATTTAAAAAAGTATAAAAAAATCCATCTCACCCAACCCCCAAGGGTAAGATGACATACACCCAATCATCCGCACTACTTTACTTGCAAATATCACAAACGACATGTTTTGCCGTTTTTGGTAATCCAACGCACTCTGCGTGACACCATTGGTGACAGACTTGGCATCGCAACCAACATTCCCTTGGGCGGGAACGACTCCAAGGCTCCAAGCAATAAATGCAGCATGGGTCTTCATCCTCTGAAGCGATCGGTTCTTCTTCATCACTAGAAGCTGGCTGCATGACTCTTTTTTTTACTTTTCGGGCTGATTTCCTCAAATCGGCTGCTTTTTTCTCAGCAGCGACAGTTTTAATTGTGTTATGTCAGGTGATGCATTCAGTATTCCAAATTTACCTTTCTTACGGTTAACTAATCGTTTTACTTGTGAAGATTTGGGCAATGGGGAAATATCTGCTATTGTTGGACTTCGCTTGGTCTGATCTTGGGTCTGGGAGCTCGTAGGTTCAGAAGGTCCAGCCTCAATTTGGTCATTCGATGAAGAAATGGTTGGTATTAAAGGCTCTGGCTCTGTTGGATTGTTAAGCTGGGAGTTTGTCGAGCTTGAAGGCCCTGCTTGGGTTTCGTTGGTTAGTATTAAAGGCTCTTGCTCTAGTGGGTTGTTAGGCTGGGAGTTTATAGAGCTTGAAGGCCCTGCTTGGGTTTCGTTGTCAGACTGGGAGCTCTGGACAGCTAAAAGTTGCGCCTCACCATAGTTGTTAAGCTGATGGTCCTGGTCTCGAGCATTGTCTGGTAGGATAGGAATAGATCTATCTCTGAGATTATTGTCAGTGACATCTGCAGGTGCGAACATCCACTCAGGAAAAACATTCTCATTGAGTGGAAAAATGCCACTCGCAGCAAAACCGTTCTGACCGTTGCTTACCGTGGCAGCCTGAAGATAAGCTTTCTTGAACAGCTCAGCCACCTGAAAATGTGTAACAGTTCTATGTGGATGGCCCCTCAACCAAATATTTAGTTCTTGATTGTAGAATATGTTTAGTGGACCAAAGAAGCTGACGTCGAGTGGTTGCATTCTATGTGTGCAATGGGGTGGGAAGCAGAATAATATTATATTATTGTCCTTTGCATAAGTCAAAACATCCAAGTTTTTGTGGCTGGAGTGTCCATCTAGAAGTAACAGAACCTTGGCTTCTTTGGATGACTTTGCATGTTTTACAAACTGCTGCATCCACTTAAGGAATACCTCACCATTCATCCATCCTTTGTCTTGGGCAAACCCTACAGCTCCGGTAGGAGCATGAACCATTAATTCAGCCTTCATATTTTTACGGGGAAAAATAAATGTTGGAGCTTACAGACCGGATATTCTCATATTCTCAATGGCGACAAAGCATGTTGTACTTGTCGAACTTACAGTCCCATGGGAAAGCAACATACCGAAGGACCACAACTTCAAAGTAAACAAGTACTGCAATTTAGTAGACCGGATAGTGAGAAACGGATTTAAGACTGATCTCTTCGCCGTGGAAGTCGAAGCAAGAGGACTACCGGCGAAGTCACTCTACAGCCTCTTCAAGAATTTAGGCCTGCCAAGAGCGGCGCTGAGCTCATACATGGAGAGAGCCTTTGTAAGCGGCACTGGAGGCCTCCTACAGAATATGGATAGGTAGAGAGAGGGAGGTCGAGGGCGGGACTGGTGGTTCTCCGCGTCCTAGTCATCGCAGACTAGCTGATGAGGGCTTGTAGCAAGCCGAAACGTCACGCGCGCTGGAGAACTGTAGAGCGGCCGCTCACTAGTCCCAACTCGTCCGACACCCTCCTTTATTGCCAATGGGCCCGGATATGTTCGGTGAAGCCATTGAAAGCTGAGTTCAACACCTTCTTGAAACTTCCAAGTGCATTAACGCAACAAACCGCAGTATAATGGTGGCCTCTTTCAGCGCTGGTCAGAACTCCAACTTGTTTTCTGCCTTTTGTTACAAATACCTTCGGGTTTTGTGACGGGACTGTGCTAAATCCAGATTCATCAACATTCCATATTTGATGGGGTTCAAAGTCATGGAGTTTCATTACATCAATCAATAACTTGAAAAATGTCCCGACTTGTACTTTGTTAAATCCTCGTGCTCTGGCTGCCGATGTAGCTTCCGGTACTCGAAGTGATATGGATGGGTTTCGTTTCCTAAAGCCTCTCAGCCAGTCTAAACCTGCCATTTCGGTTTCCGAAGAAAATCTATGGGGAAGTGTCTTGGCAACAGCTATCTGGTAACCAAGTTTTCTCAGATCAGTCGTCGTCATTCCAAAAAAACGAACCTCCAGCTCTTGTAAATGTTCAATTATTTGTCGCTCGAGTTCCTTGTTAAAAATAGGTTTATGGTCACCTAAATACCCTTTCGATGATTCTCCTTTTTCTGCTCGGCGACGGAGCGTTGAAGCTGGAACGTTGTATGTTTTTGCTGCCATCTGCCAACCCATTTTGTGGCTACGAACCGCAGCAATTGCATCTTTCATATTTTTTTCTTCCCAGCTTTGCCTCGTCGATTTCCGAATGTATGGCGCCATTGCTAAAACAAAAATGGTATTTCATTTAACAACATTTACCTACTATTTCTATAAGTCTGATACTGACTGCTATACTAGTTAGCAAAAGTTTAGTGTGTGAGATGGCATACACCCATGCCATCTCACCCGGTAGGTACCTGATACAGAAAATAAACTGAATTTATTTTATTCTACTAGTTACGTAACTATATTTAACTACAACATATGTGTTACATTCAGCTCTATAAAAGTACATTGATAGTTACTTGTTAGCTAATGCAGAAGATCTAGAATCACGTTTTTTCTTCAACAAAAATTTAATTTCTATCGAGTATTTTTTACCAAAACTGACGTGGTGCCGGATTCAATTACCGCGTGTCGGGCTAGTCGCGACGAGTTGACGATAGGGATGTACCTGTGCATACAGTGGCGCCACCGCACTGACTGTGGCGAAGATATTGCTACTATGCCATCTCAGCCACTATGCCATCTCAGACCACCTTCCCCTAGCTGTCATACAAATCGTCTGTATGGCTGCGTGTCCTTCGATTTTGTGCCTTAGCCGCTAAAGTGATTTTGTTCAGATTTCACATTTCAGTGTTTATAATGATTGCTACCTGGAATATGTTAGGGTGTCTTTTTTTGAACTGTTATGAAAGTTAATAAGATTTATAACCTTTTAGAAAGCTCGTGACCGTATAACTAAATCTGTAGCCCTGTAATTGTTATAGTAATTTATACGCCAAGTGTCGTACATTTTTTGAGTAATTTATGTTGATTTTTGAATAAAAATATATTTTTTTCTGCAATCATTAAATGTCCCATTCTTTCGATAAAATCCGATAAAACACGGGCGAAGCTGCGAGCGTATATCTGCTCGTAGTTTATTTTATGTTTTGTTTCATTTGCTTTTTTACTTTTTTATAGATGCCAATGTAGTCGCTGTTCTACGATAAATTATACGGCGTTTTGTGAACAAAAGATTTCCTTTGGCAGGTTTGATCTGTAGGTCCAAACGATGGATTTAAGAAGGGGAGCCACCTGGATTTTTGATCCAGGTGAAAGAGGGGGGGGGGGGGGGAAGTTTGCACCCGCCGCGCTTCGAATAAAAAATTATAACTGATCCAGTTACACATACTATGGTATGTTTGGTATCGTTTTCGTATAAACAGAGTACGGGGAATCTGTTTCTTAGGTTATTTAGAGACATTTTCATACAAAAAGTCAATAATTTTGGTAAAAAAGTAAATTTGTAAGTAAGTTTTTTTTTCTTCAACAGTATTTAACTTCGAAAATAGATCGATTTTGTAGATAAAAAAAATAGTGCTATCGAGCTCATACTGTCTAGTTTTTAGAAATATATACTTTACATATACTTATCTGACAGTATGTACCCATAAAAAAATGCCATGAGAATCGAGTGATGAAATTAAAATACTTCACTCGACTCACACGGCATATTTATTGAGTAAATTTAGTTTTTCTCTACTTTATCAAGGAAACCACATAAGATAGACATAATTTGACGTCACTTGGGTAAAATATTCAATACTTAAATTAAATTACTTGAGTTTTTTGTAACTTTTGGGGTTGCACAAAATAAAGGTACACTTCTTATCACACAAATTCACGCCACATCAATTATATCTTCGACGAGGGCCTCGCGGTCTAGAATTACACTGTAACAAAATAGAAATAATATTAAATTATTGATACCAAATTCAGCAGACAAAGTTATCTGACAACATAAATATACCTGGTATTATCGCAGGTTCCGTAACAGCTCTTACACAGCAGTGTGCATGACATTCCCTCTCGTCTGCAAGAACATCGGCTCCTGCAGCTGTTCTTGCATCCACACAAGCTCTCGCGCCACCTCTTAGATACTGGGCTGGGTTGTCCATAAGGGCTGCCACTCTCCTTCAGTTTGAGTCCATCCCCAGTGAGCTGGGGAGGGGATAACCCCTGAGGGATCAAGAGCTTATCCCCACACGTAGCCTGCTTGATAGGCTGCCCTCAATGTGGACATCCTTAGAGCATCCCTCGTAGGGGGGATATTTTGCAAACACTTATTTTTTGCAAATAAAATCTTGGGAGCTTCATTAACCGAAAGAATTTGAGTTTCACCACAGTATAACATGATGAAGTACTTTTCTAATCTTATCATTAAATTATCTGTCACTTCTTTTAGTGGATTAGAAAGTGCTCTAAAAGCAGATGTGGTCTCAAGACCACATCTGCTTGATTATGATTTGCCTTTGGAATATAATGCAGAAACGGTGTCACAGCCTATTAAAGCATGGTATCCTCTGATAGCTTCTACTCTTTCTACAACCAGATCCTGTGCCAGGTCATGTGCAGGTATGTAGCTGTGGTGTTTGCCCGTACCGAAAGATATCCAAAGCTCTTGGAGACCTAACTGCTTAAGGGCGAAGAAGTAGGATATGGCGATTATAACGACGTCGGAATCAACGGTGTGTATAACAATTGTTGTTGTTACATTGATAGCCATATCTTTTGCATGCAAAATAATGCGACCATCAGCCTCCTCGGAATTTACATTAGGCCCTGCTATCAGCGTCTCCGTTGGTTTGGATGATTTGATTGTAGGACCGTTGTTGGTCACTATATGCACTCCAATGTTCTCTTGAAGCGCGTAGCACCCGATAAGTTTGAAAAGTTGTTCCTTATTCTGAGCATTCTTCAGGAAGTTGGACCAATTGCTCGGTAACTTGTGATCTTCATGTACTTAACGACGAACTCCTTGACCCTTGTTGTCAAGAACCTGTTTCTTTAGAGACATATCGGAGTAGAGATCCCAGGCAATGTCAACTCTCCTCCCCTCCTTGTCCCTGTATTTTTCACGATGCTTTCACGGAACTCCTTGCGGCAGTACTGCCCAAATGTCTTGGAGCTACGTGGAGGATGACTGTGAACGAGGGCAGCTCCATCAAATATATTTCTGTTGCAAGATTCGGGGGGAGTGTTATTCTCAATTTTCTTTTTCAAAACCATGACGATATCAGACTTGTGGCACGTTCGCGTACTTCCCATGGACGATAAAGATCGTGAACAAGTCTGATTTTCGTAAGCAAAGAAGACATCTAGATCCAAGTGCCTATTCTGACATGAAATTAATAGTTTCGAGAATAGACTTATGTCCCACTTGAGAACCTTGACGGTTTCAAGTTGTTTTGAATTTTTTGGCTTCTTGAGAGTAGCAAAAATTCCGGTTTTCACTTTTTTTATTGGTTCAAATAAAGTAAATGTCTTTTTAACCAGCCTTTCTTCAATGAATGTCCTGTACAACTCCTTGCCATTTTTCTCCAGATGGGTTAATGTGCTAACAGCTTCGTTGTCTACAATTGTTCTTGTATCTATTACAATTAAATCAGTTGTTTGTTCTTGAAAAAGATTGCCAAACTCTTCAAAACTTGCTTGGACTGCATGAACTTGTCGCAGAAATGTTTTCTGGAACGCAGGATATTGTTCGTGATGAAACTCTTGAGAAGATTTATTAACGTTAATAAACTCTTCCAGGAGATGCATGACAGATGCATGACAGCTACATGAACAGATAACCAACGAGCGTAATTTGGGTGTCAAATAAGAAAAACCAGGGCGCTGAACTACTAACATGAAATCGGACAGGCAGGTCGCGCCCCCGCACGAGCTTTGAGCGACCGAGAGTGAAATTTTGACAATTTCAGTACGTCAATCGATTCACACGGCATTTTTTTGGGTACATACTGTCAGATAAGTATATGTAAAGTATATATTTCTAAAAACTAGACAGTATGAGCTCGATAGCGCTATTTTTTTTAACAACAAAATCGAACTATTTTCGAAGTTAAATACTGTTGAAGAAAAAAAAACTTACTTACAAATTTACTTTTTTACCAAAATTATTGACTTTTTGTATAAAAGTGTCTCTAAATAACTTAAGAAACAGATTCCGCGTACTCTTTTTATCCGAAAACGATACCAAACACGCCATAGTATGTGTAACTGGATCAGTTATAATTTTTTATTCGAAGCGCGGCGGGTGCAACCCCCCCCCCCTCCCTCTCACCTGGATCTAAAATCCAGGTGGCTCCCCTTCTTAAACCCATCCTTTGAACCTACAGATCAAACCTGCCAAAGGAAATCTTTTGTTCACGAAACGCCGTATATTGCGTTTTTATGTCGTGTAGAACTGCGACTAATGACACCAGCCGAGAAACAAAGAAAATATAGGGAAAGGCTAAAAACTAATAATCCAGAGAAATATGAAGATATAAAAAAGAAGTCGTCGGAAAATGCTTTGCAGTATTACAGAAATAAACGAAATAACTACACAGCGGACCAGAAAGAAGAGCAAAGACGTAAATGGAATGAAGTTAGAGAAAAAGCCAAAAAACAAGTGCCATCTACTTCGCTGCAAAAAACTGCTGAAGAAGCTGTAAAGCAGCGCAACAGTCAACGTCGCTTTGAGTATACATTTCAGCGAGAAAATTTGAAATTTCGACAAAATTTATTTAATTTGTCGAAAAGATTTAAATCTCTTCAAACAAAGTTTAACAGACAGAAAAAGAAAATGAACGAGATGATTGAAAACTATGAAAATGTAATGATAAGACTACAAAGATGTTAGAAGATAATACAAAACCGGATGAAACTGAAGAAACCAATGAGATGAGACAAAATACAGCTGAATATACACCAAAAAAAAGAGTTGAAGAACTTGTTAGTGAAAATATTCCTAACGTTGAGACCCCAAAGAAAGAAGTAATTAAACAAAAACTACTGGAGTATAACATTTTGACAGAAACACTCAAGGTAGAGATGCAAAGATCGAACAATTCTGAAAAAAAAACGTTCAAAAAAATCTGAAGATCGTTCAAAAAAATTTTGAATAACGAGTTGGTCAAGAAATATAAACATAAAACTAAATTCACATTTTTCTTGGGACTTGAAAAGTAATTTGAAACATTGCAGCAGGGCACATATTCGTAAGACTGTTCAGTTACGAAAAAAAATTGAGGAGTTTTATAACAGAGACGACGTAACCCGTGCCACAGCCGGTAAAAAGGAGTTTAGAACTTACAAAAAGGTTACTCACCAAATAAGATACCAATTGGATAAATTGAAAATTCTCCATCAGAAGTTCATCACTGAGGTAGGAAAAATAAGTTACAGTACTTTCAAAATATACAGACCGTTTTACGTCTTACGCCCCAAAATTAGAGACTGCGAAACTTGTGCCTGTGTAAAACACTCAAATATGCAGTTTTTGGTCGATGCATTAAAATCACAAGGATTACTTCAACAAGAGAGTTTAAATGATGTTATATCTGATTTTGTTTGTGATTTTAAGTCTAAAAAATGTATGTACGGCGACTGTGACCTATGCGCAGAAAGAAAGTTAGACAGTAATGATAAAAAAGAAACAGAAGAAGTTACATGGTTTGAGTGGTCTATGAGAGAATGTTAAAAGAATGATGAAGACAACTAAAGTGGGTACATTGCGAGATTTATTGAACACATTTAATGCAGAAATGAAGAAATTTAAAATACATGTATTCAATTTTTATTATCAGTACAATAAATACATAGATTGCAGAGAAAACTTAAAAGACAATCAGGCTATAATCCACATAGATTTTTAGAGAACTTTACATGTAAATACTACAAAGAAGTGCAAGCGATGCATTTCATTAAAAACCAAATAACCTTACATACAGGTGTCATGTACCTAAAAAATGAAAAACCAATATCATTCTGTACTATATCTCCCAATAATGAACATTGCCCAGAAGCCATATGGGCATATCGTGATCCTATTTTAAAATATGTGAAAAGCGCTTACCCAAACGTCAGTATCTTACATTTTTTTTCTGACGGGCCGACCACGCAATATCGTCAGAAAAAAAACTTTTATCTTTTCAGCAAAAATATTTATGAATACGGGTTTGAAAACGGAACATGGTCTTTTTTTGAATCGTCCCATGGAAAAGGCGCACCCGATGGCATCGGAGGGGCCATAAAGCGTGCGCTTGATGCGAAAATAGCTCAAGGAATAGATGTTTCTGATGCCGAAACTGCTTTCAAAGTACTGAACATGTCGGATACAGATATAAAATTGTTTTTCATATCAAATGAAAATATAAAGCCCTTAGAAGTAAATCTAATTCCTATACCCGCAACGATGAAAATACATCAATTGATGACAGATGGCATATTAAAACTTAAGTACAGAAATCTTAGCTGTTTCTGCAATGGTTTGAATGGTACGAGCGGGTGTCATTCCCCTATGAATCATGAATTCAAGACAGTACTGAACACGAGTAATAGACAAACTATAAAAAGTAAGAAGCGAAAGAAAAGTGAAAAAGAAAACTCGGAATACAATCTGTAAACTAAGAAAACAAGAAAAAGTCCAAAAGTAAGCTCATCGTCTGAAGATAGTACAGATGTAGATATTGAGTATGCGGATAGTGATAAAACATGCTACATGGCTGAAGATTTATCTAGTCTAGATAGAAGTTTAGATATCCTTGATGACGAGTTCGGCGGAAGTAAAGATATCCCAGAGCAGACAACCGAATTTGAATTGGATGAAAAAGCTGGCATTTTAAAACCAAAATTTGATCCCAAAAAAAAAATCATCTTATATCCGTTAAAATCCTGAAGAAAGGTACTAGTAAAAATTATGACAAAAAGAGTATTGACGATAGTAATAAAGCTGAAGAAGACAGAAATAACGTTGTAGAAGATGAAACTACAGCTCAGAAGGACCAATTAAATAATGAATACATAGAGAGTGGTGTTATAAAAATAAACGATACCATTTTGGTACGTTATAACCAAAAGAAGACTTGGAAATACTATATCGGCTTTGTAATGAATTTGGAATTAAGGAATAGAGAGTATTATTATAAAATACACTTCTTAAAAACTGTCAAGGATTCTACGAGATTTGTGAAATTCATTGTACCAAAAAAACGAGACATCGATATAATACCTATGGTATCTATAGTTAAACATGTAAACATAACTAAAAAAAAAGATTCCAACGAATATTATTTGAGTGACGATAATGACAGTGTATTTTGAATAAGATTATTTTTCTTAATTTTAAAATTTTGATTTATGTTGATTAAACATTGGATGATCGGATGATGAGATGCGAAGATCTCGCTTCCTTTTTGTAACAGAGAAACTATTGTTTTCTTGAAGACGAAATCTAGATTTCTGAGAAACATTTTGTCGGATTTTGTAAATCGTTATCTTTAGGTATTTAGTTTTCTGTGTTATCTTTAGGTTCTCAGTTTTCTTATGTTTCTCTCATTATAATGTAAGCAAAATAAAAATAGTTTCGTATCAGACTCCAAAAGTGGAGTGATTTCATTTTTTGATTAAAAATGTTTCCTTCTATTATAGGTAGTAAGCTCAACAAATACGTATTTAAATATTGTGTTTAATAAATGTGTTAAATTCGTGTTTTCTTTTAATTTATATAAGTATAACGTTAGTTCATTGAGACAGTGCATATCAGTATGGTTCTATCTACATGATTTTTGTTTTGTCCCAATATTTAAGGAATAACCAGCAATAAACCTTATAGAGGTTTTCTTAAAAAATATTTTAGTAACTTACATGTTAAACTTTAATTACATTAACTATAATACATGTTGTCATATGTTATCTGAACAAACAAACATATTATGTTCAAACTAATGCTCAGTGACATAAGAGAGTTCAGAATTTGATGTTGATTTTCATCCAAAATTCCAAATTCCAAATATTTTGTTAGGGGTTGCTGTCCCAGTGAAGGGGTTGTTGAGACCAGGGTTGCCCTTATTTCAACCCTGTCTTGTTGATATCTGACTCCAAAGATATGAGAAGTATTGAAAGTCCAACGTTTGAATCACAATTATTTATTCCTTTGTGTTAAATGATAAGTACACGTGCACTGAGTATCGGTACTGTGCAAAGCGCGCGGGCGCGGTCCGATGGGTCCAGTTTACGACTGGTTTAATCCCGCCTGTGCAACGGGCGGCTCGGGCATGTGTAGGGATATGCATGATTATCGTATGCTCGATTGTTATTCGATGTTTATGGTCATTGCATGTTGCTACATTCACCCCCTTCCTAGAAAATACTTTATTTTCGTTAGTAGACATGGTTAGTATATTACGCTGCGAAAGATTGTATACGTTAAAAATGCTTGTAAAAAGTTAAACATTGTGTAAAATATAGAAAATGTAAAATGTAAACATGGTTATGAAATATATATATGTACATTAGATTCTCATGGTTGCGTTTGACATATTAAATCGTGAAATCAGAGGTTGTTTTATTTTTTAATGTCTTCACTGGCCTTTAGCGCCGGTGATGCTTGATACACTTGACTGCACTACACCTGCATTACTGGCTGTCTGGAATCGGAGGTTCCAGGGGCTGCTGGTGGTGTGCTGACGTGTTGGAAGATCCGCTTCCTCATCCAATTCTCGGTCTCTCCTTTGCACTTCTTTGTGATGCCGTATACTATTAAGGCTGTCATCCCCACTGCTATTGCAATGATCAGGATGTCGGAAGTTGTAGCGGCTGCTGCTGCTGCGGATGCGCTTGCTCCCATTTTGTATTTTTCTGCTGCTTGGAATGGCGTGCGAATGTTGCGGTCGACTGACGCGTTGCGTCGTTTGGTAGCTTGCTTTATTTTTCTTGAGCGTCGGAATAATCAGTTTTCTACGAAGCGAAATTCTTTGTTATTGTTCTGCGGAATGGATTCCATTGTTATTGTTCTGCGAAACGAACTGTAGGTCTGATTCTCCTTCCGCTGCGTGTGCATTGCGCCGTTGATTTTGCTGACGATGCGTCTTCATTGTCGTGTGTATTATCTGGAATGTACGTGCTCTTTTCTGTTGGCGTGTCTTCCGTTTCGATTCTGTCGTTGTATATGTATGCGGGTTTCAGTCTGTCAAGAGAAATGTTTTGTTCTTTTCCATTGATTATAACCGTGTAATACTTTGGTTGTCTTTTCAAAATACGTACAGGGCCTTCGAAGGGTGCTGTCAAAGGTTTTTTTATTCTGTCGATTCTGACAAAGGCGTGACTGCAAGTTTGCAAGTCTGGGTGGATAAAGATGCTTTTCTCTGCGTTATTTCTTCTTGGCTTTGTTGTCAACTCCTTAATGTGGTCTTTAAGTCTGTCAACAAAGTCTGTATCTAGTGTTGTTGCCTTGGAAGCTTCGAAAAATTCTCTTGGCAATCTCATCGTAGTGCCGTAGGTGAGTTCTGCTGCACTGGTGTTGTTGTCACTGCGTAGGGCTGCTCGAAGGCCCATCAATACTGATGGTAGTTCTTCAGCCCATCTGTGTGTGTGTCCTCTAGCCATAATTGCTGCTTTGAGCGTTCGATGTAGTCTTTCTACTTTACCGTTGCATTGTGGGTGGTAGGCAGTGGTTCTTGTCTTCTGTATTCCCATAATTTTTGACAGTTTTGAGAATAACTGTGACTCGAAGTTTCGTCCTGTCGGTCGTTACTATCGATGGGCATCCGAATCTACAGATCCAGTTCTCGTAAAATATACGTGCTGCGGTTTCTGCCGACATATCATCTACTGGGACGGCTTCTGGCCATGAAGTCGTCCGGTCGATCATCGTCATTAGGTATCTACAGCCTTGTGATGTTTCGAGAGGTCCTACGTAGTCGAGGTGGATGTGCTCAAATCTTCCTGCTTCGCCGAATTTGTTCAATGGTGTGCGCGAGTGTCTCGTGACTTTCGCTTTTTGACATGATATGCAGTTTCTGGTCCATTCTTTAACGTCTCTCAGCATGTTCGGCCAAAAGTATCGTTCGCGCATCAGATTTCTAGTGCCTCTGATGCCTGGATGCGCGACGTCGTGAATGATATGGAAAGCCTGTTCTCTGAACGTTTTTGTTAGGAATGGGCGAATTCTATTATCTGACGTGTCGCATATTATCGGTGTGTCTGCGCCTGGAAAGGTGAGTTTCCGCGTGTATCTGTTTTCGAATGAGAATTGCTCGATTTCGTGGTCATCTTCCAGGTCTTTGGCAAGAGCTTGATAATCCAGTGGCGACGGACAGTTGATGGTGTGAGAATGGCCACCCTTCACTAGACTCCAATTGCTTGTGAGCGAAGGGTGGTTCTCAGCATGAAGGTTGCTCCGTTAATGAGAGTCGTAGATGTCCGTGTAGAAGAGTTTATTCAGAAGGTTGAAGAGAAGTGAGTCGAAGTCGCCAGTTCTTAACGCCTTGAGTTGTGTTCGCCGTTGTGTTGTAGTGTGGGCGCGAGGTGAAGCCGTGGCGGTGCGTGTGTAGTCGAGGAGCGAAGTGTGTAGTCGAGATATCTGTCCACTGAGGGGACGATGTGTAGAGCGCGGTAACTGTCTGCCGAAGTAATGATGTAGAAGGGCAACTGCCTGCCAAAGGAATGATGATGATCGAATGAAATGTACTGCGTTTTATAGGGTGATCGGTGATGCAATAGCTACGAGTGGGGCGACGCATGTGTCGCTTGCCTGGGCAATATTTGCCAAATTTAGCTGGAAATTAACTGCAGCTGTTCATGTATGTTTGAGCGAGTCTGCAGTTTTCAATTCTGTGAAATTAACTTTTTTGTTGTGGGTATGTGGGGCCGTAGGCTCCTACATGGCTCCCCCCTAGTGAAGGGCTTGCGTATGACAATATGGAAGGTCTTCACGACAAAGTGGCAAAAAAGTCGGAGTGTGACAATTAAAAGTGTGTGTGAAGTTGTGTTCGCGAAAGTTTGGGAATCGTATGATTTTATGCGAGTGTTCGACAGTTTGAGAACCGTATGTTGTTATGAGTGGTGAAGGCGTTTCGTTACAATGTGTTAAAAACTGGCGCTGTTATAAAATGTTGACAATAAGGAAAAAGAAATGAATATAAAACAATGGACGATGGGCTCGGTAAACATGCTGACGTGATAAGATTCGCGGGCCGTGAAATGACGAATGAATGTATATAAATAAAATGTGCGCATGTTAAATGCTAGCCGTAACTTGAAATGAGAAATGTTTAGCGCGATTTTAAATGTGATAATGCGATTGTAAAAATGCGTTTGAAGGCTGCTGCGTGATGTCTGACGTCCGAAGTTTGATTTCTGCGCGTTCGTGGTGGACATCAGTTGGATTGGGAATTGAAGTTCCCGTTTGAAGGTGTTGCTGGAATGCGGCGTCGTTATCTCTGCGATGAGGGTCGTACAGTTCGGTGATTTAATCTATGTGTTGTTAAATCATCACAGTTGACTTCCAACTGGCTTCGACTATGACGTTGTATCCATGCGTGTTGTGTGGGAATTTGTGTAGTTCATTGATGAATTTTGAGATTGGTTGTAAGCGATGTAGTCCATTGTTGTTTTTCGTGATTGTTATCGAGTGCTGAACAGTGTGAGTTCCATCCGTTTTGCGTTTTCGATGTTGATATTCTTCCGCTGCTTAAGTTGTTTCGTGTGTGCCGTAGTGAGTTTGTCGTTTGAAATTTTTGAGAAAGATTTTAGGCCGGTAGTGTCCTTGGTCAGCTGTTCGGCTGGTCAGCCGAAGTGTCCTTGGTCTGGGCCTAAGTGTCAGATAGGTGTGGGATGCAGTTTCGCTAGACTGCATAAAGTCCCGTCGAGTTGCGCCTGCAGGTCATTAAGCTGCAGAAAACGTCTTACTTGAGTTCGGTGTTGAGTGTGAAACGATTGTGACGACTTCCTTTCGTAGGATTTTACCTGAGAGTGTATCAATGACGGTTTCGCCTGTACCAGTCCTCAGGGCCGCACATCGTTGTTTTTATAAAATTCGTTAGCGTTCGTTGTTTTGATCCGAGATAAGTGCTGTATGTATGTGGCGTTGGTAATCGCGCGTGCTGATAATGTCGTTTAGCCATGACCGTGGTTGTGTGTTTGTTGATTGTAGGTGCCGAGTATATTTTTAATTAAGTCGCATGAGTACTTGCTTACTGCCTTACTGGTAGAAGTACTTGCGAATGCGTTGCGAGAAATTTGCTTCCGCGGGCGATGCAATGTCTGCATTTTTATTTATCGAGCAGGAATTTCGTCTGCTTATGCGTCGTTGTCGTTTTTTCTTTCTTTTTTGGTGGCACCGGTCGTCGTCGAGTGGCTGCCTATCTGCGCTGAGAGGCGTTGTGGTGTCGTGTTTCGCTGTGTCGTTATGCGTTTTATTGTTTTACTTGCTAGGCATGACCGATGTTGAGAATGCATATTGTAGTTGGTGGTCATGCGTAGCAAGGATCATTCCTTTGTTCTTGTGCTGTTTATACTGCTTGTATCTGTTGTATGTGGGGTCGGGCGATTTCTTTCCTTAGCCATTTCCTTATTCCCTGTCTGCATCGCTCGTGGCATAGTACGCAGAGGATTACTGCTATTAGGACCACCATTATTATGATCAGTATGTCTGATGTGTTGTTGTTAGTAATCTGGGTGCCGGTGATGACTGCCTCGTCCTTGTTCTGTTGTCCGCCCATTTGGATTTTATAGTGCGAAGTCGCTGTGTGTGTGGAGGTTTGAGGAAGGCGTGTTCAGCGGCTTTTGAAGTTGAAGGAGAGTGAACGGCGTGTCCTTTTCAGTGTCGGGGCTGTAGTTTGAAGGATTCCCGACGTGAAGGTTTAGGCGTGAAGGCGTAGGCGTGGTCGTTTTTAGTCGGTGTTATCAGTGTGATGCGAAGGTGCGTTTTGTCCAAAATCGAGTTTGCCAGTGTGAATAAGGTGATGCGTGTCCTGGTCGAACGTCGGTGTCAACAGTGTGAAATGACCGTGTTCATATCCAGCGTCGGAGGTCACCAGTGTGACTGGGCGCGTGTCCTTTTCAACGTCGGAGGTCACCAGTGTGAGAATGGCCACCCTTCACTAGACTCCAATTGCTTGTGAGCGGAGGGTGGTTCTCAGCATGAAGGTTGCTCCGTTAATGAGAGTCGTAGATGTCCGTGTAGAAGAGTTTATTCAGAAGGTTGAAGAGAAGTGAGTCGAAGTCGCCAGTTCTTAACGCCTTGAGTTGTGTTCGCCGTTGTGTTGTAGTGTGGGCGCGAGGTGAAGCCGTGGCGGTGCGTGTGTAGTCGAGGAGCGAAGTGTGTAGTCGAGATATCTGTCCACTGAGGGGACGATGTGTAGAGCGCGGTAACTGTCTGCCGAAGTAATGATGTAGAAGGGCAACTGCCTGCCAAAGGAATGATGATGATCGAATGAAATGTACTGCGTTTTATAGGGTGATCGGTGATGCAATAGCTACGAGTGGGGCGACGCATGTGTCGCTTGCCTGGGCAATATTTGCCAAATTTAGCTGGAAATTAACTGCAGCTGTTCGTGTAAGTTTGAGCGAGTCTGCAGTTTTCAATTCTGTGAAATTAACTTTTTTGTTGTGGGTATGTGGGGCCGTAGGCTCCTACAATGGTTTCTATCCGTGATAAAAAGTCCGCCACTGGATTCTGTTCGCCTGGTACGTATTTTATTTCCGTACTAAATTGTGCGATGTAAGCCAACTGATGAATTCTTCTCGGTGTCTCGTTTTTAGCATTTGCGTTTTTTTTAAAAGCGTATATCAGCGGTCGATGGTCTGTATAGATCGTGATGTCTCTGCCTTCGATTATGTGTTTGTAATGCTTGACTGCTTGGTAAATAGCTAGTAACTCTGTCGTACGTGCTGTATCTCTTCTGAGTGTCAGTCAGGCCTCTGGAGAAAAATCCTATCGGTTCGATTTTGTCGTTTATTTTTTGTTGGATTACTGCGCCGATAGAGAAATTTGATGCGTCGGTCATTAATGCGACTTCGGCGTCACGTGCTGGAAATGCGAGCGTGCAAGATTCCCTAATGGCTCGTTTACATTGCTCGAATGCTGATATAGCTTCGGCGCTGTAATTAATAATCGTTTTATCGTTTTTTTTGGCACCTTTTAAATATTTGTTTAGGTGGTACTGTGCTTTAGCTGCATTTGGAATGCAGCTGCGGTAATAATTCATCATGCCAAGGAACTGTCGTAGTTGATGGATGGTTTCGGGGAGTTTGTAATTGGCAATCACTTCGACTCTATCTTCCAATGGTCTGATACGATGTTGAGATACCTGGTATCCGAGGTATTCGAGTGTTCGCTGGTTGAATACGCATTTCTGGATATTGAGTTTGAGTCCGTTCTGATCGAGACGAGATAGTGCGAGCCTCACGTCTCTCTTGTGTGCCTCTTCTGTGTCGCTCGCGATCAAGATATCGTCTATGTAGCAGGACGTGTTGTCTAGTCCTCTCAGAATAGAATCCATGAAGCGTTGGAACGTCTGACCCGCATTTCGAAGTCCGTAGCAGCAACGTACAAACTCGAACAGTCCGAAGGGCGTTATCATGGCAGTTTTTGGTACATCCTCCTCCCTAATAGGGATAGAGTTGTACGCCCTGACGAGGTCTAGTTTCGTGAAGAACTTTTTTCCGTGGAGTGTGTATGTGAAGTCTTGTATCCGGGGAATTGGATACCTGTCGGCCAAACTAATGGTATTGAGGCGTCGGTAATCGCCGCACAGGCCGCGAGTTGTTCGAGCTGTTTTTTCACTCGTTCGTATTTGTCCGGTGGCAGGGGTCTAACTTTGCAGAATACTGGTGGTCCTGACGTCTCGATGAAATGCTGTACGTCATGCTTCGCCTCCGTGTAATCCATCGTTGTCACGCGAGTAATACTCGGAAATTCGTTGAGAATGTCTGCGAAAGGATGATGTTCGGTGACGATTTTGATCGTTGGCGTGTTGGATTTGTCGACTGACATTTTTGTTGACAGGTTCGTTTCGCCATCGACGAGGCGTCTCTCTCGTAAATCGACGAGTAGGTGGTAATGCTCCAAGAAATCTGCGCCCAAGATGGGTGATCCTACGTCTGCATGAACTTCCAAATATAGGATCGTCGAATATTTAGGTTGAGACGTAGTGTTCTCTCTCCGTATGTTTTTATTTCGGAGCCGTTTGCTGCAAATAGTCGGACATTTGTGTCGTGCTGACTGCTTTTTCGATGTTTGGGGAGCACTGAAATTTGTGCCCCTGTGTCAATGAGAAATCGTAGTTTATTGTTCTTGTCAAAAATTGTGAGACGTTTATTATCGTTGTCAGCTGACGTCTCGCTGGAGCCGACGTTACTTAGTTTTTTGTGTCGTCTTCGGGTTCTCTCTTCGGGTTCCATGCGCAGCGTTCTTTGCATTTTCTGGCTTGCTTCTTGAATGTGTGGTGATAAAAGCACAGACCGTCCTGCGATGGTGTGTACCTCCTACCGGAGCTGGAACGGGTTCTCGGTGTGAAAGTTCGCTTGTCCGCGGAGTCTCGTCGTGGTGTGTGTCTGCTTGTGGACATTTCTTGTGATAGCTTGTCTAATCTCTGCGTCAGATCCAAGACCAATTTATGAATGTCTTGTAGCTCTCTGCTTGTAGACCGTGATGGTGGTGTTGATGTTCTCACTTCGTCGATGCGCTTATTTGTTGTTGAATTCTCCATAACGCAATCGGCCATGGTTGCCAGATCTGTGAGCTCTTTTTTCTCGTGTATGGCTAGAACCGTGCGCACTGCTTTAGGCAAGTGCGATCCCCAGAGGAACTTAAGCGCCTGATCGCTTATTTTATCTCCGGCTAGTTGTCTCATTTTCCGTAGAAGATGCGATGGCTTGTCGTCTCCAAGCTCCATCTCCTCCAATAGTTGGTGGAATTGTCGTTGCTCGGAGTCGACGTAGGACTCGATGAGTCTTTTCTTCAGTGCTGCATATTTATTTTCGGCTGGTGGGTTGGTAAGTATGTCGCTCACTTGTTGTAGATCTTCAGGCCGTAGCTTAGCGACTACCAGTTGAAACTTAGCCTCATCGCCGAGTTTTTGTGGAGCGATAACTGCCTCAAATTGAATTATCCATAATTTGACGTTCTTCGCCCAAAATTCTGGAATGCGTTGTGCCACAGACATCGCAGCTAGACCTGTTGATGCTTCCTCTAAGGTTGGCATTGGTTTAGATGTCGTTGGTTGTGGTGTTATTTGTTCGTTGTTTGCCATGCTATTTTTGTGTGTACGAAATTACATATGATAATAAATATAATTACCAGTATGATGGTGTATACACGCCTTTATTATCGAGTTGCGTCGTCCTTCGATCGTGGGTAGTAAGTCGTTCAATGTTTGTTTTTGAATGTCGGTCAGCGCGGCTGATAACGAATATATGTCACTGTGTCGATGCAGTGACCGGCGTGCTGATAAGACGGCGTGGCCTGGCGGCGTGGGGTCACTCGAGTTCGTGGCTCGCGGCCAGCGCGATAAGCGACCGAGCGAATTTCTCCGTATTCGCTCGCTGGGGGAGATAAGGAAACCGGGCGTTATCGCCGATTTCGCCCGGCGTCGCTTCGTTCGGTGCACTTTTTAACACAGAGTTTAATTGGAAGTATTTACTGATTTTCACTTTACTGTCTTTATGCGCGTTACAGCTCGCGGCGTCGGATAGCTGTTGATGAAACGTCGGGATTATCACTTAATGGAGGTAAGGTTACCTGAAGGTTGTTGTATTCTTGCGTCGGGTCATCAGTTTAGGGGTTGCTGTCCCAGTGAAGGGGTTGTTGAGACTAGGGTTGCCCTTATTTGAACCCTGTCTTGTTGATATCTGACTCCAAAGATATGAGAAGTATTGAAAGTCCAACGTTTGAATCACAATTATTTATTCCTTTGTGTTAAATGATCGGTACACGTGCACTGAGTATCGGTACTGTGCAAAGCGCGCGGGCGCGGTCCGATGGGTCCAGTTTACGACTGGTTAAATCCCGCCTGTGCAACGGGCGGCTCGGGCATGTGTAGGGATATGCATGATTATCGTATGCTCGATTGTTATTCGATGTTTATGGTCATTGCATTTCGCTACATTTTTATTAATTTTTTTTTGCCAGTTGCATAGTCATATAATACAAAATCTAGTCTACTCAACTTACTAAATTTCAAAACAATTGATTTTTTTTTCTACGCGCGAAGCAGGCGCTAGACTCTAGTCTGTGTTGCCTATTCTTCGTTTCCCTTAGTGTGGTATTTTGAGGAGTATTGTACTAAAAATATATTAAAAAACAAAGTTAAAAAAAGACAGGGATAGAAAAAAAAAAATTTTTTTTTTTAAGTAGGTTAGTGGTAGGGCTAGATTGGGGGTAGTGGGTTAAATTGTTCAATCCTTTTGACGTCAATAAAGGACAATCATTTAAAAAAACAAACATATGTACTTATATTCGTTTTTCTACTTAATTGTTCATTGTGTTCTCAGCTTTACTTTAAAATACGTTACTTTTATGTTACTTTTTATGTTACCGTAACATAAAGTATCTATGTTACTTTATGTTACAAAGTGGCAAAATTGGCAGTTAAGCGCATATCTGACTCACTGACTGACTCTATAACGCTGAGGGTAAAGACAGTCTGTTTTTAAAATTTGACAGGTTTTAAACCTTCTTTTCTTTTCTAATTTTTACTACTACTAATTTCGAACTTGGAATGCTATTTCGAATTTTGAACTTGAAATTGTACTTCGAATTTCAAACTTGAAATTGTGCTTCGAATTTTGAACTTGACATTCTACTTCGAATTTCGAACTTGATATTTTACTTCAAATTTCGAACTTGAAATTCTACGTCAAATTTCGAACTTGATATTTTACTTTGAATTTGGAACTTGACATTCTACTTCAAATTTCGAACTTAATATTCTACTTCGAATTTCGAACTTGACATTTTGACATTTGAAATTCGGAATTTCGATTAAATTTCGATAATATCGGAATTCGAATTAAAATTTCGAAATTTTGTATTGTGCTTTGAATTTCAAACTTGACATTCTACTTCTTTTTTCACAGGAAAAGACAAAAATTGGACAGTAATGAAGAGAATGTCGTGCAATGTAGAGCTGTTGAAAATATAGAAAATGTAACGCTACAAGAAAATCAATTTCACAGCCAACAACTTCAAATTTATGAACAGCGTAATGAATGCATTACTCCCGAAGTTATTCTACTCAGGAACACAGGAATTCCTGGCGATGGTAATTGTCTATTCCACTCGCTCATAAGTGTTTTGCAACTTCAAATTGAGACTTGTGACTTGAGAAATCAGTTACGCGATTCACCCTATTTAAACTCCTGCCACAATCCGCAAGAAGAATATAACATTCTATCAAGCACTAATGATTATGGAGATTTGGATTGTTTGTACTTATTTTCAAAAATGTACAATCAAAATGTTTGTGTACATTATTGTTTTTACAACATATGAATAACGAATCAAGACACTATCTTTTGTTATTTTAAAGCGAATGATCCACAAAACTGGATTCATCTTCATCTTCGTGAACAACATTTCACATCATTTTATGAAGTATCAGATTTATTGGAGACAATACAAGACGCTACCCAAAATGAAGCCCATGTTGATGCCAATATTCAACTATTGCGTGACAATTATGATGAAGATCCTACCGAAGATAGCCATAACAATCATGAAAATGAAATTGAGATTGATAGAGAAAATCGAATTGGTGAAAATATTATGGATTTTATTGTTGATGGTACTATTCCAGTTTACACAAATTAACATAAACACAGTACAAGTCATATTAATTTTTATAAAGACTTTACGAGTAATTCATTTGGTCATTCTTGTATTATTTGCGACAGACGATGGTGGAAAAGAGACTTGAAAATGTCGACCAGTAAACATGAAAGAATTTTGAAAACAATACTGCAGGTAATCTTAATTATATAGTTTTTTTTTTAATTATTCACTTTATATTTTTCTTTCTATATCTTGATAATACGAATTTGATTTTTTTAGAATTACACACCTGGTGAAATTGTTCAAGTCTGCTCTTTGTGTTATACATCTTTGGAAAAAAAAAATCCTCTCATGTCAACCTACAATTTTGCATATCTGAAAATTCCATCACATTTACCAACGTTAAACCTTATCGAGCAACGACTGATTTCACCGAGAATACCGTTCATGCAGATTCGTAGACTGAGACACGTTAATGGTCAGTACGGTATTTATGGCCAGATAATTAATGTTCCTGTCGAAGTTAATACAATGGTGAAACAATTGCCAAGAAACATTCAAGATGACCATTGCTTTTATGTGCATTTGAAAAAGAAGTTGATTCACAAAACTAGTTATGTCCACGGGCTTATTAATAAGAGCCATATTAAAGAGTGGTTGTCGTATTTAGTATCTACGCCTCTTTATATTTATCATGACATTAAAATCGATGAATCTTTTTTTACCGGCAATGAACGTACTTCGCAATTAAATATGGATGAAATAATTGAACACGTGCCAATTGAAGACAATTTAGTTGCGCAAACTCTTTTGTGGAATGATGATTATTTTTTGAGTCTAGCACCCGGTGAATATAACAGGCCAGTCAGTATTTTAATGGAAGAACTATCTTTTCCGACAATCTGCGGCGGTCAGTTTTGAACATACAGAGATGGTATTATTGTTACTCCATTCATACAAGCTACCAGCGAACTTCGGCGTACTGATAGGCGTGCTACTGACCCACAACACCTTTTATACATCGCTGCTAAAATCATGAGGTTGCGAGTTAGTAGATGTGTCAACGTTGCGTTTAAGCATGTTGGACAAGGTACTTCAATTACGAAAGACACCATTCAATCTGAGGAATATATAAATAATTGTTTAGAAACAAATCTCGCATTTCTTCGCTGCATACCAAATTCTGCTTGGTTTTGGTCAGATCGCAAAAAAGATCTTTTTGCAATGATCAGGCAATTAGGGCCACCAACTACTTTTATGACTCTTAGCACCAATGAAACTGGCTGGGAAAATTTGTTTAAATTATTGTACAAATTGAAAAACGAGGGAGCGGAAATTTCAGATGAGTTTTTAGCAGAAATGAGTTATGTGCATAAAGCTCAACTTGTGAATTAAGATGCCGTAACTTGTGCTATTTATTTTAATAAAATGGTAAATTGTCTGTTAAAAGTTTTGCAATCAAAGAAAAGAAGTCCATTCGGAAAATATAGAGTAGTAAATTATTTCAAAAGAATAGAATTTCAACATCGTGGTAGCCCACATGCTCATATTCTTCTTTGGTTGGAAAATGTTCCTGAAGATTTATTAAGCAATGATCCTGAAGTAATTAAATTAATCAACGAATTAGTTTCTGTGTCAGCGTCAGAGGCGTCTGGAAATATAAAACTAGTAACACACAATAAAAACCAAGAATGTAGATTTGGTGCACCATTTATGCCAACAAAAAAAAACTATTAATTTGATTCCTATGAAAGACACTGATCCCGATTACTCAGAAGCACTTTTCAAAGAATATAAGAAACGATTTAAATTTTTAAGAAATAGTCTCGAAAATTTTGACTACTTGAACTTTACTCGCATAATGATAATATTTCTGATGATCATTACTACAATATTATTCAATAGACCAAAATTATTCTATAATAGGACACCAGCAGAAAAATGGCACAACACTTTCAATCCATTCGTATTACATCATTTGAAATCGAGCATGGATTTTTAGATTATACTAGATGAATATGCTTGTGCAACATATGTTGTTGAATATGTCAATAAGCATAATAAAGGGATTAGTAATTTGCAAAGACAAATAATTGACATAATGGACGAGCATCCAGAATTCGACATTGTCGATATCACGAAAAAAATGAGTATTGACATACTTCAGTCTGTTGAAATGCCGGCACAAGAAGCTGCTTGGTATTTATTAAGAGAACCTATGGCTAAGTCAACGGTGGTGACAGTCTACATTCCAACGGTATTTCCTACTGAACGCGCAAGAATTAAAAAATCTATGAAGGAACTTGAAGCTTTAGATGATGATTGTACGAACTGGTTCGATAGAGTTTGATAAGTATGAGAGTTCGATAAGAAGAGAATTGGTTCGATAAGTATGAGAAAAGACCTGAAGAACTCCGCGATGTTACGTTAGCACAATTTGTTGCAAAATATTACCTAAATAAAAAGGGGACTTACACTAAAAGAGATACTGCAAGAATAATAAAATACAGGAACTACGATATGGCTGACAATTACAACGACTATAGGCGTGAGATGGTTCTGTTGCATGTTCCTTTTCAAAGTGAAGAAAATGATATTATTGCTAAAAATAATTTCATTCAAATATACGAGGACAACAAAAATACGATATTAAAACGTAGGAAAGAATTTGAATCAAATTTGGACATAGACCAATTCTTAATGGAAATAAATAAACAAAAACCTAACTTTATTATAGTAACCAAACTCATCTCACACCACAGATTAAAGACAGTCTAATAGATAGCAGGCTACACAATATTTCGCCGAGACAGAAGCGGAGGGAAAAAAGGGGGAGGAGTAGCTATATATGTAACCAACTCGCACAATGGTGTACCCATACTAGTCAGGCACAACGTAGCCTATCACAAGGACTCCGTAGAAGCACTCTGGCTTGACATCAAGTTTGGTAAATTCGAATTTTTACTGGTTGGGGTGTAACGGCCAACCCACTACACTCTGGAAGACTCAGACATACATCTTTTTCAAGCTATGCGGGATGCGGCCGAACGGGGAACCACTCTCATTATGGGTGATTTTAATCTACCTGACATCCACTGGCCACTCGAAAACATAGATGGGTATAACGCAATTCATAGCACATTCGTAGAAATGTACTCAAGCAGCAGTCTCTACCAACTAGTAAACGAAATTACACACAAGCGCAACAACCAAGAGTCTCTCATAGACTTAATACTCTGCAACGATCAAGACTTGTGCACCAAAATCGAACATCATCCAAACATAGGGAAGAGCGACCACTTGGTGCTGGTGACAACAATGCAATTCATTCAATATGAGAATAACAGTCGCATCGCCAAACAGCGCCGTAATTACTTCAAAACCAACTACAAAAGTGTGAGTGAGATGTTAATAAAAGAAAAAATAACTAATACTGAACATACAGATATCGATAGCGCCTGGTGCGAGTTCAAAATGATTGCAAAAAAACCCTAGACCATGCACCATTCTCAAAATCACCAAGTAATGTAAACAAACCGTGGATAAGCCACCACATTGTTGACATAACAACAATGAAAAAACGTCTGGAAAATATACAAACAAAACAAATGAAATGAAAACTATGCAGCCTACCGCAATATGAATAATAAAATAGTAGCAGCCATACGTCAAAACAGACAAAACTTTGAAGCAAATATCGTCGATATGGGACCGAAAGCCTTTTACGGATACATTCGCAAAGTTATCATCAAAAGCAGGTACACCACCAGCTCTACGATTAGATGATTCAAACGACGTAATAACTGATCCTCGTGCAGTAGCAAATGTGTTTGCCAAACAATTCGCAGAATCATATGTACGAGAGAGCGATGACCCCCTACCACAAATACCTGTGCAAAGAGTAGCAAACTCTATAGAGCATGTTGAATTCAGCCCTGAAGCAGTCTCAAAAGTGCTGCAATCTTTCAAAAACACAACTTCCATGGGGCCGGATAATAATCCAGCCATATTTTTAAAAGAATGAGTAAGACCTGGAACCGAAATTTCTATGTTCAAATCCATTGCAACAGCTCGTGCTTTTTGAAGTATTTCATTACTTATTCTATCAGGAAACTCGCGGTCATTTCTGAGAATGTCCTTGATATTTTTGATGTGTTCCCCTACCGAGATCATGTCGATCGATTTAGCTTGCAGTGCGTTAACTACTGGTTCTAAAACTGCTGAATATTTGGCTATTGTTTGTAGAGTAACAATAAACACTGGTTTTGTAACGGCTGAATGCAACTGATATGCAGATTTTCTGGTGGCATAATTTCCCTATACGGATAACGTTTCTAGAGATTTCACAAGCTCTGAAAAATGTTGAGAAAACTTTCTGATTGATTTATATTTTTCGGACCATCTCGTCTCACATAATCGTGATAGGTTTGGAGCGTAGTTTCGACGTGTAGTCGATTCCCTGAAAAACGTTATAATATCCTTTACTGTGGCGACAGTATTTCTAATTTCTGGCACTGCGTTCGCATCATTCACAACAAGGTTGAGTTTGTGACTTGAGCAATGAATATATAAAGCACGAGGATATTTTTTTCTCCTAAACAATTCCTTCCCGCTTGCTGTATCACCTAAAAATATTCAAAGTGGGTTTCGAGTTGCTGGAATACAACCCTTTAATCCAGACATTTTCGGAGATGATGAATACTTGTCTTCCTATGTGACTGATTGAGAAAACCCAACACTGAACGAGACGATTAAAGATAATGCAGAAAATGAGGCTGAAAACCGTTTAGTTATGATTACTGAAAAGAACAATGAAACCCCTAACGAAGGTATTGGAAATCCTCAAGACACCAGTGAAGTAACAACACAGCTGCGTGACATCCCATCTACGTCGACAAGCAATGCGTTTCGCTCACCGGAACAAATACGGCCGTACCCTAAAGCCATGCCCCGAAAACCATATAACAGAGGTAGGAAAAAGGGTTCCAGTCGAATTCTAACTGATACACCAGAAAAACAGAAAGTAGAAGAAGAAGCAGCGGCCAGAAATGATAAGAAACGACCTACGAAAACGAAAATTTCGGACATGAGATTTAAGAAAGTTAAGAGGAATTTAAAAGACTTCGAAAGCTCTTCATCTGAAGAAGAAGAAAGTGGATGGTTTGTTAAAAGTTCCAGCGATTCTGATTTCAGTGTCTGCGATTCCGATTCCAACTGCTACAGTGATGCTGAGCCGGGAAATAATATTGTACCGGCAGCTAAAGGAGATTGGGTAGTCGTCAATTTTATATCAGTAAAACAGAAATTGCACCGATATGTAGGCGAAATAATAACCCAAAACAAAAATTCATTAACAAAATTACAAACCGACATTTCAAGTGGCCCATAAAGGATGATATATCATCTATTGCGCCGTTTCAAATTGTCAAGAAAGTCCCAAACCCAAAATTTAAGTCTTTGTGCAAGCGAGTAGGCACGTTTGAATTCGAGAAATCGTTAAAAAAAATTCAAATTGATATGTGAACTAATATTTGTTTTCCTTTAATGCTTCATTATTCTTTTTCATTTGTTTGTACTTGTAATATTTTTTCTTAAACATTTTGTTAAGCTTTGCGACAATAAATACTTTAAAAAATATTTTAATTGCTTACTTTATTAGTAGGATCTAGTCAACCCAGGTCGAGGATCAAATCTCCTTGAATAGAGATTTGATCCTTTCGCCCCTCCTCAACATTTTTTCTCTTTCTTGGATAATCTTACGCAGCAAAGCCGTAACATGATATAATTTATTTAAGCTATTAAATTTGCGACATCTTAAACTTGAAATTATATGATTTACTTGATTGGATAAGTTTTTATGAGCCAAAAACCAAAAGGGGGATCAAGTGTACTCACTCTTTCCTAAACATTAGACTGTTTTACAAAAGCGAAAAAAAATATTTTTCATAATCATATCGAAAATATATGGTTAGAAATGGTAAAAAAAAAATAAATACAAAAAAAAACTTTGCCCAATTTTAACAAAAATTAAATTCCACCGAGTCTTTTTTGACCGTTTCCAACAACATTTTCGATATGAATAAAAAAAAGTATACTTACAACACAAAAGCCGTTGTTGGTGGAAGCTCGTACCACGTGTTGAGTACTTTTGAGGTTATGAAAATCACTTGATTAACTTATCGTGCAAAATACACTCAAAATTGATAATTTTATTATTATTAATAAAATAGGAATGATTAATAGTTAATATGAGAGTTACACTGAGATAGCAAAATAATAATTGTCAACGTTACTACTACACTTGATGCATAAACAATAATGATGGCCGACAACTGTGTAGGGAGTGAGAGAAGTCTTATTGTGTGAGAGAAACAGGAGACCGGCTTCGTTCTCATCCCTACTCCGTGCTGTTTACTGGGTCAGAAGTGGCACCTGTAGACAACTGGCGGGGATAACTAATTAAATGACGATTGATCAGTTATCGACCGGGGATGAAAAATGATTAAATTACTAAAATGGCTATTAAAAAATAGGGGTTGGTGATAAAAGGGTATAAATTTAGGGTTGTATGCATTTTTTAATGCGACATAATAAAAAAAATAAAGAAATTAAAAAATGTCTAAAAATTAAAGAAAAATGTTAAGGGCGGACAACCCTTATCACTAAGGGGTATGAAAAATAGATGTTGGCCGATTCTCAGACCTACTCAATATGCTCACAAAATTTCATGAGAATCGGTCAAGCCGTTTCGGAGGAGTACGGGAACGAACATTGTGACACGAGAATTTTATATATAAGATTTAAAAGCTGATTTGCCGATTTTTTTAGATTAGGAGTGTCAAAGCTTTGATCGTTTCTTTTATCATAGAAAAATTTATAATTTATTTGTAGATAGTCTTTTGCATTCTCTTGGTTATTTAAAGGGGTGTTACCTGTGGATACCTTGGCGTGCTTTATCGGCGGTCGTGATAATGCATCTGCGTTTGTGTTGTATTTACCTGGCTTATATATTACTTCATAATCGAATTCTTCGAGTTTTAGTCGCCAACGTACTAATCTGCTCCCTGGTTCTTTGATTGAAAATAAATAGATGAGGGGCTTGTGGTCGGTGACTATTTTGAATTTCCTGCCATATAGATAGGGTCGGAAATGCTTCACTGACCATATGATAGAAAGAAGTTCGCGTTCTACCGCAGCGTAATGAGTCTCTGCGCTGTTCAGTGTCCGTGATGCATATGATATTGGTAAATCCTTGCCAATTTCACCTTGTGACAGTACTGATCCTAGCGCGTACATGGAAGCGTCTGTTGTCAGTATGAATTCTTTGCTAAAATCGGGATACTGAAGAATTGGTGGATTGGTAAGGTGTCGTTTGCATTCGGCGTCAAATTCACCCATGTGTTGTCACGTGACCCGAATAATTTAATATATTAGCTAGTTTTCTAGAATACAATAATTATTATTTACCAATATACTTCCGGACGATATGAAAAGATTTATTTTTTTAATAGGCGCCAGCCCGGAAGAAGAAGAAGATTTATTCGGATCCACGAACAAGTGCCAGAGTACTTCCGCCGCTTAAAAGTTCTCTGGGGCGGGGGAATGTAGCCTGTGTCGGGATTTGCGCCAGTCAGCTCAGTCCATCTCAGGCACGGGGTTATTAGAATCCCTTATTGACCCAGTCTACGGCAAGATGACCATCCCCTATGGGATGAACGGCCTTTATGGATATTAAATTATTATTGTCTAAGCCACTCCTCCTACTAAATCGTATATATTATTCTCGCCCGAACGCCCTCTTGTGGTGGCGCGGCGAGTTAGTTACCAAAGATTGCTACCATTTGCTCATTCCTGCACTGTGCTAATAATGCTCGCGTTTTGCCGCCAGGTGGCGCGGACGCGACGGCAGATTTTGTCGTTAATTTAAATAAAGCCTTTCTGAAATGTACGTAAAATTTATCTTGTAACATGAATAAGTGTATTTTTATTTCTTTGATAAAGAATCATGAATTTATAATGAATTTTCTTAAGATATTTTCTGAAATTGACTTTTAATATTTAATCTATGTACCTTAATCGATCCTTTCCTTTTACGGTTTTAAACTCGTTTTTATTTATATAGAAATGAAATTATATGATGATATAAAAATGAAATTGTTCTGATAATGTGATAGCTTCTCAGTATTATGAGTAAAAAAATAAAAGATACCTTTCCGACATATATTTGTTGTTTATTTTCTATAAACCTGTTGCGAATACATTTCCCGAATCTAGATATATGATTTTGACTATTTATATTATTTATGAAACTTTAATTTAATATGTCGATCGTCGAAAGGCCGTTCGAGGTTTTATGAGAGTATGTTACAGTTGTTCCATTTCATCCGTGTTTCGATGAGCATTATTCATATTGGTTTTCCCTATTTTGCCCTACAATGATTCGGCAATTTTGGTGTCGGGTAACCTACACTTTCTAACGGTATAAATGACGGTAGTCTTTGGCTCTATAGTTTTTCCCTGCTATTTAAATTAGAAATACTACATATTCATGCTTGCGCCCTGACGATGACTTGCAACTATAATTATCTAGAATTTGGTTTTATACATCTTAGGTTGTTCTATTAATTTATTTGATTTTTAATTGCCTCAGGAAGAACTCAATGCCACTTCGACTCTGCCACGTTTTAATCCATATGATTGTCTAACGTGGGTTATTAATTATATTTATTTATTTTACAGCCTCCATTTTCAACTAGAGATCGCCGTATAATTTTAGAATTTAATGGCGGTATCTATCGTTGATCCTATTCTCAAAATTACGGCTTTATATATTTAGAAAAACGTGTTAGCACGTATATATCGTGCAAGGTGCGTCTGAAGGGCTAAAATATTGCACGACTTTGATATTTCAAATTAAATGAAAGAAATTGAGTTTACTTTAGAATCTACAATGAGAATATATAAGCTACTTGCCCAAATAGGATGTGGAAATCACGCTGGAATGCTTTGCCGGCGCCGCACTTGATTCTAGTTATAGATTTTAAGAGATGACTTTGACTTTATAAATTAATTGCAGATGACGGTAGGTAGGCCGCTCGAGATTGAAATGGAGTCCGGCGACCGGCCCGTCGCCGCGAGGCGAAACCGGTCGCCGCACCAAAACGACGACCTCTCCAAGCGAGTTCTTCAGGCCAAAAAAAAAATAATCTCACTAGCGATCCTCTACTCCCGTGTTCAATCTAATCGCTAGTGATGCATATTATGCGATAAAATTCGCTTGTAACCTATACTACTGTTATGCTATGTTTGTTATCTAATTTTGGTAATTACTAGTTATTGTATTGTTTGTAAAACCCGTAATGGTTTTTGACCATTACATGCCGGAAAAGATGTTCAGTCTTCGCCCACGAAGACCTTAAACACAAAAGATTTTAATAACTATTATAAGAATCTACCACCTAAAGCGTAGCCATCGCTACGGTTTTTCAGTTGCCGTGCTACGCCTGCTACGACCTAAAATTTTTCTAAAACTTCTATCATATTTTGTATTGGCAGTTTAAAGTACATTGATATCAAGAGATAACCCCTGCTTCTAGTCTCCTATTATTTAAAGAAATTAAAGTTTATAGTAAATTTTCCCAAGTTGGAAATTTTGAGGTTTTTCTATTTTCTATTAAGTTTATAAAAAGAAAGCTATTTTCATTTTTTGGTTCCTATTTCATTCTTCATAATTAACTATTTATCCAAGTTAGAAAATGCTCTGCGAAACACGTCTTATACAACCTTAAATTTTACAATTTTTGATAAAGGGGATACAGTGGCCTGTGTCGTCTTTTTCCGCTCCGTCCAGGGTCTTGTCATTGTCCACCGTTTTGCCGTATTTCCTTTTTAAATTTTCCATTCATTAGTGTTTGTAGTAGCCCATATGATGCTCAGTTGTCGTCTTTTTGCCTCGTTACGTCCGGAACTCGTCACCTTGGTAAGAGATGTAGAGAAGAAAGTCATATTAGTAGAGGGTTCGCTCCCAAAGCTTATTGCTTCGGAGCTTGAACACGACAATGTCAATTTATACACGTAGATCTGGACACAATATCGGATGCTTTTATAAAGTCTATCGATGTGCAGATGTACTAGTTCACAAAAACGTTTAAAAGTTTGTCCAATTCCTAACTTCTTTATCCCGTTTTCCCCATTTCTGCCCCCCACTGCACAAATGCACTTTTTAAAAGTTGCTACACTGGATTTGAGGATTAATGCACTGTCAATTGGTATATCAGTCTCTATCTATTTAAACAATGCAGTCCGCATTTTCTCTCGCAATTTTGGGGAAATTGTCGCGTTCACGCGCTTGTCCGTTTTTGTTTACCGGTTGGTCCACGATACCGTCCCTGGTAATACTGCAGGTCGCTTTGTTGCCGGTGTTGACGTCATACATGGTTTCATCTATTTATGTGCCTCCTGGCCTTCCTGTTGCGGTGAAAAAGGAAATATTTCGACTTTTTACCTTAGGTTTGCGTGATCTGGAGTCGGATAAGCGTGATTGGATCTGAGTTACTTTGGTCGATCCTCGGGTCTCTTCCTTTGCTATTCAATTATGTGGATGCGCTGCGCTTTCGAGGAGTCGTGAGCGAATTGCTGTTGATCTCAGTCGTCTGCGTCGTGGTTCCTCCAGCTGCCATATAGCGTTTTCATTTTTGTCCTTTTATTATTGAAGTCATCTTTCTCGTCGCTCTGTCTCGTTCTGGAATGTATAATTTCTTTGCTGCATCATATGGTCTTACATTTTTTATTTACTAGGGTTACAGTTAGCTGGCAAATCTTTAGGAAGGGTTTTGACGGGAAGGGCATATTCTCTGTATATATTTTAATTTTTATTTCAAAAAATTGAGGGAACAAAAAGAGACGTGCTTCTGCGTTTTCTTTACAAATTAAACAAACTTTAGCTTACTACATCTAGTTCTTACTATTTAACAAATTTTTTATTTTACTTTTGACCAAAAATTCTCCCACATTGCTTTTAAATAAGCTTCCAGTATTTAAATTTTAAAATTACATTTTATTAGGTGTCCGTTTGGGTACACCTTCCGATTTTTTAGAACTACTATTCTTCAAACAAGTGCTGAAGTTTTTCAGATACAAGTATTTAAGTAAAAAGAAAATATAAATTTTGATAATGCTCCACTTTTTGTAAGAGCTTATCTTTAATTACTACAAAACCAAATATTATAAAGCAAACTATTTCTCAGCGTCGATCTTTAATTAAATGAGTGGCTGGCTTAATAAGTTATGGGCAGATTAAATTTCTAGCGTGATATCTTTTTAAGAATATGTAAAAATTGAAGAGTGTATATTTATATGAAATTTATATGTTGTGAGATGTAGATAGTATCTCGTATTTTTATATTTAATTTATTAAAAAAATATTTTTATAATTTATTCCGAGTATGGTTGGTTAATAGTATGTCATGGTGAGGGTTCCATTGACATTGATGAGTTTTTATATAATAGATTTTTCACCGTCTCAGTGGTATTGGTCTCCCCGAGTAAAAGTATAAGATATATATATGAGATTTCCCTTTAAAATATTTATAAGATTTTTTTGTAAAGAAAATCAACTATATATTGGTGACCAGTCTCTGTTGAAACAATAATAGACGTCGATCCACATAATTTTAATTCATGCGGAAACGTGGACACTATAGTTTTTAATTTTAAAAGAAGAATATGGGAAATCTTTAGATTTTTTTTAAAAATATGTTTGTGATACTATATATGATGACTGTTCTGCGATCTAATGCGCATATTAACTACGTAATTTACTCTAGTAGTAGTAAGTTAATAGTAAATCTTATATACCTTGTTCGGCAAGAATTTATTTAACTTTACAGGTTTTTATGCCTTCCGAATTTAATGTTTGTGTTGAACATATATTTTACTGAGATGTTATTATTGTTGTCTTGAGTGTGAATGATAGAATTTTCAATATTTAGCTTAAGTTTTTCTCTTTCGCGACTTGTTCATTCTACGTGCTTACATCTACATGCTAAGTCTTCCTAACATACAATCTTTCATACTAAAACTGGTTGCCTTGTATTTATTATTTTTACCAATTCTTGACAGTACAAAAATGATTCTTCTCTACAGTATTGTACATTTCATCAGAAATTACGTGTTCAGCTAAGATTAATTCGCTACTAACTATGAGCGTTTATGGACAAACTAATTTTGAGCAGCGTTTCAGCGGGACATAACGGAAAATCTATAAGTCTTTTTTGAAGAAAAAAGACAATAAAAACAATTCATGGTATGGAAAAATATTCCATGTCCTGATAAATTCAGGATCGGACGAGATCATTCTGTAGCTATTTGTTGTAATATACAATGGTTTTTTTTTATCGTGAACATTCTAGTCGCTAGTTAGAAATGTCAGCAGTTTCGCCATGTAATTACATAATAGTAAAAAATAAATAATAATAGTAGAGTTTATTCATAAATGAATTTAGGACCTGTCCGTGAACAATTTTAATTTGAACGCGAACGGCTTAACGTCCGGTATCCTCTATTTAAGATATAATAATATAAAATAATTTGTATCCTTCAGAGCTGATCAAAGTAAATTTTAATTCTACTTTGTAACAAAAACTGCTTTTTTCATGACATTTCTTTCGCGATTCATGCTTTTCCGTGTGCAGATCCATGTAATTACATGTTTCGGTGTCATTTGCACACGTTTACTGGCGTCTCTACTATTTTTCCGAAGTTTTCTGCTTCATTTTCGTAACGTCGTAATTAAGTCACAACTTGACTTAAAAGTCGACTGTAAAAGTCGTAAAAACCGTTTTCTGACGTTTAAGAAGGTGTCGAACGCTACGGTTACGGCCTTAGAGTATATATAAAAAAAATAGAGCGCGCGCTTCAAACGGGTCGCTTGGAGCCGAGCGTAGACAGGTGTGCTATAGATGTTTATACCTAATATTGATGGAGATGCGAGAAATAGGGAGTGACCACGCGCTCGCCAATCGACTAGTCGATTACGGATAGCACTCACTCGACTCGACATTGTAAATTGTTGTACATTGTAATTGTTGACATTGTAACAGTTTACTGACATACACGCTCAATTACGTCGTCTTCTCGTAAGGATGTCAACCAACGTCGCTCCGCCTCCCATAATTTCTTGCGCACGAAAGAGAAGATATGAGTGCTGTGCGGCGATGCTGTATTTTGCCAGTCTCATAGATGAAAAAAAACACACCCTGTCAGTGGCGGCGACAAAAATCTAGTGTAGTAAAGAGAAGCTTAAAATTATTTTTTAAAACATAAGATATATATATACATTTATAAAAATGTTTATTGGTTTGTAACCATTTGACCCCAATATGCCATAAAGGTAAGAAATTAAAAAAAATAGTTTATGACGTTTTAAACGTGTTTATTTTAATCACATTTTAGAATATCTACAAAAGAATATTGTACTTAAGGCTCTTATAAGGCCGCCATTATTTTTTTGTCAAAAATTATGCAAATCAACAAATTATATCTACATACTCGATCTTCAGTGTTCACGATAAAATAGGACAAGCAATGTAGGTTTATGTGATTGGATGTATGCCTAAGATTTATTTTAGTGGAAAATACATAGGTACAGGAATGTAATTTTGATAACAGAAATACAATTCTGTTTTCAAAAATTACAGCTTCCATTGAGCAATAATAACTAAAACCTCAGACGTAGGAAGAATCATATAACTCTATGATCTAACTAAGCGCAGTCAGCTAGTATTCGACTAGACTGTATTCAGATCGCCTGCTTGGAGGATCCAAACCCTTAAGTATCCGTTATTGCCCTTTAAAAAGAGTGAGCTTGTTGTATAGTTTGCCTCTTGGTTTGTTTTACATTTGACTTACGAACTAAATATTTTATCCGTATATCGACATATTTTTGGATAACGGCCCGTTTTTAATATAACGGTCGGTTTTTAATATAACGTATTCGCACCACCGTATCACGTCGAATCCAACGACACCTCATACTTACGTCAAAACCCGTCAAGACGTTCGTTCTCTACGTTCAGACACTCATACATGCATAATATCAGCATATAAAGGTACGCCCTAAAAACATCTACGCTCCATCTGAAGCAATTGGATAAACCTATGTGAGTGGTCCAAAAAGGAATCCCTTATTGGCCTTATTATACATTATTTATCATATTCCATATATACTCTATACTTATATTAACATAAGATTTTTTTACCATTACTACCTATAATTAAAAAAAGTGATTTGTCAATTTTTATAAAAAAATATTATCGATTATCGATTTCGCTTTTAAAATATCTCGATTCTCGATTAGTGAACACCCTCCCTACTTGCGGTCGAGCAAGACGAAGGGTGGGGCAGTGTGTTCCTCATCCGCGTAGGTCGCGCTCCTCGCTTCACCCCCGTAACGGATAACTTTTATTTGGCTGAAAAGTAATTCAAAATTGCTTATCGATGATATGTGACACTAGATTTGTGTTTTGTGTGTTTTCTAGTATCATTTTTACAATGATCGATTGCACATTTAACCATCTTTCTTCCTAAAAACAATAAAAATGCTCTACAAATTCCCAACTATATCACTTCACAAGCGCTCGCGAATGACTGCGGGCTTTAGCCGGGCGGTCGCTGCATTGTTCACACCCGTGTCTACTGTTCACACTCGCGCGCTCGCGCTCTATTAATATTAATACTCTAAGGTTACGGCAATGACGTCTCTATTCTCGTTGGTTCAGGCGGAAATGTCAAAAGGTGATCACTCGTTTCTTTCGGGGTCGTGAAGCCTTTCAAAAATGGCATTCTTTGGTCATTTTGGAGTGTGGAAGCGCAGGCGTAAGAGCTGAGGATCGGCGTCGCTGCCGACGAGTATAGCGCGGCGCAGTTTTTAATTCATGTAGTTCTTTTCTGGTAAGCGATTATTGTCAATTTTTTGCGGTTAGCACATGTCGGCGTATCGACTCTCTAACCGGGTTTTTTTTCCTTGGCTTCAGACGGGCGGGCGAGCACCTCTATTTTTATACAATTTACTATCAATAATACACCTGTAAGGCATCAACTGCCGTAGCGTGGCGGCCTGCTTCTTGGAGCATTTTTGAGATCGGAGTGTTCAAATTCCGGACCTACCTACTGTCGACTTTTGGAGGATTTATATACTGCTTTGCTGTGATCGTGTGCATCGTGTGCCTTGCACCTTCTTCGTTTTGCTGTGCCCGTGGAGAAACGGAATAAAGAACGCAGAAAAGAAGCAACGTGTTCTCATTTCCTTTTTTACAGCTGAAGAAAGAGTTGCTACCTCCGGGCAAAACCAGTGACAAACCTGTGAGACTTACCCACCCTGTTAAATCTTGTGCTTAATTTTTTGGGTATCGAGTGCTGGTTTTTTTAGTTTCAGCTTTAACCTTTAAAAAGCTGTGGCGTCCAATTTTTTCTGAAAGTTAGTTTTTTTTTAATGTTTATTGGCTTCGGCTTTAAATTATACTTCCTGCACTTGATTTCTGTTCGTGGTTATTCTACGACTAGGTATAACCAGGTCCAACCCCGCGGTTACATATTGGAACCTGGCAGTTACATACTGGCGCTGCTGTCACATACTGGCGCCGCTGATACATACTGTCGCTCAGCGTGGAGCCTTAGAACTGGTTTTAGCCTAAGTAGTAATTCTTTCTTTAGTTTTTGAGACACGTCTGCGTTTACTTAAACGTTTTCTTTAATGTTTAACCTGTAACATTTCTTGTAATTTGAATTTAATTTTTTAAGCGGTTACCGCGAAGAAGTTCTATTGTATACAGACTTGCCGTTTCTTTTTCACATAGTTTTTTAAAGATATTGTACATAATATCTAGTATCATTGTACAGTAGCTCGAGGTACAGTATAGCGGTTTTGTAATTTTTTGTTTTTAATTTGTAATCCGATACGGTTGTCGGGAAATAGCCCCGTCATTAGGATAGAGGCTTGCCATATTTGAAGGATTATCTACTGATTACTAATATTGTTTTTCTTTCTCATTTTTTCTGTTCTATTTGGTAATCCGATACGGTTGTCGGGAAATAGCCTCGTCAGCAAGATAGAGGCTTGCCGTGTTCGAAGATTGTTATAGACTGTTTATTAAATTGTTTTTTTGTAAATTTCAGGTCCGAAGATTGAATACTCCGCTCCATTGGTTAAAGGTGTCAGGTGAATAGAGGTGCTCGTCAGCAATCGTTGAGGTCAGTCCGTTCTAGTTATTTATTTTCTAAATTTATTTTTTTATTTAAAAAAAAAATATTTCGTTTTTTTTTGTTTTTTTTTATTGAGCAGAACAATTTTTTATATTTGATTTTTTTACATTAATAAAAAAAAATTTTTTTGGTGAATTATTTTTTTGTCAATAATTTTTTTGTTTTTTTTTTAAAAAAAAATTTTTTTTTTAAACTTTTAAATTTTCTGCTTGTTTATATTTTTAATACGCAAGTAGTTGAGATGGCTTCCCCCGTGCTTGTGTATTATTCTGCCTCACACTTGGTTAAAAAAGAATTGGATTATGAATTCAAAATTCGGGAGGTTACCCCGACGCTTGTGGAGTCGATGCGCCGACAGTTTAGTTCGCTGCTTAAACAGTTTCCTGCAGATTCAATCACGTCGACGGATCTGGATCCCGAGCAAGAGTTTAACGAATGTTCAACTCGACTCTTGTGTCTCCAAGAATTTGTCGAGGATTTGGTAGAGAACAATACTCGACCTTTGTTTAAACGCGTTTGTACAAAAACAACGCATCTTTTTTATAGAGTATCGCGTATAACGTCTGGGGTTGTACCGACAGCTTCGTTTGAACGTCTTCAGGCGGAGATTTTAGAGATCGTGAAGGTGCTGGAGGAGTGTTCAGATATTGTGAGAGCTCCTAGTCCAAATTTACTGCCGTCTACTTCTGTACAGGTAGAGGTGCCTGTGCCGGTACATCCTTTAGGGGTGACATCGGTTTCATCAAATAATCTTTTTGTTCCGTTAGCCGTTCCAAATGTTTCGAGTGTACCTAATGCAGGTAATTCGGTTTCCGAACCCGAGGTTTTTGTTAGGAATCCGGTCGCTGTCAGCAGGCCGTATGATTTTACTAATGAACAGGTGTTAAGGCCTTTGAGTTTAGGGTTTGTGTTTGATGGAAAGTCATGCGTCGTAGAATTCCTGGAACGCCTTGAGGAAAATCGTTTGGCACGAAATATTTCTGATGCACGGTTGCTGAAATCGGCGTGCGAGTTGTTTCAACATCACGCGCTCGCATGGTATAGGACGGTTGCTTCCAGGATTGACAATTGGCCACAGTTGGCCAAAGAACTTCGCCAAAATTTTGGCAGTCAAACCTTCGACCGCGATATGTTGAAACGGGCTCGCGCTCGAATTCAGAGACCGGATGAACCTCTTCATCTTTTTGTTACTGAAGTATTGGGCTATTTTAACAAATTATCCAGGCCCTTGCCGGAGGCGGAGCAGCTGACAATCCTAGTACCCAATTTAAAACCTTACCTGCAACAATGTTTCGCGTACATCCCTGTTCATTCCATACAAGAACTGCTTCATGTTGGGAAACAGCAGGAACTCACGCATGTGGCTATAAATGAGTACAATGCTAACCTGCAGGCACTTTCAAAAGCCAAGCCTTCTGCGTCTAGAGCAGTTCACTCTGTCGATTGTTCTGGTTCCGGTAATAATAGTACGGACGTTCCTCTTGAGGAACATCTTCATCAGTGCACAGTGTCCGCTGTTGATTCTTTATCCACTCGTACTCAAGAATCCCATAGAGGTTCGAGCAATCGGGGTGGTTTTCACCGAGGTGGTTACTCACGAGGCAAACCGAATAATGCGGGTGGTCCTCGAGGAGCGTATAGTGGTTACCAGAGGGGTTCACATCACGGGCACTCCAAGTACTGTTACCGTTGCGGTAAATTTAATTTTACCGTGACAACTTGTCCGAATTGTTCCAAAGGAAATAATTCTCCCAATTCTACTTCGGCCGATTCAAAAAACTCGAGAACCGAGACAGAGTGAATGCGTTTGTTCACTCTGTCTCTGCCTTGTTCGAAGAGGAAAAAGACAACCGTCGTCCATTTTTAGATGTTGCGTTGGGTGATATTGCGGTTTGTGGCTTGCTTGACACTGGTTCGAGCGTCACAATTTTGGGTGCCGACTCACATCGATATTTAATTGAGATCGGGTATACCCTGCACAAGACTTCGTCTTGGACTTTAAGTACCGCAAATGCTAGTACGGTTAGGACGATCGGTTATATGTCTTTGCCTTTCAAATTTAATAATCGTTGTCAAGTGATCCGAGCGGTTGTGGCTCCGGATATTGGCACTTCTCTTATATTAGGCATGGACTTTGTCCGACAATTTGATTTGGCTCCGGAAATTGTGAAGTTCGTTAGGTTTGAGGATAGTGATGTTAGTTGGCATTCAGTCAGCGAAGTGAGGGTTTTGCATCCTTTCGCTTCTCTGACTGAGAATCAGCAGTCCTTAGCAAACAAAATGATCGATGGTTTTCAAAAAGTTTCGACAGACGTTAAGGGTCTTGGTCGAACTAATTTAATATCCCAGGTTATCGACACGGGTAATCATCCACCGGTGAAACAGCGGTATTATCCCATGTCTCCCGCTCGTTTAGCATTGTTAAATGAAAAAGTTGATCGTATGCTAGAGTTAGGAGTAATTAAACCTAGCAAAGGGGGTTGGAATAACCCAACCATTTTTGTTCCGAAGTCCGATGGTACTTTAAGATTTTGTCTGGATAGTAGGAAGCTCAACTCGATAACGAAGCCGGATGCGTACCCTCTTCCGAGAATTACTACCATCCTGGACAGTTTACGAGACGCTAACTACTTGTCTTCCATCGACTTGTCGGCCGCCTTTTGGCAAATCCCCTTAGATCCTGCCTCTCAGGAAAAGTGCAGTTTTACGGTTCCTGGACGTGGTTTCTTTGCTATGCAAGTCTGTCTGTTCGGCATGCGCAATTCTCCTGCCTGCATGCAACGGCTCGCTGATCAGTTGTTCGACCCGTCGTTCGATAACAAAGTATTTTGTTACCTAGATGATATCGTTATTGTCTCTTCAACTTTCGAAGAGCATATTTCCTTGTTAAACCGAGTGTTAGATCGTCTCGTTTATGCGAACCTAACGATTAATTTCAAAAAGTGTCAATTTTTTCGTCGAGAACTTAAGTACCTAGGGTATGTAGTAGACTCTCATGGTCTACATACCGATCCCGAAAAAGTACAATGTATATTAGACTTTCCGACTTCTAGTTCGCCTAAGTTGGTTAAAACTTTCCTTGGGATGGCCGGTTGGTATCGTCGGTTTATCCGAAATTTCTCCTGTATTGCTGCTCCTCTGTCACGTTTGACCAGTACCCGCAAAGGTGCTCCCGCATTTTCGTGGTCACCAGAAGCGGAAGAGGCCTTTCAAAAATTGAAGTCAGCTCTAATTTCTAGTCCGATACTAGCTTGTCCGGACTATACAAAGCCATTTGCGTTACACTGCGACGCATCGTTGTACGGTTTAGGCGGCGTACTTACCCAGACAGTGGATGGCGTAGAACATCCCATCGCTTTCACGAGTAGGACTCTCTTACCCGCTGAAACGCGATACTCTGCTACCGAACGGGAGGCCCTAAGCGTGATTCATGCAATCGAGCATTTTCGCGGCTACTTAGAGGGCGGCCCCAAAGTCAAAATCTTCACGGATCATGCCAGTCTTCTGTGGTTTTTGAGTCTGAAAAACCCAACTGGCCGTTTGGCCAGATGGGGTATTCGGCTGTTCGCCTTTGACTTTGAGATCGTCCATAAGAAAGGCGTCGAAAATGTGGTTCCTGATGCGTTATCGCGTTTGCTGCCCGTTTCATCTGTTTCTGTGGTCGCCGATCCTTGGTACAACGATTTGTTCCAAGCGGTATCTAATAACCCTGCCGCTTACCCTAATTACCAGATTAAGGACGCAGAGTTGTATCGCTACACGAAGGGAAAGTACCAGCTCACCAGCGCTTATGACTGGAAGTTAGTGGTACCCTTACCTCTCCGAGAGAAGCTTATACACGATAACCATGCGTCCGATCTGTCTATGCATTTTGGGGTTTTTAAAACTCATCGTCGCCTAGCAATGCGCTATTTTTGGCCGAATTTGCACGGAGATGTGGTCAAATTCATTTCCCAATGTGAAACTTGCCAACAGTATAAACACCCAAATATTTCTCCTTTGGGTCAGTTAGGCAATCCAAAGTCTTGTTCTTTCCCTTTCCAGATGGTCTCCGTCGATTTGTTGGGTCCCTATCCGATGACGAGAGATCGGAATATTCACATACTAGTAGTTACTTGTTGTTTCAGTAAATACTGTTTGCTTTTCCCTTTAAAGAGGGCTACTAGCAAAATCGTGAGTCGTAATATGGAGCATGAAGTTTTCCTGCGTTTTGGTGTCCCTCAGTATGTTATTTCCGACAACGGAAAACAATTTATTGGAAAGGAGTTTACCGAACTTATGTCCAAGTATCGGATACCTAAGGTTTACCTAAATCCGAAGTATTGCCCTCAGGTCAATCCAACTGAGAGGCAGAATCGAGGAGTTGTCACGGCGTTGGCGTTGTCAGTAAAAAACGACCATCGCTCTTGGGACCTCCACCTTTCTGCCATTCAGATGGCGATCAATTCGGCCGTTTCGGAGGCTACGGGTTTCAGTCCTTTCTTCTTGGTTCATGGTCGAGAACCTATCTTAGACGGTTCGTTTTATACTCAATCTCCTGAGTCCCAAGCTGAGGTCCTTTTTGGCAGTCGTTTGTCCTACGCTCAAGATCTGAGCGAACTTTCCGGTGTTTTTCATACCGTGAGGAAGAAACTTGATAATGCGCATGCTCACAATAAAACGTATTATGACCGTAAACACCGTCCTGCGGAGTTTGAGGTGGGCGACACGGTTTACAAGAAAACGTACTTCTTGAGCAATGCGGGGAATTATTTTATTTCAAAGTTTGCCCCACGTTATGAGAAATGTCGGATAGTCAAGAAACTGTCGGCTCTGGTATACGAGTTGGTTAATGCTCAGGGAAAGAATATTGGCTCTTGGCATATTAAGGATTTCAAATTAAATCCTAAAGGGTCTAAGTAATTTGTGTAATTTGTATGTCTCTCGTTAACATTCTTCGGAAAGTTGTCTTTATGAGTTCGACTAGATCGACTTTAAAAATGTGTTCCTTACAAAGGTGTAGTACCGAGTGGTTACTATCACTGAAATCATTTCGTTTGAGATCAGTCTTGCTAGTAAACCTGTCTAGCAACACTGTAGATTGAATTTATGTCATGAGAGGGAAGTATGCAAGGTGATGGTATGAAAGGTAGTATTAGACATTTTTCAAATACCGGAGGAGGTTTTAGTTCTGTCGTGGTCTAACAATATGTTCATCGGTTTCTTTGTCCACAGCCAGTATTTGGTTTGATTATTGGACGTTGTTGGTGTTCCTTCAGTAGGAATGGCGGTTTATTACGGTTGTTTAGGACACCAGGTTTTGTTGTTTTTCTTTTACATGGGCTTTGTGCTTCCATGGTAAGTAGTAGTTTTGTTGTTGAAGTAGTTTTGTGTTCTCTACGGGAAAGTGGAGAGTTTTCAAATGGCAGTTGACCTCTGCTGAACTTACCTACCAGGGTTTCCACTTTAGTTAACGGGAAGATTTTGTTTATTTATTTGTATGTTTTTGTAGACTTGTTTACCCTTATTGAAGGTAGCTTGGTCATTTGGTTTAGAAGAGTATTTTTTTTCCTGTCTTATACACTGTTATAGACGTTGTGGCGTTTTTGTTAACCCATGAGAGTGGAGCTAGAATCGGGACGATTCATTTGAAATCGTTCGTTGGCTCTTCCGATTTCTTTTTGGAAGGGGGGCTGTAACAAAAACTGCTTTTTTCATGACATTTCTTTCGCGATTCATGCTTTTCCGTGTGCAGATCCATGTAATTACATGTTTCGGTGTCATTTGCACACGTTTACTGGCGTCTCTACTATTTTTCCGAAGTTTTCTGCTTCATTTTCGTAACGTCGTAATTAAGTCACAACTTGACTTAAAAGTCGACTGTAAAAGTCGTAAAAACCGTTTTCTGACGTTTAAGAAGGTGTCGAACGCTACGGTTACGGCAATGACGTCTCTATTCTCGTTGGTTCAGGCGGAAATGTCAAAAGGTGATCACTCGTTTCTTTCGGGGTCGTGAAGCCTTTCAAAAATGGCATTCTTTGGTCATTTTGGAGTGTGGAAGCGCAGGCGTAAGAGCTGAGGATCGGCGTCGCTGCCGACGAGTATAGCGCGGCGCAGTTTTTAATTCATGTAGTTCTTTTCTGGTAAGCGATTATTGTCAATTTTTTGCGGTTAGCACATGTCGGCGTATCGACTCTCTAACCGGGTTTTTTTTCCTTGGCTTCAGACGGGCGGGCGAGCACCTCTATTTTTATACAATTTACTATCAATAATACACCTGTAAGGCATCAACTGCCGTAGCGTGGCGGCCTGCTTCTTGGAGCATTTTTGAGATCGGAGTGTTCAAATTCCGGACCTACCTACTGTCGACTTTTGGAGGATTTATATACTGCTTTGCTGTGATCGTGTGCATCGTGTGCCTTGCACCTTCTTCGTTTTGCTGTGCCCGTGGAGAAACGGAATAAAGAACGCTGAAAAGAAGCAACGTGTTCTCATTTCCTTTTTTACAGCTGAAGAAAGAGTTGCTACCTCCGGGCAAAACCAGTGACAAACCTGTGAGACTTACCCACCCTGTTAAATCTTGTGCTTAATTTAAAAAAAAAAAAAAAAAAAATATCCCTCCAGACCTGGTCCTGGTCCTTCACTGGGGCTTTTGTTCTTTAGCTATGTTTAACGACTCGTTTCATCTCCTTCTATCTCCTCTCTAATTAGCCAGCAAATGTTTCTGCTTGACATATTTCTGCCATATCTCATCGCCTACGTTAATGCGGTCTGTATATGCTGTTGTTCTTGCACCTACGTTCCAAACGTCGACTCCGCCATATTCGTATAACGTATTGCGAGTTGCCAACCATGCTCCAGGGACATGCGCGTATCTATCGCATTGATATATGCACCAAACATTAATATCATTATCTTGTTCCTCACGATGCACTCTGTATGTGAAGAGGAAAGCCGCGTTTACGGCTCTTATGTCCATATTCACGACGCCCATCGTCCTGGTGTTATTATCCAGGAAATGCACTCTTGTTGGCTCTATCACTTCAACATAGTTCTTTTCGGTGTACAACATTTGAGCTAAGCTACCAGTATACGTCCAACTAGTATAGCTGCCCATTTCTACTTTGTCACCTACTTGTCTCAATGCCTCTGCGATGTATCTGAACAATATGGGACTGAATTGAAATTGCGCATTCGATACGTCGGTCTCAAATTCACCCTGTTCATTACCTATCTCGAAGCCACACTCCACCATGCCATCTATCATCTCCCGTGTCATTATTGTAGCGGGTTGCCAACCAAGCAAGTTTGCTGTTGGATGTCCCATTGCTACATCCTCTACAGGTAGTAAACCCGGAGGTAAGTCCCAATTAACGACACCTTCTTCATTCTCCGTCACCCACATATCGCTACCAAGTCGTCTTAACAATACAAAAGGACTAATCCTAGTCATATACATGTAATGCGTTAAATCATCGACTGCTCCAAAACTTCCGGCATGTTCACCTTCTTCTATTGGGATGACTCTATTTACCCATCTGAAACGAGTATCTAGCTTGTCAGTTATACCACCCATTCCTACTAAGAAGTCGTTTATCAACGCTGGAATTGGGATAGTGTCATTCACAACTGACGCCATTCTTTGTACCATTAAGCTGTTGTTCTCTCCTGCTTCAATCATTAGTTGACATCTACGTGCCCATAATACCATTGTCGAATAATATTCTATCATTGTTAAATTTATGGTTCGCTGATATTGACGGGACGCAGCCTTAAGTTTCGTATGTAATATACGCGTTAACATTAAGTATCCAGCATCATCGGTACAAAAGCTGTTGAAACCTGCCCTCTGTGTAAAGCCAAATAAGACGTCGCTTACGAAAGTGTCTTTCACTAGAACATCATTCGCCGCTTTTGTCTCCTTCTGTTGCTTAGGGGGGTTATGCTTAGGGGGTCTTCCTTCATACCTTTTCCCTTTTTGAAAAGAGCTAGTTTTATCTCCATCTCGTGGTCTAGATTCATCTCTTTCTCTCTCTCTCTCGTCTTGCCTGTCAGCCTCACGATTCTGACCTCCTTGGCCTCGACCTCCTCTGAAGCCCTGGTTTCCTCTACCACGGTAGAAGTTACCATTGCCTCGTCCTCTATTCATTTTTCTTCTCTGGTAGTGTGCTTCCATCCTATTCAGGATCAATATACTCCTATTATACCTAGTGTTCTCATTTCCTTTTTTACAGCTGAAGAAAGAGTTGCTACCTCCGGGCAAAACCAGTGACAAACCTGTGAGACTTACCCACCCTGTTAAATCTTGTGCTTAATTTTTTGGGTATCGAGTGCTGGTTTTTTTAGTTTCAGCTTTAACCTTTAAAAAGCTGTGGCGTCCAATTTTTTCTGAAAGTTAGTTTTTTTTTAATGTTTATTGGCTTCGGCTTTAAATTATACTTCCTGCACTTGATTTCTGTTCGTGGTTATTCTACGACTAGGTATAACCAGGTCCAACCCCGCGGGTACATGTTGGAACCTGTCAGTTACATACTGGCGCTGCTGTCACATACTGGCGCCGCTGATACAACTTGTCAGGTGATGTTTACAATAGACGGGTATAAAGCACCCAGGTGTTTTTACTCCATGAGCAGGGTTAGATCACCGAACCCTTCAGATTTTGCTTATATGCAAATATATAGTATAAAATGATAGGTATAGAAGTATCTCAATCCTTAGACTTATCCGCATGGCTCTTTTTTTACTATATTATATGTTAAATATATAAATATATATGATATTTTACATAAATATATTTTGACGCGAAACTTGGTACTATTCTTTCTCCTGACTTTTTCCAGACAATCCGGGTTCTTAGCCGGATAAGATGTTAAGAAAAAAAAATTTTTTTTAATTAAAAAATTTTTTTTTTTTTAATGATGTTATCTAGTGTATGTGAAATTATATATTTATTTATTTTACTTAAGGAAAATTTAGGGTTGTATGTGTTTTATTTTTCTATCATGCTACGCCCAAATGTATGTTATTTTATTCTTTACTTGTGTTTACTATTTCTGGCCATGAATATTTGTATCGAATACTTATATACTTTATCTGTTACATTTGTTTACTTAATACTTTGTATATTTGCTTTGTTCTTATAATTTTTACTTTTTACTTTTCACTTGTAATTATCTCATGGTGTACCCAATATAGTCGTTACTTTTTGTGATTTTGCATGTTCTGGATTACATGTGGATATTTTGCGAATTCTATTTGCAATGTGAGATGTTATGTGTATTTTATGTGACTCTAATTTTTACACAGGTCTTTTATGTGATACGTCCCACGATTTTTGCCGTGCTCGTCAACCAATACATAGGCTATAGGCGACTTTTTCGCGATGATTTTGCATTTTGAATATCTGGGCGCTAGTTTGTTTGAGAAAAACTCCGCTTTTCGTGATTGCATGTGATTTTTAGCCCATACGAAATCACCGACTGAGAATTCGACGTGCTTTCTCCTCAGGTTATATTTTGAGGCGTTATTTTTGAAGGCCTCCATGAGTCTTTCCCGCACGACGTCATATGCGTCCGCGAGCGTCTCGAGTCCTTTTGCGAATTCCTGTGGACTGTCTATTGCTATTTTGGACTTTTCTTTGGGAATGAAACTAAACATTTTATGGTAGCGGCCATCAACCATCGGTTCACGAGCGTACATAAGGTATGATGGAGTAAAGCCTGTTGCCAGATTTTGATGATTATTTAACGCGTTTTGGATTAAAGATAAATGTTTATCCCAAGATCTTTGGTCTTTTCCTGCTAGAATTGATAAACTCGTTTCTATAGTTTGATTATAACGTTCGACTGCGTTCGATTGAGGAGCATATACGCATCCATAGAATAATTTTGGGATTTTATATTTCTCCGTAAAATTTTTGAATGCTTTTGACCTAAAATATGATGCGTTGTCTAACGTTATTACCGCAGGTGTTCCGTATGCCAGAAATACGTTATTTTCTAGGTGTTTGATAATATTGGCTGAGGTGGCTTTTCTTAACGGGAATAACCAACAGAATTTGGTAAATAAATCGATCACAGAGAGTATATATGTGAAGCCGGTCAATGTGTCAACTACTTACCAAATTTTATGTGTGTACATGTTTTGGGAAAAAAATCTAAAGTCAAATCCTGTTATAATTGAGCTGTATGTCTGTAGACTTATGAAGTCGTCTGCTAGATAAAATTTAAAAGTTTCGAGTTTGGAAGGTGAACGCTGAAAATTATTAGTACCTATATAAGTGCTAAAGCTAGAAGATGATTCACATGAAAGAAATACAAGTTAAAAAGAAAAACAAAATTAAAATTTATTGAAAAAAAAATTTTTTTTTTTGAACCAACCTGTATATCATATATATTCTTCTATATATATATATATATATATATATATATATATATATATATATATATATATATATATATATATATATATATTCTAAGTGTTTACTCTAAATTATTATATATTATTTAAATTTTCATGAGGCTAAGTAAGTTTAAATTTTCTGCGTATATTTTTTTGACCACCCTGTACTCGTGTACAACCTCTAAGTGTAATTCCTCGTTACCATAATTCAATATTATTATTTTTCGAAATTAGCTTGTTTCGTTTTTATTTAAAGTTTATTCCCTTCTTTACGTTTTAGTTCGCAGTGTTTTATTTCTCATTCATTTACTTATTTTGTCACTATCAGATATATTAAACTTCCTGTAATCGTATTTTCTTAAGTGCTTGAAGCCCATGCATTGCCTGACGTACACAGTAGTGTTCGTGCGTATTTCCAGTTTTCACATTTGTTAGAGTTCCGTATGGGTCATTTGCGACGCTAGGTATTCCATGTTAATGTATAAGTGTTTGCAATTTTATATAAGAACAGAGAAATTTTTGATATTAGTATAGTTGATGCAATGTTTATCTTTCGTTTATAAAAGCTAAAATTGAATCATTCAAGATGTTATAAAAAATGTGTTTATAATTGTTTTATAGAGATTTTATTAAAATTTAAAGTGTTTTTTAAAGGCGTGCCGGTGTGTAAACGTGTACGTGTGTGTTGTGTTTATTTTATATTTTAAAAAAAAATTAATTAGTACCAAGTTCGTTGCCTGTATAAAAATAATAATAAATATTTAATAATAATTTCGCAACAGAAATATATTAATATGTTTGAAAAGTTACGATATATAAGAAAAGAAAGGGTGGGAGGGCGGGAAATATTGTGGTAGTAAAAATATTTTTCAAAAAAATTTTGGAAAAAAATTGTTTGTATAGTTTGAAAAAATTTTTGTTTGAAAGTTACTGAAAAAATGCCACACGATGGGATGCCAATTTGTCAGACGACTGGCGTGGTCACTTCAAAACAAAAGGTAAGATTTATTTTGAAAAAAATTGTTTGTAAAAAAAAAATTGATGGGACAATAAAATAAATTATTATGAAAAGATCTATAAGCCCCAAGTTGGAAGCCAATTTGACAAGCGTCCAACTTGGTCATTTAGTCAAACAGAAGATAAAATTGTTTTGAAAAAGAATACTGTTTGGAATGTTTGAAAAAAATTAGCCCCCGTTGGCTCGCCAATTTGTTTGAAAGTTTTGAAAAAAAATCTGTCCCACGTTGGGCGCGAATTTTCAGGCGACCAGCGTGATCGCTTTAAAACTAAAGATAAATTATTTTGAAAAAATTTTTGAAAAAAAAATTGTTTGTAAAAAAATTATTTCTAAAGTTTGAAATATTTTAAAAGTAAACAAAACTAGGCCAAACGTTGAGCGCCAATTTGTCACGTGACCCGAATAATTTAATATATTAGCTAGTTTTCTAGAATACAATAATTATTATTTACCAATATACTTCCGGACGATATGAAAAGATTTATTTTTTTAATAGGCGCCAGCCCGGAAGAAGAAGAAGATTTATTCGGATCCACGAACAAGTGCCAGAGTACTTCCGCCGCTTAAAAGTTCTCTGGGGCGGGGGAATGTAGCCTGTGTTGGGATTTGCGCCAGTCAGCTCAGTCCATCTCAGGCACGGGGTTATTAGAATCCCTTATTGACCCAGTCTACGGCAAGATGACCATCCCCTATGGGATGAACGGCCTTTATGGATATTAAATTATTATTGTCTAAGCCACTCCTCCTACTAAATCGTATATATTATTCTCGCCCGAACGCCCTCTTGTGGTGGCGCGGCGAGTTAGTTACCAAAGATTGCTACCATTTGCTCATTCCTGCACTGTGCTAATAATGCTCGCGTTTTGCCGCCAGGTGGCGCGGACGCGACGGCAGATTTTGTCGTTAATTTAAATAAAGCCTTTCTGAAATGTACGTAAAATTTATCTTGTAACATGAATAAGTGTATTTTTATTTCTTTGATAAAGAATCATGAATTTATAATGAATTTTCTTAAGATATTTTCTGAAATTGACTTTTAATATTTAATCTATGTACCTTAATCGATCCTTTCCTTTTACGGTTTTAAACTCGTTTTTATTTATATAGAAATGAAATTATATGATGATATAAAAATGAAATTGTTCTGATAATGTGATAGCTTCTCAGTATTATGAGTAAAAAAATAAAAGATACCTTTCCGACATATATTTGTTGTTTATTTTCTATAAACCTGTTGCGAATACATTTCCCGAATCTAGATATATGATTTTGACTATTTATATTATTTATGAAACTTTAATTTAATATGTCGATCGTCGAAAGGCCGTTCGAGGTTTTATGAGAGTATGTTACAGTTGTTCCATTTCATCCGTGTTTCGATGAGCATTATTCATATTGGTTTTCCCTATTTTGCCCTACAATGATTCGGCAATTTTGGTGTCGGGTAACCTACACTTTCTAACGGTATAAATGACGGTAGTCTTTGGCTCTATAGTTTTTCCCTGCTATTTAAATTAGAAATACTACATATTCATGCTTGCGCCCTGACGATGACTTGCAACTATAATTATCTAGAATTTGGTTTTATACATCTTAGGTTGTTCTATTAATTTATTTGATTTTTAATTGCCTCGGGAAGAACTCAATGCCACTTCGACTCTGCCACGTTTTAATCCATATGATTGTCTAACGTGGGTTATTAATTATATTTATTTATTTTACAGCCTCCATTTTCAACTAGAGATCGCCGTATAATTTTAGAATTTAATGGCGGTATCTATCGTTGATCCTATTCTCAAAATTACGGCTTTATATATTTAGAAAAACGTGTTAGCACGTATATATCGTGCAAGGTGCGTCTGAAGGGCTAAAATATTGCACGACTTTGATATTTCAAATTAAATGAAAGAAATTGAGTTTACTTTAGAATCTACAATGAGAATATATAAGCTACTTGCCCAAATAGGATGTGGAAATCACGCTGGAATGCTTTGCCGGCGCCGCACTTGATTCTAGTTATAGATTTTAAGACATGACTTTTAATTTATAAATTAATTGCAGATGACGGTAGGTAGGCCGCTCGAGATTGAAATGGAGTCCGGCGACCGGCCCGTCGCCGCGAGGCGAAACCGGTCGCCGCACCAAAACGACGACCTCTCCAAGCGAGTTCTTCAGGCCAAAAAAAAAATAATCTCACTAGCGATCCTCTACTCCCGTGTTCAATCTAATCGCTAGTGATGCATATTATGCGATAAAATTCGCTTGTAACCTATACTACTGTTATGCTATGTTTGTTATCTAATTTTGGTAATTACTAGTTATTGTATTGTTTGTAAAACCCGTAATGGCTTTTGACCATTACAGTGTAATCGTTTGTTGTCCAATAAATTGTTGGAAAAAAAAACTATTTGGGTGTATAGTACCGCATCCAAACAATCCAATATTTAATAGTTTTGTCAAAAGCGTGTAACAAATACCACATATTTAGTTGTGTCGTTTTCGCGCCTGTGTACAGGTTATGTTCGCCAAGCCTGTTTTTCATGGTTTCCCGTTGTTTTTTATGTTTCCTGGTGGTTTTTCGCTGTTTTCGTGCATTTCTCCCATACTTTGACAGCTAAAACATGTAGTTGCGAAATTCGGGAGAACTTCGCGTTTGACAGCCGGTGACGCGCCGATCTTCTCACGTGATTGGTCGAGTCCGCGGTTTTGTTTTTTTTTTTTAGTTTTACGGCGTTAATGCCCGTCTGAACGCGACTATCGGCGGCTATCGTGCAAATTCGTCCTTTTAATGCTGGCACTTCACATCGCTATTCGTATTCGCGTATTCGTCTTATTCGCCCAAATACTACTATGTGAAGTGGCTCTATTCGTCTATATTCGCCTATTTTCACGAACAGAGCGAATACGCAAATACACGAACACCAATATCCGCCCGCTTGTCGGTTTTTGATCGCATATCAAAGGATCGCGAATATGCCGAATAAGTTCGTTTACTGCCCACACTTCGCTCACTCAGTAGTGTGCGGTGCGCGATAGCGACGGACGTGCTTATTGTTTTGACAGCTCATAACAAGATGGATTGGACAAATGACCTTGTGATGCGATTCTTAGAATTATATCAAATGCATCCCTGCATATGGGACCCGAAACATGCCTCGCATAAAAACAGAAGCAAAGTTAACGATGCATGGAATGCTATTAAGAACAGCCTGGAATATCCAGGCATAACAAAAGAGCTAAAAAAAAAGCGAGATACGTTGATGGCTGCCTATCGGGGATACAAAATTAAAATAAAAAAATCCGAAAAATCAGGAGCAGGCATTTGTGATGTTTACCAACCGAGCTGGTACGCTTTTGCATTAATGGATAGTTTCCTGGCATCCATTTATACGTGTAAGGAATCGATGAATACTGAGGTATGTAATAAAACACTTTTCTTCTTTTGTTATTTATAATTTAAAGTAAACTGTAGAAACATATTGTAATAGTAAACAGTAGTAGGTATGTATTAATGAAGTAGGAATTTACATATATAGGTAATCAATTCGGTGATGAAAATAGGTAAGTTGCGAACTCATTTCGTATTTCTACTGCATTCCTTGGTGACCTTCTAGGAATGTGTCTTATGTCACGCAAAGCTGGAGTATCTGGAATATCATCCCTCCACGATCCCCGGCTAACTAATATATCGCCATTAAATACATCAAACGTGCCTGGTGGAGTGTATGCAGCTACTGAATTTCGGCTCCTTAAAAAGTTGTGTAAAACTATGCAGGCCATAACTACTTGCGTTGCTGCTTCTGGTTCCATTAGTAGCGGTTGACGCAGCACTCTAAAGACTGAAGTCATGACGCCAAATGTATTTTCAACAATAACACGGGCTGACGAAAGTTTCTTATTAAACACCCTTTCTTTTGTACCTTCTTGGTGCTCACCAGGGTATGGTTTCATCAAATTTGTATGTAAAGCAAATGCCCCATCCCCTAAAAACACATAGGGCATATCAATATTTCCATTTGGCAGGGCAGTTGGTGCGGGTAGTCTCAACAAATTGTTTTCAACTCTGTTCCACAAGATAGTATTTTTAAAAACACCGCCATCGCTTATCCTGCCCTGACATCCAACATCGGCAAATAAAAAACTGTAGTTACTGTCAACTAAGGCCATTAAGACAATGCTGAAGGTTTTTTTGTAGTTAAAATATTCAGAGCCACTGTTGATTGGTGCCCTCAATACCACATGTTTCCCGTCTATAGCTCCAACAGCATCTGGGAATCGTTTGCAGAAACCACGTTCTATGGCCAACCAATCTTGTTCTGTGCTTGGTATCTGTAAAACGATATATAATGATTATAAATAGGATAAAACGAATTTACCGCGTGAAATTAGGAGGACCCGACGTTTCGGTGATGTTGCAATCGCCGTTGTCCAGGGTAGATATATAATGATACGATACTTAATAAATTTTCATTTTCAGAGTAACCAGAACGAAAGTCTCGGTTCGGAGGAAACCTTCGATGAAACTGATACTAATGTATCAAACCCTGAACAAGAGTCAACTTCAAATGTACCGTCCCAATCAACTGTTGATCAAGGACCTTCAACCTCACGACAACAACCAATGACAGGATCCAAGAGAAGACAACATGATCCGCCTGAACTTCAAAAGGCAAAAAAACAAACGGATGAAGCATTACAAATTTTAAAAACAGTTTCACAGTTTCACAATTCGCAGTTAATTGAGGATGATGAATGCAATATTTTTGGAAAACTAGTAGCAAAGAAGCTGCAAAGATTGCCAGAAGATCGGAGGGACCTGGTGATGATAAAAATTAACCAGCTAATTTATGAAGAATCTCAATATCAAAATAGGCAAAAATCTTCACTATCATCACCATCCAACACATCTCATCCAGCGAATACACCTTCCCCATTTGCAACGAGTGAAAATAAGAATATGTGGACATATCAAGACCACAATTATAATAACTCAAATCTAGGCGAACCTCATCAGCCCAGATTCCTATTTACGCAAGAAGGTAACTTTATCCCTGAAGATTTGATTCAAGAATGTAATGATGCAGATGTTAATCAGCCCGATATTATTTATGAGGGTCCAGCAGCAAAATTGAACGAAGTCATCATCTATGCCCAACCACCAAAGAAATAATTAGTCGTAATTGCAGTCTGATATAGGTTATAAGTAGGTACTAGTACCTAATTAAAAGCTGTAAGTTTTTTCATTAATAAAACTAGTTTAATTAAAATAAAGGATATTTTCTTACCTTAACATTATCCTTTAGAACCTGGTATATAGCAATGCATACTTCTTGTATTATTTTTGAGATGATTTGACTTGAAATCTTGAAGAGATAGTGTAGGCTCCGGTAGCTATCTCCAGAGGCCAGAAACCGTAAAGTCACTGCCAATCTAACTTTTGATGGTATCGAGTCTCTCCAATTAGTATCTTTCTTTGATATTATCGGATCAACTTTTTGTAATAAGAGCTCAAAGTCTGTATATGTCATTCTGCAGAAATTATGGAATTCATCCGAGGGTTCAGCCAGCATTTCTTGAAATTTTCTCTCCATACTTTCCCTAAAAAACAGTCTAAAATTAACTTCTATTAAGTAAGTAACCACAGTCTGAACATACACAGAAACTATCTAGCTATTCCGTTCAGCAATAATGTTTTTCGGTAGGTGGTACTTACTTAGTACGATTTTTGTGAATTTTTAACATCCACCAGCGTCTTCTCTTCCATGGTCTTTGAACAACTTTGTTTTTATGTACGCATAACATGTATTGGTAATTAACACAGAAGAAATAATAAGCCGCTGCTGCCGTCAATACATCCATCTTGTTGGAAGATAGCAACACGTGAACGCGTAGGAAGATAGCAAAAATATTCGGTATGTTCGGCATATTCGCTGTTCATATCGATGTGTGGACGGGGGTGTTCGTGTTATTCGGACTTCGTCCGATGAAGCCGAATAAAAACGCGAACAAAACGCGAATACCGAATAGCGATGTGAAGTGCCAGCTTTACGATTGAACATGTCGCCAACACGGTCGTCGGAAATTTGTCGCGAGGCATGGAGACCTCCGTGAATCGGAATTACGACAGTAATGTTACCGGTAGGCGGTTAATTTTTATGTGAAATGTTCGTATTTATTCTAATAAGCATTCACTTTCATTTTGGGTTGGTTTTCGTGTAAGATCTGTGCGATTTTAACGGATTATTTTTCTCTTGATTGCAGTTTGAGGCACCTCTGTTTTTTTATTTGCAACTGCTGCTAAAGCACGTTGTTCGTCACGGTATGTGAGGTTTTCTTCACACATAGAAGACTCCCGAAGGAATTGCTTCCATATGACAGAGAGGACGTATTGTTGATCGCACATGTGAGACGCCGAAAAGGCGGGAGCTGAAGGACAGGTGCCTTCGTGGCGAAATAAACACGAATCTTTCATATACACTTGCGTTTTTCTTTAGTCTTTCGAGCATCTGAGGGAAAAGGATTTTCTGCGGGCCAAATCCAATGCCCAATAATATTTAGCCCACACTCTTGAGATGGTTTTTTTTTAGGTTAACTTTTTTTTCTTTTTCAAAATTTCTTTTTTGGTTTAATTTTTTTTTAATTAGTTTCCGTCTTTACCTTTAAAAGACAAGTGGCGTCCTTTTAGTATTTTTTTTTGGTTTTGGTGATTCTGCCGTGTTTCTTCAAAACACGGTAGATTATTAACTTCACGGTTATAAGCGGTAACGAAGAAAAAAAAATATCAAAAAATAGGCAATACCCCAGATGTTGAAAAGCTTGAGATAACTCAGTTACAACTCATTCTCCTAAAGGAAGAATATCAGTATTTTCTGTTTTGCCTTCATATACTTGGAAGCCCAACAGGTATCCAGTACCGCACATGAAATTGCCCAAATTTTGAATCCTCTTTTTATTGGCTTCATGGGCATGTATTGCTTCAGGCATGTTCTTCCTTTGAATGCTGCCATGCTTTCATCTATGGAAAGAAATCTTCTATGGAAAGAAATCATCTATGGAAAGGGTCTTCCTCTATCAGGCAATTTAATGAGGTCTCTGGGAGATATGAATTTAAATGTGGATGTTGATGGTTGTGGTGAATGGGCTTGGTTAAAATGGTTGGAAGACTGTGCTTGGTTGGTTGATTGTAGAACTGGTTTATCATAAACGAATGTAGATGTTGATTGTTGTGGTGAATGTACTTGGTTGAAAGACTTGGTTTGCTATGAGTTGATCCGTAACTGTCATTGCTGAATATAGCATTGAACTGAAGGGGTAGTGATGTTGTAACATTATGCTCGGATGGGATTGATTCCGTCACCGTCGCTGACTTCCAAATTATCCAAAATTAAAGGTGGAAGGATCGAATCTGACGCATTTGATTCTTGAGAATCACTGTCATGATTATCTTCTACCCGGAGAAGTCTAGAAGTTTCAGTGATAGCAGCATTTTCTACTGTTGCTTGTAGCTGCGGAGCATCTGGCCTGTTCGTAGTTTCTGCGGGGTCAAACCTCCAATCTTCAAAAACGTCAGCATTCAAAAGATAAATGCCTGTTGCTCTGAAACTGTTAACAGCCGTCAACATTACAGCCGCTTGCATGTAAGCCATTCCAAATAATTCTGGGACCTGAAACTCAGTCACCATCCTTGGATATTTTTTACGAAACCATTTCTTCACTTCTGTTGAATAATATTGATTTAGTGGTGACATAAAGCCAACGTCCAGTGGCTGGATATTGTAGGAACAGTGGGGCGGAAAATAAATGACTATGACGTGGTTTTCTCGAGCCTTGTTGATGAAAGACAAATTTTTGGTATGCGTAGAGTGGCCATCTAATAATAATAATATCGGCTTTGCCTTTGTTGGTTTTGTGTGAGACAGAAAGTGATCAAACCACGTCAAAAATATGTCCGTTTGCATCCAGCCACTTGGATGATAAACTGCAACTGAACCTGGTGGAGCCCTATCCAAAATGTTGAGATTTTTGGGTGCTCCTGACCCTTGGAAAAACGAATAGAGGTGGGATGTAGTGACCTGATGCACTCATACAAATTTCAATCGTGATTGTCTTACCGTGTTCAGCCGATGTTAGAGAGCCAACCTGATGTTTTCCTTTTCTGGCCAGGACTTTTGATACTTTCTTTGGTACGGTTGAAATTCCGGTTTCATCAACATTATAAATTTGCTCAGGGGATATCTTGTCCACTGTTTCACTAAGCAAAGCAAAAAAAATACTGACTGATAACCTGTTGAAACCCATGGCCCGAGTTCCTGAAGTTCCTTCTGGTTTACGCAGGGTTATGATTAGATTCCTTTTCAGAAATTTTTCGACCCATGTGTACCCAGCCATCCCAGTTTCTTTATCAAAACAATGTTTTATGTTATTTTTTTCTGCTAAATTGAAAGCAATCTCCCGCAAATCCTTCACAGTAATAGGAAACAGACGGCTTTCCAGGTGCAGAATGTGATCTACCATTTCTTTTTCTTGATCTTTTCTAAAGACAGTTTTGAAGTTCCCAAGCCCTTTAGCTCCGCTGTCTTCAATATCCTTCAACCCACCCTTAATATTTTTTACTCTGTCTCTAAGAGTACTAGTAGGCACATTAAAATTCTTGGACGCTTTTTTGAAGCCCATTTCTTTATTAATAACAGCCTCAACAGCACTTTACATGGAACATTCATCCCACGACTCGTTGTACAGCGCACTTAGTTCCGTACTATTTTCAAAAACTATCGCTTTTGTACCTAGAAATGCAAAACGTCAAGCATTAAACAAAAATAGTATACAAAAATATTTTGGGGGCATAACCGCACCCTATGCAGTTATGCCCTTATGTGGTTTTGCCTCAGGTACTCGTTTTAAAAATTAACGTTCGCTGTGTCTGGTAATTTGAGGTTAGATTACTAACAAACGATGTAAACAAAATGCAATAAAGAGCTCTCAAGTTAAGTAAATCACTCAATCATAAAATTAGTAATCGGTCCTACCTATCGCATCTATAAAATTGTTACGTAATTATAAACAACTTAACAAATTTAACAAAAATGCAAATAACTTTTTCTTCGCACAACCAGCGACACTGACACAACATGTCAAGAGAGCGGCCATTGAAAATGTGTGACCATGTCGAAAAAAATGTTGCTATTCAAAAGATATATCTATATAAATAAAAATGAAATGCCGCATGTTTGACGGAGCATCACTTCAGAAAAGAAAGGCTGGACCGATTTGGCTGTTTTTTTTTTTTTTTGTGTTGGTAATTTCAAGGACAAGGTTTGTATGGAAGAAAATTTTTGGAAAATCCACCAGAAATAACGGAAATTTTCGGAAATTTGGATGGTGTTTTTGTATTAATGAAATTCCGCATGTTTGACGGAGCATCATTTCATAACGGCTTGACCGATTTGGCTGTTTTACTTTTTTTGGTGTTGGTAATTTCAAGGACAAGGTTTGTAGGGAAGAAAATTTTTGGAAAATCCACCGGAAATATCGGAAATTTTCGGAAATTTGGATGGTATTTTTGTATGAAAATCTCAATAAAAAAAGAAATTTTGCGCACAGATAGAATATGTTCTGATTTAAAAAATAATAATAAAACATCACGGTAATTAAAAAAGAAAATGCGCGATCGCATTCCCCACATATAAATATCAGCGCCCAGCCCAAACCACTGGGACTAGGAAATTGAAATTTGAAATCAATGAAAGGAAGGCTTCCTTTTATGACAATGCGCCTAATAAGTATTTACTACCAAAAAATTGACTTTCATGTTTCCATAAAATAAAAAAAATAATGTTCAGTTTGACAGTTACTTTTCCATAACAACAAATTCTGCATTGATTCAAAAAACAAAAGCGAAAAATTCATCAATCTGATGTGTTTCAAATAGTAAATTGATTTCAGTTCGTGGTTTATTTGAGTAAGGCGTTGCAAAATAAAAATGCCACCAGTGAGGCGTCGAAATATCGGTCAGCGTTCGCGCAACGCAAGCGAAATAAATAGCCGTCGAGTCACTGAGTCTGATGAAGAGAGTAGACAGCGCGTGGAGACAAGTCGAATAAGAATGTCTCAATCGCGATCAATTATGACTACGGAAGAACGGGTGGGTACAGTCGAGTTCTACTCGCACAGTTGGAGCTTACGCACAAAATAATTTGGACCGGCGACAAGCCAGACGGCAAAACGTGACAAATCAAAATGAATGTTTGGCGTTCAGATACGATCCATTAGTCGATTACGCTGTGGATGTATCGGTCGACTTCGGAACAATGAGCACTGTTTGTAAACATTGCAATGCTTTGAGGTTTCGCCACGAACAGCCAGGATTATGTTGTGCGAGCGGAAAGGTCAAATTACCACAATTGACAACGCCACCAGAGCCGCTGGAATCATTGCTTTCTGGCCAAGAACCTCGATCGAAGCATTTCTTGCAGAATATATAAAACTATAACAATTCATTCCGAATGACATCATTTGGGGCGAAAATTATAGAAGAACGAGGTTTTAACCCTTAAGGCCTCGGCCCCTCAGCCGATTGACAAGTTGATGTCCCGAATTTTTTTTGTAAAAATTAGTAAAAAAATTGAATTATGACACTGTCTCACCAAAACATTAATTACTGCCAAATCACTGTACCCATACTTAAAATAAAACATATTAACATAATAAAATAAAACTGATTAAATTAAAATTAAATTAAATCGGGGCCGTCACGCTGAATCGTGTTGTGGCCGATATCGGCCAATCGGGGCCTGAAGGTTAACCCAAATTTTAAGGTATATTCTATTTTAACAATAATAAACATATACAAAAACATAGCAAACAAAAAAAAAATTAAAATTATGCTCATAAACGAAGAATTTGTTTCAATTTTACAGATTCAAGGACAAATTCACCATCGTGCAAGGAGCATTGCTGCCGCCTGTGAATGCTTATCACAAATTTCTTCAGATTTATTTCCTTGGAAATACTGATGATGAAATCAATCGGCATTGTGCCATCAATCGTGCGGTAAAACGAGAGATTATTGCGCAGCTGCAACAACTGCACTAGACTGCAATAGAAATGATGCATTCGGATGATCACAAAATAGTTAGACAAAAGACCAGTAGGCGAACAAGAAAGACGCTTTAATGCACCGATGTTGAATGAAGTTGCCATTGTGGTTGTTGGCGAGAATTTGGTCTCTCGAGACATTGTGGTTCGACGGCGTGATGGTGATAACCTTCAGCGTATCTACGAAACTCATCGTTCTTATGATGCATTACAATACCCGCTGATATTTTGTCGAGGAGAGGATGGATATAATTTTTTGATCAATAAAATACAAACGGAGCTGCCATGGAATTCACCGACCAAAAATCGGGCCCATCATATATAATCCATTAACAGGTACGTAGAACTGTTGTTAATCGTTTTTCAATTAGATGACTAACAAAAGTACATTATTCATTTACAGGTCAAAAAATAAACAAAAAGGTCAGCTTGATGAATTTTTATGCCTACTGTTTGATGATTCGTCTAAGCGAGGACAATCACATATTGAAATGCCACAGATTGTTTCATCAGTTCGCCGTTGATATGTATGTCAAAATAGAAACGGAACACCTGACATATATACGTTTAAACCAGAAAAAATTGCGTACAGAAGAAAACGTTCATTTGCGCGATGCCATGAATGTAGATGGAAATGCAAACAATATCGGCCGACTTACTATTTTGCCAGCGACGTATGTTGGAAGCCCGAGGCACATGCACGAATACGCGCAAGATGCAATGACATACGTGCTGCAATACAGTCGACCAGACTTATTTGTCACTTTCACTTGCAACCCAAAATGGATAGAAATCACGCAGCTGTTACTATCAATCATCAGTTACGGTCAATCATCCAGCGATCGCCACGACATTACGGCACGAGTATTCAAGCAGAAACTCAAGGCGCTCATGGACTTCATTGTGAAGTATCATGTCTTCGGAGACGTGCAATGTTGGATGTACTCTGTGGAGTGGCAGAAAAGAGGGCTGGGATCATGCGCATATTCTCCCGTGGATGGTCGAGAAAATAAGACCGGATGAAATTGACACCATCATTTGCGCAGAAATTCCTGATATAGAAACAGATCCGGAGTTGCATGAAGTAGTGACGACGAATATGATTCATGGACCGTGTGGCGATCACAATCGGGAATCACCATGCATGATCGAAAATAAATGTTCAAAACGTTATCCGCGCGCTTTGTTGGCAAACACTATCACAGGCAATGATGGTTACCCCCTATATCGTCGCCGCTCAGCACAGGAGAACGGCAGAACGATAACTTTGAAAGTCAAAAATAAAGACATTGTAGTGGACAACAGCTGGATTGTTCCGTATTCGCCACTGCTTTCCAAAACATTCAAAGCGCATTGCAATATTGAGTACTGCAATTCTGTGAAATCAATCAAATACGTTTGCAAGTACGTCACGAAAGGAAGCGACATGGCTGTATTTGATATTTCAGCTCCAGATGCAAACGATGAAGTTTCGCAATATCAGATGGGAAGATATGTCAGCAGCAATGAGGCGGTTTGGAGAATCTTTTCATTCTCCATACACGAACGTCATCCCACTGTGGTCCATTTAGCTGAGCACCTGGAAAATGGACAACGAGTTTACTTCACGGCAGCAAACGCATCGCAGAGAGCTGAACGACCACCAGCGACAACGCTGACAAGCTTCTTTGCGACTTGCGCAAGTGATCCATTTGCAAGAACACTGCTTTACTCGGAGATGCCGAGATATTTCACATGGAACGCAACATCAAAAAAAATCCAAAAACGGAAACAAGGAAACCCTGTTCCTGGATACGAGAATATATATTCAACCGATGCATTGGGGCGCATTTACACAATTCATCCCAGCAATGACGAATGTTTTTACCTGCGTTTGTTATTGATTAATGTTCGTGGACCGACTTCATTTGAATTTCTACGAACTGTCAATGGCGAGTTATGCGCAACATATAGAGAAGCCTGTCAATGTTTACATTTGCTCGAGGATGACATTCATTGGGATCACACACTCGATGATGCTGTTATTTCCTCTTCTGCGCATCAAATTTGATCACTTTTTGCAATCGTCATTTCAACGTGTTTTCCATCGAACCCACCTCATTTGTGGAACAAATACAAAGACAATATGGCTGAAGACATTTTGCACCGAGTGCGTACAATAACAGCGAATCCTGAACTTGAATTTAACACGGAGATACATAACGAGGCGTTGATTTCTATAGAAGATTTGTGCAAGATAATGTCCGGCAAGATGTTGCACGAATTAGGAATGCCAGCAACGAATCGCCCGATGTACGATGCATTCAATCGAGAATTTGAACGAGAACGGCAAGACGATCGTAATGCTCTAAGTTAGTCAGTACGAACAATGGTCCCACTTTTGAATCAGCAGCAGAAAACCGCGTACGACACATTAATGAAAGCAGTCAACGACGGCTACGGAGGAATCTTTTTCTTAGACGCACCTGGTGGAACTGGCAAAACGTTCCTAATTTCATTGATTTTAGCTACGATTCGAGCACAAAGTCAAATAGCGCTTGCTGCAGCATCATCTGGGATCGCTGCCACATTGTTAGAAGTAGGACGAACAGCTCATTCTGCGCTCAAACTGCCACTGAATTTGCAAACTATAGATGAACCGACATGCAATATTTAAAAAAATCACCAATGGGAAAAGTACTACAGAATTGCAAAATAATAATTTGGGATGAGTGTACGATGGCTCACAAACGAGCATTGGAGGCACTCGATCGAACGTTAAAAGATTTGCGAAACAATCAGTACCTCTTTGGAGGTACGATGATTCTGCTGGCCGGCGATTTTCGCCAAACGCTGCCAGTCATTCCACGATCAACAGCTGCTGATGAAATTAACGCATGCTTGAAGTCATCGAAATTGTGGAGATACGTGTAAACTCTCAAGTTAAAAACGAATATGCGCGTCGCGTTTCAAAATGACGAATCGGCGAAAGTGTTTTCCAAACAATTATTAGACATTGGCAATGGAAAAATACCAATTGACACTTCCACTGGCCTTATTTCATTTCCACCTGATTTTTGTCAATTTACAAGTTCGAAAGAAGAATTGATCACGAAAGTGTTCCCTAATATTGGTAAAAATTACAAAAACCATGTTTGGTTGAGCGAACGAGCCATTTTGGGTGCGACAAAGAAGGACGTAGACAATTTGAACCTATCAATTCAAAGTGAAATAGATGAACAATTGCATTCATATAAGTCGATCGATTCCATTACCGATCCAGATGAAGTCGTCAATTACCCTACGGAATTCCTGAATTCATTGGATTTGCCAGGAATGCCGCCGTACAATTTGCAACTCAAGGTCGGCTCGGTGATAATCATGTTACGAACCAACCAAGACTGCAATTGAACAAGACTAGCTGTTAAGAAGCTGATGAACAACGCAATTGAAGCAACGATAATCATAGGAAAGTTCAAAGGCGAGGATGTTCTGATTCCAAGGATACCACTGAATCCAACCGACTTGCTGTTTCAATTTAGGCGTTTGCAGTTTCCTGTTCGCCTTGCATTTACAATGACGATTAATAAATCGCAAGGACAATCTTTAAAAGTGTGTGGAATAAACCTTGAATGTCCATGTTTTTCACATGGGCAGTTGTACGTGGCGTGCTCAAGAGTCGGTAAACCGTCGGCGCTATTCGTTTTCTCTCCTGACAGAAAGACAAAAAATATCGTTCATTACTAAGCGTTGCAATGAACGCATTAAAAACACTAACAAATGATTTTCAAGTAAATAAAATCCTAAATTAAGTTTAGCTAAAAGTTAGACATTCATTCACTCTTAGGCGGTACGAAGTTCGCCGGGTCAGCTAGTATATATATGTATATGTGTATGTGCATGTGCACGTGCATATGCATATGTATATGTATATGGGTCATTCTCACAAGGGCAAAAAAAGTGTCCCTCTAAAATATGTTATATTCTTTGACAAATTATGTTTATTTGAGCAACAAACCATGGCCCAATGCGCACTAGTATCAGTTGATTAAATTATATTAAAATAAAAAATATGTTGATAAGAAATTTTGAAATCTCGAAAATAAACTCTCTGCTCCACTAAAAACCTTGTGTCCCTCTCTCAAAATCACAAAAAGTATTTTCTAAAAATAATATTGAATTACATTATTTAATTTCATTACTGATTTGTAAATTCTGGACAATCAAGAAATTCATATGAAAAGTTTTACAAATGTAATTACTTTAAGAAATGGAATAATTTCCGAAAATAGTTTGCCCCTCAGTTTAATCTCAACTCCGTTACCCTATACTTAGGAATCGATATTTTTATAATAATAGCAGCACTGCTACTTACCATAGACACTGCATAATGAAGCTAGTGTCATCTGTCATCTGTCAGTGTCAAAACATCTCAAATCGAAGTGCTCAATTTCTTCAAGATATAACCGTAAGGTTATAATCTACCGTGTTTTGAAGAAACACGGCAGAATAACCCAAAACAAAAAAAAAAGAATTTACTATATGGACGCCACCTGTCTCTTATAGGGAGTTTGTCCTGCTGATGTTTTAGATGACCAGTACTTTACTCAGATAAACTTAGAAGGTATGCCATGTGCTTACCTGCCATTTTTGTGTAATTTTATTTTTTATTTTATATATTAATATGACAATGACACTGTGAATGATTTTATACTGAATTTATTTCATCCATAGATAAAAGGACAGAGGAATCCATTCGTGCAGAAGAAAGGCCGTTTGACGAGATATTGAACCAAATTAATGCTACAAGTTCCGAGCAATTACAGGATGAAAATGCAATTTGTCCCGCTGCTATATTAGATAACCAGTACACTACGCTGCTAAATTTAGACAGTATGTATCCTACATGTATGATTTTATTGATATTTTTTCAACATCTGTATGATATTGTTCAATATTTAATACTACTTATTGTATCTACAGATACCAGAATGGAGCAACTGATTGCAGATTCTACTACTAAGACTGCTAACACTACGATTATTGATTCATTGTTGGGACCATCGCGCGGAACATCAGACGCTGCAGCGTCTGGAGACGACGACTCAGTCTTTTTGGACTCAGAAGATTCGTTTAAGCCGACAGACTCTTCTAGTTCGAGTGATATTGAAACATTCAATTCAAATGAGACTTCAACTGTCGGTAAGCGCAGAAGAGTCGCTGACCCCAGTTCTTGGAAAAGAAGCATACGCAGTAAAAATCACAAAATTGGTCTCCAATATTTAAATGTTAAAGGGGTACTTATAGAATTAAAAAAAAACGAAACATATTGATTGTTCTAAATGTCGTTACCATTATTCATTAAATATTTCTGAAGAAAAACAAAAAGCTATGTACATGTGAAGAATACTGGAGACTGGGGGATTATGTACGCCAGAAATCGATGATTTGTACATAGTGGAAGAAGGAGACATACAACGCAAATGAAAACGAGCTGAAGAATATTTAAAGCCGAGAAAAGTATCAAGGTCTTATTATTTATTTAATGATACTGGTGATAAAAAGAAAGTGTGTTTAAAATTCTTTTGCGCCACTTTCATTTACACACCGAGTGAACTTGGTTTGAAGCAAAAAGGAAAAGAGACAGGGTGTTTTACAGTTGAAAATCGCAGAAAGGGTAGACCCGCTTCGAATGCAACACCAAAAGAAGCTATAGAACAAATAAGACAGCACATTGCCAGCTTCCCAAGGGTTGAATCACATTATTGTCGTTGAGATTCAACAAAACAATATTTGTCATCCGATTTAAACATATCGATAATGTACAGGCTCTATGTTGAAAGATGCCAAATAGACAACATAAATCCTGCTAAGGAAAGCAGATATTGCTCAGTTTTTAATACCTATGATCCAGTAATTACATTCTATGTACCAAAAAAAGATCAGTGCACAAAGTGCAATACCTACCGGAATGCAACTAATAAAACACCACTCGAAGATGACTATCGTGCACATAAAAGTCAAGAAAATAATGCTTTTGTTATGAAGGAAGCTGACAAAAAAAAAGCAAAAGATGTAAATGGCCAAACCTTCAGAACGATTTCATTTGATTTGCAAGCCATTTTATGTGTACCATTCGCTGGAGACTGTCAAATATATTACAAAAGGAAACTCTGTTCACAATTTTACAATATTTGATGCATATAACAAGGATGGTTATTGTTACGTATGGGATGAGACTCATGGTGGGAAGGGTTCTACAGAAATAGGAACGTGCCTCTTGAAATACCTATTTTCACTGCCTTCTACTGTAACCCATGTTACTACCTTGAGAGTGGCCACTCTTCACTAGACTCCAATTTCTCGTGAGTGAAGGGCGGTTCTCATCAAGGGGTTTTCTCCGTATTGAAAGTCGTTGATGCTGAAGTTGAAGTATTTATTCAGAAGGTTGTGACGAACTACTCGTCACGGGAATCTACTACCATAATATATAATAATAAAACTTCGATATAAATCACCTTACACTTCACCATAATTTAATCGGCATAGAAACGAATGCCATAATCGCATCATGCGATACAATAGCACACACCCCTAGTCGGATTCACGACAAATATTGCCAGTAGACTAAATTTAAATTGACTGGATCGAGCGTTTAATTCTATACCCGGCTGGGATTCTGACCGCGGAACGGAGCGGAGTGCTCGCGGCCACTGGGGGTCAAACCCCCAGCGGTCCACATTTTCCTGCAAACCAGGGCCGAAGTGGCACGTCTATAATTGTCTGAAGTTCAATAGTTTTACCGGCCAAATAACCGGATAGTATTCAGTGCGCCAATCCTGCATTCGAGCCGAAACGAACCCCAGCCTCCGTGGGACCTACCTTCCATACCAGGCGAGTTTTTAGGGTTCACGTTTCTGACTTCCCAAACTTTAAAACCCCCAAGAGTTCAGTCAATAAGTTTTTATATCTCATGTTAAATAATCTAATCAATTAAACCTAGTGCAAGAGCGCTCTCTAGAGTTCGACTTAGGGCGTTTCTCTTTTAATATTCATTTGACATACCATTCAGCCTAGCCGAGCACGAGAGAATCTAAGGATTCGGCGCGTAATTCCCGTGAAACCGTAGGGCGATTCAGAGAACACGCTCCCTAATAGTCGGCGGCATCTAGGCCGATGCAGCGCAAAGCCCCCCGCGCCGACGGTTGTTGAGGATTCTCACCTTTAAAAAGGCCCCTCGTATAAATTACTATAAAGGCATATCGATAGAGGTGTTCCCAAAATCCATCCGAAATCCCCATATTAACCCTTAATCGCAGACCTACCGTGAGTTTACCAATCTACCTACCGTGAGTTTCCACATACGCCCTCGGCGACTCCTCCGCTCTGAAGGGTTTGTAAAGGCATTAGAAGTCCTCCCGAATACATTTCATATATTTAAATCAATTTTTTTTCCGAATAAAACCTGTAATTTATGCATAATAAACCTTGTATCATACTTTGAGTTTTCTTAAAGGGTTAACCTCTCACTTACGGAGAGAATTCTGTTCATGGTTTACGATATAAATGGTGCAAGGTTAAACTAAGTAACATACGAAAGTAACTGCTCCGAATTAGCGTGAAGCTCGCCCGCTACACATCGGTGCGAAATCTGCCGCGCAGCGATCTGACAGGTCGGATCGCGAGCGACTTCACAGCGGTCGGATATCTACTTTATTTTTTCGGGTCCGGCGATAGGCCGCAGTAAGTACGTGTCATATTCCTATTTATTACTCTCTCCACTTCCTTTCCATAACTTCACCCCTTTCTCACAATAGAAGCAAGGCTGTCCTTCTCTTCCAGAAGCTCTCCTTTCCTCGCGCAGGATTCCTTGGGTTTACCACGACCCTTTCCACTGAGCAGCCGCGGTCCCAGATCCTGTCGCGTATCCCCTTCTGCGGCGTTCAAGGTCAGGCAGCGACCACGCCTGCTTTTTCTTGTAGCGACCTGAGTCCCCATTCATCCAGGATTTCTGTGGTGGCGCCCACACTCAGACATTCACGAAATCATTACACCTTTTTTCCACGGCGATCCTAAATCCAACGAAAGACATTTTTTCCCATGACCTAACAACAGGCCATTTTTAATCGGGTAACGTTGCAAGGTATGTGTCGGTTGCCAGTTTGTAATGCCTTCTTTGATAAGTCGCCGAGTGTGTGTAGTGTGTGCTTGAAGTGTATGTCACCGAAGTATGAAGCGCCGCGATAGATTTGAAGATGATGATGATCGCGTGTACTATGCGTGGTTGTTGTCGACTCGAAGATAATGAAGAGCGCGAGTACTTGTTAATGAGTGGGCGACGGCCGCTTAAAGGATGATGATGATGAGTGCGCGTGATGAACGTCTACTAGAGGATGATGAATTATCGATCGAATGTACTGCTTTTTATATGGTATGTATGATGCAATATTCAATGAGTGGGGGAGAATAAGTGTGTCAATTCGTATCGATCAGAAGACATGGCATTAGTCACCGGCTGAGTGTGCGGTAAATGCCGAATTTAGTTGGAATTTAATTGCAGTTGACTCGTGTATATTTGAGCGTATTTGCGGTTTCGATTCTAAAGAAATTACTTCTTTTGTTGACTGATACGTGGGCGAAGTCCTCACACTACTTTTTCGGACACATGTGGAGGCCAAAATCGCAACAAATATGTTGCAGGTGCTATGTTGTACGCCGTTAAGCATATCGGTAATTTAGAGATTATCAATCTTAAATTTATGGAGTCTGGTCACTCTTACCTCGAAGCAGATTCTATGCATTCAACTATTGAAAGAGCTAGAAAGCACAAACAAATATACACCACTAGGGAGTGGGCCATATTGATTGCAATGGCTAGAAGAAATCCTCGTCCATACAAGATGGAAGTTCTTTCACATTCCGACTTTTACGATTTGCAAGAATTGATCGACTTCATCATGTTAAATGTCAAAGTAAATGAGCACGGTCAAACAGTTCAGTGGCTAAGCATAAAATGGCTTAGATTTGTAAAACAGCAGCCGTATAAAATATTCTATAAATATGAATTAAACGACGAAGAGACTAATATAGAAGGCAACGCTAAATATGAGTTCATGAGCATTGATATTTTGAAAAATCGTAGAACAAGACGTACACGCGATTGGAATACCGTTATATTAAATAAAAAGTATAAATCTCGATTGCCTGTAGCAGAGGCTAAATTTAAAGATCTTTGTACTTTACTGCCGTAATGTCCGAATTTGTTGCATCATTGTAGCAGAGATGTTGCATGTCTTGCATCTCCAGATGTTGCACCTCTTTTTAAATATCCTTAAAATAGTGGTAGGAAAATTAGATTATTTATTAATTTCGATTAACAACTAAACGTTCTATCTCAGTTTACCATAAAAAAAAAAATAAAAACTAATTAAAAGTTTTCCTGAACAGTCAAACATTCGTCAAACATTAAAAACTAAATATCTCAGTTTGATGAAAATGGACATGCGACATCTGTGCACTAACCCGACGATATGTGTATATGTGCATATGTCTATATATGTATATACAAAGGCGGATCCAGGGGGGGGGGGGCTAAGGGGCTGAAGCCCCCCCCAAAACATAAATAAACAAAACTTTCAGATTTGTTACTGAACTGTAAATTAAAAATCTGTTAGTTCAGTATAATTTAGTAGGTATACCTGTAGTTGCACTACAGCAATAAATACAAACGGAGCTGCCATGGAATTCACCGACCGGAGTCGGGCCCATCATAATACTATTTTTTTACACTTCTGGAGGCTGAGCAGTGAATTCCGAACATACGAACCGGCTGTGGTAGGTTTAGGACAGCTGTCTTGCCACATGTGAGCGTTCACCTTACCACCCATTCACTCCCCCTTCGAAGCCATAGAATTTGAGATGCGCAAATCGCAGTTTTAGATAATTTTTCTAAGAAAGAGTTGATTATTTTTCTGGAAAGGCCAAGATCTTTAAAGAGGTGAAATAGAGATTTAGCTGGCCGGCCATGAGCGCCAACTTCCACCGCGTGAAGGTGAACAGTGAAGCCGTTCCGGGTTACGGCATTTGCAAGATCATGGTATTTATTTAATTTATACTCGTGGTCTTTTGGGATATTTTATTCCCATGGAACAGTTAATTCTACAATAAGGGCCACCTTCCGAGATAGAGAGTAAAGAGTTATATCTGGACGGAGGGCTGTGCATCCGAGACTTTCAGGGAATTTATACTGCTTAGAGTCCGAATCAACCTCCAGAATCCAATCTGTAGCTTTCTCAATTATTGAGAAAGGTTTTGTAGTTAAATGTTTTTTGCCTTTAGAGCCATCCCGCACAAACTGTATTGGGGGTTTGGAGGATACTGTCAAACCCTTGTTGGCACGAGCCACTGAGAGACTAATTACCTCGCGAATAACAGCGAGAACTTTGTCATGGCGGTAAGTGTACCGTCCTTGATCTAAGGCCACCTTGCAGCCAGCTAGAATGTGTCTAGCTGTGCAAGGGGTATTGCTACGACCGATTTTAAATCGTAAAATGAAACACGCGCTGTTGTCACGCACGCTGCCTTCCGAGAATGTATGCTTCCGACGAGCCCGATCTTTAGTAACCCGTCCACTTACAAAGAACAAAAAAACACTAGAAACCTTCAAGAAACATTCTGCCAACGAATACCACAAAATGGCAGTGCTAAAGAGTACAAATTTTAAACATTTATATGAGTGCCCTGATAAGCGCTTAACATTCTGTCAGAAACTGAAAAATTAAAAGTTATTAAATTTAATAGAGAGCGGTTGATTCCAATAGTAAAGACAATAATACTGTGTGGTCGAGAAAATATACCATTAAGAGGTCACCGAGATGATAGTAAGTTGAGTGACGAAATCAGCCAGGTAAAGTTTTGAGCACTTTTACATTTTCGTATGGATGCAGGCAATTTAGTTCTCCAAAAACATTTAGAGACAGCTCCAAAAAATGCCATGTAAAAATGCTAAGTAAAACAACCCAGAATCAGCTGATTGAATGTTGCCATACTCTAATTATGAAAAATATAATTAAAAAAGTGAAAGAAGCAAAATATTACGCTGTACTTGGCGACGAAACAACAGATGCTAGTGGTACAGAGCAACTGAGTATATGCATCAGGTACTTGGATATACAAAAGAGCACAATACATGAAGAGTTCATGTGCTTTTTATCTGCAGTTGACTTGAGTGGTGCTGCCTTGAGCGATCAAATTCTTCAAGAATTAAATCGAGCCGGCCTGCAGATTAAGAACTTGAGAGGTTAAGGTTATGATGGAGGTGCCAATATGTCTGGAAAGTTGAATGGTGTACAAGCCCGCCTAAAGCAGGTCCAACCGCTTGCTGTTTACATGCATTGTGCAGCACAAACTAAACTTGGCTATCTTGAAAGCCTGTAGCTTGCCGAGTATTCGCAATATGATGAGAGTTGTAGGTAGTGTAACTAATTTTGTGCGAGTGTCAGCAAAAAGGTCGGAACTTATCAAACGAGCTATTCTCGAAAAACACCCGGAGGAGAAAAGAGTAAAATTAAAGGGCCTCAGTGACACGCGGTGGCTTGAAAGGCATGATGCACTTCTTCAATTTAAAGAGCTGTTTGACTTTATTGTAGAGTTCCTTGAGGAAATGGACAGAATATCTCCATCATCAAAAAGTGCAGGATTTCTCGTATCAATTATATGATTCGATTTCGTCTTTTCTCTGACAGTAACCGCTGCTGTGTTTGAAATTACTGTATCACTGTACCGACAACTACAGGCTGTCGCTTTAGACCTCCACCTATGCTACGAGATGGTAGAAAGGGTAATAAAAACACTGGAAAGGTACAAAGAAATAAAATTTGAAGAAATTTTTCAAGAGGTGTGTCTTCTTGTAGAATCTTTGGACATTCCAATACAAGTACCTAGAATGGTAAAACGGTCAACTCAACTCTCAAATGAAGAGCACGGGGGAATAAAAAGGAATGTCATATTTTTCCCAAATCGAACTAATAACGCCATCTTGTAGAGAATTTTGCGGGCTATTTAATGCAATAATTAGAATCGGCAAAAACGAGCTCTGTCATAGCTTAAAATCCGGTCGAAGTTTAGGCGTACGCGGGAATAATCGGGAATGTCCGCGCGTAATTCACAAGAACGAGAGATGTCAACACATTGCGTCAAAGGTCGCGCTTGTTTGTGCTGTCAAACATCAGTCAGTTGGCACTAGTTAGCGAACGTTTTATGCCATTTTAAGGTTAGTTTTGATTTTTACGGTTAGTTGGTGTGATAAATTGATAGTATGTAATAAGAAGTGAATAAACAGTGTAGTGTGTGATCAAAATGTCGAGTAGCAACGAAAATACGCATGTGACGACGCCTCAGAAGAAACCACAGTGCAAAGGTCGGATGTCAGATGTTATGCGGAAAATTCGCCTTCGAAGTCACGAAGCCGGTGAGAGCTGTAAATGTAAACGTCTAAAGTGTTACGAAATGTTAACAGCATGTGAACAAAAGACACTTTTGATGAAATTTAACACACTTGATTCTATAGATAAGCAGAATGCCCATCTGGCTGGTCTCATCTCAATAAAAATGATCCACCAAAGAAGATCTAGACAGCCAAATGAGGATTCCTCCAAACGTCACGATTGCTCTTACACCTATTTGGTGATGATACCACGAGATGGCCAAATTCAAGAAATTCCTGTATGCTTTAAGGCATTTTGCTCTCTCCACGGTATCACTAAAGCGAAAGTGGAGTGCCTTCAGCGAGGATTGAAATTAGATGGAATGGCTCCGACCGATAAAAGAGGAAAGCACAACAATAGACCAGGGAAAATTAGTAGCAATATAAGAGATGCAATAAAATCTCACCTGAAATCATTCAAAGGAAGATCCAGTCATTACAGTAACAAAAAGACGTCAAAAATCTACCTTCCAGAAGAATTCAACATAAAAAAAGTTCACGAACTGTTTCAAGAAAAAAATCCTTGCCTATGACATCTACCAATGATTATACTTGCCTATGACAGCTACCGACGAGAATTCCGCAAGTTTAACGTATCGTTTGGTTACCCTCGATCAGACACCTGCAGCGAATGTGACAAGCAAATTGCTGAAGTCACATCATTGGAAAAACAGGAGCAGACTGAAGAAATACAAAACAAACTGAAAACCCTGAACACAGAAAATAAGCTCCACAAGATGAAAGCACAAGTTTTTTATGACAGGAAGAAAGAAGCGAAGATCTTGGCCAGAAACGACAAGAGATACGAAGCTCTAGTTATGGATTATCAAAAAAATATTTCCCTGCCGAACATCAGCACCAACGATGTCTACTACAGGAGGCAGTTATCTATGTACTCATTCAATATTCACTTGACTTCTTCAGGCAAATCCTTCTTCTACACGTATCCTGAAACCATCGCCAAAAAGGGTTCCAACGAAGTTATATCCTTCGTCAATGACTTCATAATCAAACATTTGGACAAAGAAGTAAGACATCTGAAAATATTTTGTGACTCAGCAGGGGGTCAAAATAAGAACTATAACATGTTCAAATACATCCATTTCGTAGTACATAAACTTAAACGACTGGACAGCATCACAATGACGTTTCCGATACGTGGACATTCGTACATGGAATGCGACAAGAGGATGGAAACTCCTCAAGATTTTTATGAACTATTGCAGAATGCTCGTGCAAAGCCTGAACCTTTTACAATCATAAAAGTAGAAGAGGATTCATCAATAGTAAGGGATTGGGCGAAGTTCTTGGAGACAATTGCCATCTATAAGAAGAACAGTCCTTTCAAAATTCAAGAAATAAGGGATCTCTACGTCAATTCTCAAAAAAAGAAGTCCATTGTACATCGATCATCTTATAATGGACCATTTTACAATTCAATAATAATGGCAAACAAGAAACCTACCACCCAACTTGAAGACTTGGATGACTGCGAATTGTATCTTCCAGAAAGAGCATACACTGGTAAGTAAAAAAAACTATTTCAAAGAGGTAGATAATAATAATTTTTCTTCTTATCTTACTAGGTGATAGGGTTTAACCAGGGTTGTACCACCGGGTTAAACCCTATCACCTCCACATTCATAAAACCTACATTCGTTATTTTATTGTTTCAGGTCTTGTGCCGTTGTCAAAGCCTAAATTTAATGATCTCCAAGTTCTCAAGAGGTTCTGCTCACCGGAAAGTCAAGTTTTCTACCAAAATCTTCCCCACGAATAGAAATAAAAGCATTCTTGTTAATTAAGATTAAAGATATTAGTATTTTTCTAATAAAGATAAAACAAAAAACCGTGTACGGCCATCATTTGGAATAAAGAATACAATGTAGAACAATTAACATAAATAAGGAATGTCACTGACATTCCTCGTTTTTGTAAATTTTTAAAATCCCGCTTTTTCTTTTAAGGCCATTTTACTGAAATGTGTTTTATACTGAAAGCGAGTTTTATACTTTTAAATGAACCACAGATACATTTAAAACCAATTTACATAACATATTTTTGCTCTTAGTCTTAAAATGATTGCAACAATCAATCTTAATCTTTAAAATTCGATTTTCTCGAATTTATGTTTAGTTGACATTCCTTGTTCTTCCCCCGTGGTCTTCAAATATTTAAGCCTCTGATGTAAAGGAATACTACAGGTAAGGCAAATATTAATCAAATTAAATACCCACTGTATCATGTTTCAATTGCTTGATACAGTTTTTCTTTCATTTTATATAATCAGTTTTTTTTTAAAATAGCATCTGTTTTTTTCTTCAGATTGAATATATTCCTTCCTTTCATTGATTTTGTGTTGGAACAGCTAAGGAGTCGTTTTTCGAAAAATTATCATTCTTCGATTATTGACTTATTCACGCTTATTCCTAGTTCCATTGTGAAAACAACAAATCTTACAGCCGTAGTAGCAGCTGCACGCGTATACAGTTGTGACTTGCCATCCGCTTTCCTTGTCGGGGGAAATCATTTTATGGAAGGAACTTTGGTGTAGCAGGGAACACCTTCCGGAAACAGCAGCAGAGGCGCATCAAGAGGCGAATGAGTTCTTCCCAAATATAAAAATACTTTTACAACTTCACAGGAAGTGATTGTGAAAGTATGAAATTTTACAGGAGAGCAAAAAAACTTAATAACTTCAATATTTCAATTACAAAAAATCTGAAAAAAATTACATAGTCTGCTTTTAAATAATAAAATATTGTGATATGCATAGCAATATAAATTATGATTCAGACATGGAGTTATATCATTTATAAATTTAATAAAATTTCTGAAATTAATTGTATTTTGAATACCATTTGGAAATTTGGAAGGGAAAAACGGAAATATATTCAATGAAATTATTAATAAAACATTTTTTTTTGTTTTTCAGATACCTATATTTTTATATACTTGTACAAATTGTTACTATGACTTTTACTTAATATCTATTTGTAACTTTATCTATGATTTATATGTCATTTGCAGAGAAGATTTTTATATATTATTTCCACAATTGTAAGCTTTATATTTATTTTTATGAATCAATCTTCAAACAGCCCCACTAGTTGGGACGCCATATGTAAGCTAGATTTTTAACTCGCTTCCTATCTTTAAAATTGTAAGCTATACTTTTGATCCACTTACTTCACTACCATATCAGCGACAGTGATAATATTACCTTCCAGTGGGATAGGCTTCCAACACCTTGCCTAATAATTTCCCTCCTTGTATTTACTTCCTCAATGAAACAAATCTTCTCCAATTAATAATCCATATATTAACCCAAATGCATATATTAAACAATTAAAATTATAATTTCTTCTATTTTAGTTTAAGTACTACTATTGTGAATTATATTTATTATAATGAGCGCCTAATTCACCACAAAATATTTACAATTTCTTCTTGAGTTATTTTCGATCGATCATTTGTCGATGACAACAATGGCTGCGTTCAGTCGATTGTTAATAAAATAATATTAATAATGATAATGCATGAGTTTAAATCTCCGCCGTGAAATTCGACAATTAGATTCTAATCCCTTATTTATTTAAACATGTTCAATGTCAAATTATATTGAAACATGAATCGTAATGTTTACATACAACAATAAATTTACTTATAAACTAACATACTGTCAACTAGTCGATGGCGTTCCAGTGATATAATGAATTTAAATGACCGCAGTCGCTAATGCCCGATATAAACTACGACCTGGCTATCATCCAGTCCACTGGGTGTCCATATGGTTTTCGTTCTATTATTTCTATTGATACTATTCCCTCCCCGTTATCCGTGGAACCCCATCGATCAGTCAAATAAAACCTTAATATAATCTACAATTTTCCTTATCTTTAATTTTAACCTAGCATTCTGTATTATTCGAATGTTTCCTTAACTAGTTTCCAAATTAAGAGCACATTTATATAATGGCTGATGTCTAAATCAATGGAGTTAGCAAAGGCTAACTCTCTTCCAATTAAATGAGAGTCTGACTAGAGGTTTACCTCGTAGAATTATCAACGACTCTTCCTGTCAATCGATGTTAAATGACTCATTTTTAGTTAACGTGCAAATATGTAGAAATCACGCATTTACGTTACAACTACTTAACATTTCTAATAATTTCCAACAAACCCCACAAAAACTCGAATATTTATAACCCCAAAAAAATATACAACAATGACAATATTGGTTGCTAGCTTCGGCCCAAATAATTAAATAACGCCAGCTTCGGCAAAATAAACTTACATATTTTTAGTACATCTTTGCCGACAATGACTCTCGGCTATACTTCCCCGTATTTACAGCTGCATTTCACTATTATGCACTTATAACTAATGTCAATTTCTTCGATGCGTGTCGCCTTTCTAGAAATCTGCCATACCACGACGAATGTCTTTTTAGAAACCCCAACCGCTTCGCTATCGTACTGCAATTCCAAGCCGTTACTGCGTTCTCGTCAAATGTTAATTGTATTTCAGATCCTGTGATCACCTTCGAAGAACGTTCTCAATGTTGTGATATATTAATCTGACGTCTTCACTTTGACTCGTCCGCCATCTTTAATATAATTTTGTATTGCAACACGACGAAATCTCGTACTTCAATTTGGATTTGAAAAAGTTGGATTTTATTGTGCCAACTCGCGTAGCTCTCTCGATTCAATTGTTTTAGCACTGGATTTTTTTAATATTGTTCGTTTTTTAGTATTATTGTAAAAACGCCTCAATGGTGAGTGCGATAAAGCGTTTCTGTGATATACGATCTGTACACTTTATACGAATTTAAATGAACTGGGCACTAAGATGCTTCACAGCATCCCAGTGCCCTTATTTTAAACTGTTTATTCTCACATCTGAGCACCACAATATACTTTTCTTTCCCAAACTTTCGCAGCTTTAGTGCGTGCAACTAAAATTTCTTAATGGATGCCGGAAGCAACTCGTCCATCCCTTATATAACACCCCTATCGATGTGACCTTTTTTTTAATAATTTAACCCACAACTATTGACTAATCAATCATAAAACGATCTGATTTATCTATTTTTTCGTTAAATAACGCTCTGCCACATTGCTAACAAGCGAATTTCTTAACGATAATTCGTGCTTCTAATTCTACATATGATTTTAAGTATTTATTTTACGTATTATGAGAAATTGATGTTTCATATTCGGCGGGAAATCATCATATTTTGACTTGATCTTGCCGCCTTTCTTGCGCGTCGTTTCCGCTTTCGCATTTGAAAGCGAAATAATATAACTATTTTATTTCAATTTTATTTATTGATAGTATTTTTATCTAGTAATTCCTCTATTTTAATTAAGTGTTTCTAAATTTCCTCATTTTAACTATTAAATTTTATTTTGACTGGCAATTATTTGGTGAAAATTCTTTTGGACATCATCGATTCTGCTTTCCCGCATCGATATCGATTATGTTTTCCAATTTCTCTTAATAATAAATCAAATGTTCTATAAATGACTTTATCAATATTGCTATTAAATTCTCTCATAATTCCTACTATTTAATGAACCCCTTTTATATTTCTTTGAAAAACCAATCAGTCGACTTTTCCAGACCATAAGCATGCTTCTATTGTCTATTTGTCAATTGTTGAATTTTACGTCAATTTTTCGTAAAAATCTCAAAATATGCTAATTTCTTGCCAAATATTCCTGATTGTCTATTTTTAAACCCCTAATGATGTCCTTAACTCTCAAAAACTACTCGAACCCTTTTATTTATGTAACTATGGCACTGCACTCTATAGTTTAGCAACTGACCTTCTTCCATCTGTCAGTTTTAGTTCCTAATTAAATCGCTAGATGTCACTATGATCTTTTTTTTTAAGTACAATTTAATTTTAAAATTTTGATTAATCTATTTTGGTTAGCTTAGAGCTGCTAATCGATCATGTGATGATTTTCAGATCATTACAAAATCAACATTAGAAATTAACTCTTTCTGCCCTAGCCGATACATTTTCTGTTGGCCATGCATAAATCTGATCCCAAAACGGCAAAGCTTCAGGAGCTACGTACCTAGCTAAATTCTTAAGGTCCTGCATCTTTTTTTCAAGAATGGGTATCTATCCTCTCGCTGTACATGCGTTGATTAGGCAGCACTACGACATCCGTAACATTTGGTTTCCGCAGTCTGAAATTGAACTCCAAGAAGCCTCCGATGAAGTCTTTAACCAGAACGCTGCTGGGAGTTTCAGCATCAAATTCAAAGTAATGATACTGTGATATCAGAAACTTTTGTCTTCGGTTATTTTGACCCCTTTCGTCAGATAGTTTATTTCTGAAATATTATGTTGGAAACCAGTTTTGGAAGTCAAAAACCATGCTGCTGTAGTGATGGGTGTGATCACGAATAGCAATAACAATAACGTGTGATATTTGCAATCACGAAGAACGCATTACGAGAATTTGAAAGAACATGCTATTTGAATCACGGCTACGAACAGCACCGCGTTGCCATCACTTGGCGCCGCTACGATGCGACCGATCACTGATCAGTGATTGGCCGTTCTCACTGATCGCCGTTGAACGACCGCGCGGCGCGCCACTGAACGATGATCGGTGAGCGCCTAATTGAACCGTTCACTTGGTTTCGTTCATTCGAATTCGATCACTAGTGATCGGTGATCAGTGGATCAGTGATATAATCAGTGGATCAGTGATCCGCCGTTCGTTCTGGCGAACACCCGCGCCGGCTGGACGATGACTGATGAGTGGCGCGTTCATTTCGTACGTAACGTGAATTTGGACACTGTTATCGCATGAATTTGGACACTGATATCGCTCGCGTCGTAATCGTTCATGTAAATGAGTTTGCTCATGATTTGTTAGCAATAAAATAATTTTTGGGGACAGGTCGCTTACATTATTTCAGAAAGACGAACTGCTTAGCACCAAAAGAGCGAGAGAGTTAATCTTTCTGAACGCTAATTCTTCTAATTACTAATAAATATTAAGCAAATATAATGCGCGTTTCTGTTATCAGTTATCACATTGACGAAACTTTGTTACTTAACGTTTCACAGTACATTTCAGTACAATCACGAAAATCACGAGTAGCAGTTATTATCACGCGTGATAAAATACCAGTAACGTGATCGTCGCGTGATTTAAAATTGAGAATCACGCCCATCACTATGCTGCTGTCTACATTATAAACAGACAATTTATGTTGAATTTCAGAGGCTTGTATTATTACTTTATCAGTATACTCTTCTACTGTGTACAGTCTCTCATACTGCTTCAACTTTCGCTTAATTAATCCGAAGCTTCTGTCGCATGGCAAGTATGAATGTCCGCAAATAGGATAGTGCAATTTAATTTTTTTAAATTTTCGTAGTTCGGTGAGGGCCATTAACATTCGAACGATGGCATGATTCTTGTTCTGCCCTCCACAGTTATCACAGAATAAGTGCAGCTTATTGTATTCACCATTAACGAATGTATTTAAGTAGTGCAGAAGGAATGAACAGACATCATCTGGAGTTTTACGGGCGAGCCCTTCATGATAAACGTACGATATCATTTTGTCAGTTTTTATGTCGTAGATTCCAAATGTATTGACAGATAGTTGGCGAAAGCAATACACTTCCCACAGATATTCTGGGCAGATCAATAACAGCCGTGAAATCAAAGCATAGTGCAAGAATTTTCGGATTATCAGTTGCTAATTTCTTACTTTGCTGTAGCTGAAGATAGAATTTTTTGCTCCGCTTCTTATGAACCATTAGTTCAGCTATGGCCACTCTTTTAGCAATGTCATTAAGCGTATTGCTTTTAATTCTGACTTTCAATGTTTCACATTCTGAGCAGGAGTCTACGACAGGTCGACGAAAGGTCAAGCTGAAGTTCAGTCTGAAGTAATTCCAGTAAAACTGGTATTTTACTGCACCTGTCAATTCAGGATGTTTTAGCAAGAATAATTTGTGCATTTTTCTTACAGACAACTCAGCACTTAAGTAGGTTACAGATCTGGAAGTGTAGTGAGCTTCCTTTTTAGGAAAAGAATCGATGTGGTTGTGAATCTGACGACATACGGCCGCTGAAATTATGTTCGCACTTGTATTTTTACCTCGCAGGTCTTTAGGTTGAATATCCAACTCTAGCAGGTTTGAAATTCGTCGGATTCTTTTGCTGGTGACTTTATGTGCGTTCATGAACGCTGTCTTGCAGACACATATCCTGGTTCTGTTCACAAGTATGTAATATTAGAGGGTTTTCGTCTTTGGTTTTTTCCTCTGCGCTGCTACTCCTGAATTTCCTTGTATTCGATGGACTTCAAATATCTCCATGAGTCGTTGAAGGTGTATATCTTGCTCGTTTTTGGTATTCATCTCGTAGAAGGCCAGAAGTATCATCTAGTAGCTCTGGAGGTGTTATTTCTTGCAAGCAGTTTTTGTTGCAGCTGAAACAAATAAAAGGAGTTTGAACAACTTGTCTAATTTCGTTACTGAACAATTTCACTGCCTGTGATTTGTAAAAAAATATATATCTTACCAGGTTCGGTCAATGGTGTCTGGATCATTCCTTGCAGCGACCAGTCGGCCTTTCCAGTTAATATGTTCGTCTCCACGAACTTTAGCATTTTTCACGACGTTCCTCTTATACTCGACATCGTTGCGCACTCCTTTCTTTCGTTTTGGCACTGATTCATCGCTCATTGTGGCAAATATCGACAAAGATTTAATGAAAAACACGCAGCGAAATGCTCACTTGTGGGAATGAAGGATATACGTCAAATTACACGTCAAAGTGACAGTCATTATAACTGACGTGGTTGCCATATACTTCTTTGCAGAAAGGGCACATATGGGCACCGATGTGCCCTTTCTGCGATAAACTATAATTTGATGCCTTAAACAAACATGGTTAGAGCAGTCCGAGATGTGCCGCTTTTACTCAGAAGGTGTATTTACATACAAAGATTAAAATCCAATCAAAAAGTGAAAATCACAAAAAGGTGCTGATGTGCCCTTTCTGCAATTAGTGATTCATATGTATATATCACCCACTTGCGACGACACTGTGACATCTAGAATTATACGATCTTTCGTTTTACTGATATTCTGAATCGCGATCTCGCGTTCTATTATCTACAAAAACGGGATATTTTTTCGTACAAAAACAGCAGAGAGAGAGAGAGACAAAACATGACAGAAAGAGACAAAATATCACAATATAGCACTGTCTCGCTTGGTGACCTTGTTAACTTCGACACAGAGACAGTTCAGTTGTCACCTGGCTGTCGAGGTGTGAAGTGCTCTCCGTTTCATGAAAAACGTGACATCACGAGGATACCACAATTTAAGTGACAAAGGTGAGTTCCTTTTAATAATTTTCTCTTATTCGACAATGTGGCACGTCATACTTATCACAGTGTTCTTGAAAAACATAAAGCGAAGTTAACGAGATATGTTTTTGATGTCCCGTTTTTCTTGTAAGAAGTTCACAGTTTCACTGCGTCATCTGAATTGTAACCTTGTCGATGATATATGTTTTTCTTATTCTGGAAATATGTTGTGGGTCATTCGTTGATGTTCTGTTGTTGTAGAATACATATTGATAAAATGTAATGGTATGTCTTATCACGTTGTATTTTGTACGTTTCACGTAAGCCTAATATGTACAACCGTATTTTTAACTTTGTTTACATTTTTACAAACCTTTTACTTTTACAAATTTACATATTTTTAATCTTTTTGACACTTACATTGTCACACAATTAATTTGTAATAACGATGTTTTTTTTTATCGAAAATAGTGCATTTTCTGGGGAAGGAGTGACGTGGGGACACATGATGACGATGATGAAATACGTCATCGCATCGAGTTCCCCTGCACCTCCCTTCTTCCCGCGCGGGATTCAGTCCGCTGCACAGGCATACAGTAGTGCAACACACCCGGTCACACACCGACGCTAGTAATCTCGCGCACGCGCTGCATTGTGCGCGACCAAATTTACTACTAATAAAGTATTAATATCGTCGATATATGGTTTCCTTCACACCGCAATATGGAGTCAGAACCCCACCAGTGAGAGCGTGAGGATATGGGTGGCACGTCTCTCACCACACCACGCCAGGTGACATCATCGTACGTATCATCATCACCAAAGTGACCCACACACCCAAAGTATTATCTCTGAGCTATAATATTTTGGAAATGTGTTTATTTGAGTATCAAAATTAATGTGTCTTAGTTTACCTTGAATGAAATAAATACATTAAATTCAGTGCAAGGTTTCATCATTCACCTGCTCCATCATCCTGATCTCAAGGGAGAAATCGGCGAATTACCGGTCTTCGAGGCATCGCATCGATCGGAGTTCCGACACAGGATAACCAAGGAAGACAAAGGCGTGAGTAATTGAAGACAGTCTACTACTTATTAATAAAAGGAGACTCACGCCCTCTCCGCAATGAGCGGAGATAAAATAATGGTCGTTCAGGTCATTCAGCGAGCGGTCTGAATCGGATCTGACCACAGTGGATGATCAACAAACGACACAAAATTATCGCCATCGCAGTGTATCGACGAGTTCATCTTCTTTAAGTGCCTCGTGTAGCAGCTCTTTAAGTTCTTCATCTTTTTCCGAGGACAGCGATGACTCCGTAAAAGACCCCGACTATAAAGAGTTTCAAGAAAAACGCCGACCTGTATTCACTCGATGATATGAACGATGATGTCCCGACAGCTGCGACTAGTCAGCAAACGACAAACCAAGAGGGAAGGTCAGGCATCGACTCGGTAATTTTTACTTTCAATGAAAATCCAATCGATGCACCTGCTGCTGCTATGAGTGCTGAAAATGAATCGCCTCCAATTGAACCTAGCGTCGTCGCCACAACAGAATATAAAAATCCTCCTGCTACTGTTGAAACTCCTATTAAAAAAGAGGAAAAAAGGCAAAGACAAGAAAAACAATGGAAGAAGAATATTGCAAAGAAATTGAGAAATAGTGGGAAACCTTATATATATATATCAGCAAAAACTCAAAAGAATATTTCAGAAAGAAGACTTAAACCCCCCTGTAAAGAAACCTGTAAATTTAAATGCCACACAAATATAATGGAAATTCAACGACAGCAATTTTTGAAAGAGTACTGGGATTTGGGTGAAATTGAAAGACAGTGGTTATTTATAATTCAGTCCATGGAGGAGGTGAAACCACCCCAGCGATATGTCAGAATTGAATCTGACGGAACAATAGCACCAAAGCGCGAAAACAACAATGCTTACTTTTTTACAGTGTCTGGTGTTAATATCAGAGTTTGTAAAACCTTTTTTAAAAATACTTTGGACATCAACAAGAGACCTATAGAAACCACACAAAAAAAAAGAATAAAAATACAAACATTTCTTTGGTCAACGACAATTGTGATGTCACAAAAATCATACCCATGTTGACGAAACAATGACAACTGGAGTTAAAGCTTTTATCAAAGCCATACCAAAAATAGAGTCTCATTACATCCGAGCCAATTTCAAGAGACGTTACATTGATGGGAGTAAAACTATTTCCGATATACACCGTGACTACATTGAGCATTGCAAATCCCAACACATTCCCTACGCAAATTACATCATATTCTATCGCATCTTTACTCATGACTTTAATATAACTCAAGAAGAAAAACGGATGTCGCGAATTGAGAAAGGAAAGATAAAAAAGACAAGGACATTCTTGTGGCCGTTTTCGATCTTCAAGCTGTGTTTCAGTGCCCGAAAGGTAACACGTCCGTTTTCTATTATAAATCCAAACTTAACGTATTGAATCTGACAATTTATGATCTCAAAATAAACTCCGTTAAAAGTTACGTGTGGGATGAAGCACAAGCGCATAGGGGTGTGAATGAGATTGCCACCTGCGTTTTCCAATACTTAAAGAAGATTTCTGAAGGGTGAAATTCAATAGACATTGTTTTTTACTCAGAAAACTGTGCTGGCCAGCAGAAAAATAAATTTATGATGGCTATGTATCTCTATGCTGCGCAGAACCTTCCAAACATAAACTCGATTACACACAAATTTCTCATAAAGGGGCATACACAGAATGAGGGAGACTCAGCCCACTCCCGAATCGAACGCCAGGTAAAAAGGCAGTTGAGAAGTGGTCCTATTTATACCCCTGAAAGATTTATTGGAGCGATCAAAGCTGCAAGAAAAAAGTCAGAGCCAATACATGCAAACGAATTATGTTACAGCGACATTTATGAGGAAGGCTGTTTTCAATTAAATGAATTTTGCAATTTATAAGGATGAAGATCAAAAGGTCATTAAAACTTCTGAAATAAAAGGGATTCGAGTGCTTAAAGATGATCCCCATGTGATCTACAATAAATAAATACAAATGGAGCTGCCATGGAATTCACCGACCGGAGTCGGGCCCATCATAATACTATTGTAGTTCTTACGCAGCTGTCGTAATAAAAAAAAAGTCAGTTAATGAAATCCAACTTAAGAACGCTTTCAATAGAAAAGTGGGGTTGGCTGAAAAGAAAAAAGAGGATCTTCTTTCACTACTAAATCGACACCTTAGAGGTAAAACTGAATAAGTGACATATAGGGCTAAAATGCGTTTTTTACATAAGTGTACTCGTATTTATATTCTTTACAAGAGGAAATTATGAATACGTGTGTAAGTCCAGTAATTTCGGACTTTTTTTTTCATTATTTGTTTAAGTACCTAATGACGAAAATTTATCGTAGAGGTAAAACTGAACACGCGCTTATTTAATTTTACCTCCACTTTGTCTGCATCAAAAAAAATGTTCAACTCCACGAGAGGAAAAACTGAAACTATCGTATAAAGTTTTACCTCTCAGCTGTCTCCTCACTACAAGTATTTTATTCACCTGTCATATACGAGTACTTGCCAGTGACAGCATTGACGCGTGCCGAAAGTGAGGTTATTTTTTACAAGTGGTTATAAATTTTGCATTACTGTTTATTTCGCGGTGTAACTCAACTTTGTGTATATATGGAAACTTTGCCATGAGTAATAGAACAAAATTATTGCTCCGGATTGCTTTGACTACACAACTCGAAGAAGATGAAAGGGTGAGTTCATTTTTTAAGTCGATGTTTACTTATCTAATAATGCAGTATGCTTCTTTTTGTCTGTGTTATCAATTATTTGTTAGTGCTTTTCTCGTAAATAACGGAATGTTTAGCACTAAACGGTTAGTTAGTCAGTGCTGTATGATTGATTACGTACAACATTCTCCTTTATAATGTTTTCTCGCATATTGTTTCAGTACCGACCGGAACTAACATACCAACAAGTGACACAATTGGAGGCCATTCGGTCAATCCCCAGAGTGAGTGACCGTCCGATGGAAGGCAATGGACTCATCAATCAGGAAAACGTTAGTACATTAATTAAGTGATGTTGTACCGTACCTATCTGTAACAGTAACAGTATGCCTGTTTGTCAGTGCTTGAATTTGTAAAGCATTCTCTTTCATAATGTTGTCCCCTATATTATTTTAGTGTCAACTGGGAGAAACATATCAAAATGTGACACAATTGGAGACCATTCTACCAATCCCCGGAGTGAGTGACCGTCCGATGGATGGCAATGAATTCATCAATCTCGAAAACGTTAGTACATTAATTAAGTAAACGTGTACCTATCTGTAATAACACCAGTGTGCTTGATTGTCAGTGCTGTTTGATTGATTACGTACAACATACTCCTTTATAATGTTTTCTCGCATATTGTTTCAGTACCGACCGGAACTAACATACCAACACGTGACACAATTGGAGGCCATTCGGTCAATCCCCAGAGTGAGTGACCGTCCGATGGAAGGCAATGGACTCATCAATCAGGAAAACGTTAGTACATTAATTAAGTGATGTTGTACCGTACCTATCTGTAACAGTAACAGTATGCCTGTTTGTCAGTGCTTGGCGAATTTGTAAAGCATTCTCTTTCATAATGTTGTCCCCTATATTATTTTAGTGTCAACTGGGAGAAACATATCAAAATGTGACACAATTGGAGACCATTCTACCAATCCCCGGAGTGAGTGACCGTCCGATGGATGGCAATGAATTCATCAATCTCGAAAACGTTAGTACATTAATTAAGTAAACATGTACCTATCTGTAATAACACCCGTGTGCTTGATTGTCAGTGCTGTTGATTGATTGCGTACAACATACTCCTTTATAATGTTTTCTCGCATATTGTTTCAGTACCGACCGGAACTAACATACCAACACGTGACACAATTGGAGGCCATTCGGTCAATCCCTAGAGTGAGTGACCGTCCGATGGAAGCCAATGGACTCATCAATCCCGAAAACGTTAGTACATTAATTAGGTGAACGTGTAACTATCCGTAGTAGAAACAGTGTGTCGGATTATTAGTACTGGGTCATTACGTACAACATTCTCCTTTATGATGTTTTCCCACATATTGTTTCAGTACCGACCGGAACTAACAAACCAAAGTATGACACAATTGGTGGCCACTCCACCAATCGCCGGACCGAGTGATCTTGCGATGGAAAGCGATGGGCTCATCTATATCGAAAACGTTAGTACGAGTACATTAATTAGGTCTACGTGTACATATCTGTAATAGCAACAGCAACAGTGCACCTGATTGTCAGTGCCCAGTTATACGTACCACATTCTCCTTTTTAACCCCTCGCGGCCCGCGGTTTGAATTTTAATGTGTGCCTTACGGCCCGTAAGAAATTCGCGAGTCTCAAAAAAAAGATGGCGTTTCAGAAAAAAAACGATTACTCCGAAACTGTCACACCGATCGTCTAAAAAAGACCTGTGATGATGCGGGTACCTAGAGGTCTGGTCTCGTTACTCAGAAGAGCACTCTAGGCGGTTTATGATTTTGCGTGAGATCCGTGTGAGTTTGCTAGCTTGAAGGACCACCTGGTGTACCTTAGTACCCAGGAGCGGATATTTAAAGTGGAAAGACAGGATGTCGGTACTTACGGTTTTGTTTGTTCCGTATGTGCTGCTGGACTGCACTGCTTCTCGTTTATCTGTCACTCACTGAGGTTTCACACGAATTGCGATGCGGGCTAATCAACACAAAGGTTTGTGTGATGCGATGCGGCGGTTTGCGACGAGAAAAAACGATAATCTCGTCTGTTGTTGCGGAGCGAATACATTCGACGACGCGCCTCGCCAAGTCAACAAATGTACTGTCCTACCCGTCGTTCCGACGGGGCGATCCGTAGCGCTGGGCGGCTCAGATCGGCGCGGGTCGCGACATGTTTAAACGTGTACCGACAATATTGATTGGAGCGGAAGAATTTATAAAAGGGATTGGATTAGACAAGTGATTAGGAGGCGGAAAATTACGCTAATTCTCACACAAACCTCACTGGCGTGAACATTCCCCCGGCCTTGAAAGGACCCCTTTCAAATGAAAGGTATAAACCTTTATGTCATGTGAGAATTAATACCCAATCTATTAACTTGAATGCACCAATCGACCCTGTGTGTGTTCTCAATGAAGCGATGTGATGAATTTATTATAAAGCGGTTATTATGTCAGCTGATCTAAATGGCTAAAGAATATAACTTAACACTAAAAAATGCGGTTGGTAAAATTATAAGTAATTAAACATTTGCGGTTTTATTGATTTGTGCGGGATGCGGTAATTCTAATTGAAAGTTTATTGAGTTGGTAAAGGGCAGATCTTTACCACCGGTCGCTTGTAAACCCCAGACTTGGTCCGGACAAGAACCACTCGAGTTACGGCATCTGTGCCAGGATAAATTTCTTCTATTACTCCTAAAGGCCAATGAAGAGGCGGAGAGTTATCCTCCCTCACAAGAACGACCATCCCTTTGACAATGGGATGAGACGGGGTATTCCACTTCTGCCGTACTTGCAAGGTATGTAGATATTCCAGACTCCAACGAGACCAATAATTTTGCACCATATGGTCCAGCATAAATTTGCGTTTGATCGTAGAAAGTGGTTGTTCTGATACAGAGGCAGCTGGTAGCGAGGTTAGTGGTGTTAAGGTTAGGAAATGGGCGGGCGTTAGTGCGAGTGGCTCTGATGGATCACCACTTAATAATGAAAGTGGACGTGAATTTAAGAGGGCTTCTATTTGAGCGAGGACGGTGTATAACTCTTCATATGTTAAAATTTGTGTACCAATTACTCGGTGGAGATGAGTTTTTACAGAACGGACATTTGCCTCCCATATACCACCAAAATGTGGGGCACGTGGTGGATTCAATTTCCATTCAATCTTGGAAGACGTGAGGTGTTTATTTATAACACCATTATATTCGTCCGAAGCGAGAAATGAATACAAAGAGTCTAGGTGGGACTTTGCTCCTATGAAGTTAGTCCCACAGTCTGAGTACATGGTACTACATGGACCTCGCCGGGATAAGAAGCGTTTGAATGCATTTAGAAATGTTTCTGTGCTTAAATCAGAGACAAGTTCGAGATGAAGAGCGCGGGTTACTAGACATACGAAGAGGCATAAATATGCCTTTTGTGTGCGACACCCGCGATAACGATTGAGTACTATTGTGAAAGGACCGGCATAATCAACTCCCGTGTGGCAAAATGGTTTTGCTTGACGTACGCGACATGCTGGCAGATCGGCCATTATCGGAAATACCACTTTAGGGTTCGTTTTGAAACATGTGTTGCACATTTGAATGCGTTTCCTTACAATGTTTCGTGCAGACAGAATCCAAAATTGTTGCCGCAGTAACGACATCAATAAATGGGGACCAGTGTGCATGTACCGACTGTGGTAGTAATCTATAATTAGATTGACTACATGATCGCGCTTAGGAAGTAAAACTGGATGCTTACTTTCCTCACTCAGTTCAGCGTTCGCCAGTCTACCGCCTACTCGAAGTAGACCATCCTTTAAGTGAGGGTTGAGCTTGCGTAGAGCGCTTGACGCTGGTTGGTTTCTTTGTATGGTTTTAATATCTTCCGAAAAATGTACCGTTTGAACTGCCATTAAAATGCGAGACTCTGCAGCATCTAAATCAGAAACTGTCATTTTGGCCGATCTTGGTAACTTCTTTGTAAAGCGAAGTACATAGACAACTATATGGAGTAGTCTAGACCACGAAGAAACCCGTTTGGCTAATGTGTACATTAATGGTTCTTCAGCTGATGTTGTGCTTAAAACCACTGTTTTTTCTTCAGGAACTGCTACCTGCTTGTCGTGCGTAAATGGTTGGATAGGCCAAACACTTAAATCTGACTGAAGCCATGGAGGCCCATGTAGCCAGAGCGGGTGATCAATTAGTTGAGAAGGTAATAAGCCCCTGCTCAAACAATCGCTAGGGTTTTCATTACCTGATATATGGTAAAATGTGGATGCGGGGAGGTTATCATGAATTTTTGCGACTCGGTTTGACACGAAGGTGTGCCACCGATGCGGGGATGAATGAATCCAACTTAGAGCGACGGCAGAGTCAGAGAAAGCGAATATATTTTCAAGTCGATAACGCGGAGTGTACGTATCGACAACTACCTTTAACAATTTTGAAAGTAAGAGAGCTGCGCATAACTCCAGGCGTGCAAGAGATACAACCTTTAGTGGAGCGATTTTAGACTTTGCACAGACTATAGTGAGCTTGTTTGGCCTGTGATCTGCGTAGGAAACATGTAAATAAACCACGCCTCCATAGGCCTTTTCACTTGCATCTCCAAATCCAATTAAAGTTAGGGTGACGTTTGATGTGACTCCTAAGTGTCGAGGTATTTCCAGGCGTTCCAACTCTGGTAATTCTGCTTGGAATTGTGACCATGCAGAAATGATCTTTTGAGGAGGCATATCGTCCCAGTCCAATTTTAGAAGCCATAAAGTTTTGATTAGCAGCTTTGCGTATAATATAACTGGTGCAACAAAACCCATTACGTCCCAAAGCTTGGCTACGCAAGATAAAATGTTGCGTTTTGTGCATTTAGTTATTTCAGGATTAACGACGAAAGTAAATACATCAGACGAAGGTAGCCAACGAAGACCCAGAATGTTTATAGAATTTTCTTCCTTAAAATCCACTGCTTGAGAAAGGCAGTGTTCCTCGGGGATTCTCTGTAGAAGTTCATGCGAATTGCTGGAAAATTTTACAAGGTCGAATCCCCCGGCCTTGAATAATTTAATCAGCTGAGTTGACAACTCGATTGCGTCTGATGGTGTCATGACACTTGTGACTACATCGTCCATGTATATGTCTCGTGTCACTACTTCCGACGCTAGAGGAAAGCGGCTGCATTCGTCTGAGGCTAGGCGCCGTACAGTGCGAAGTGCCAGAAAGGGGCTGCATTTTAAGCCGAAACATACGCGGGTAAACTCGTAGGTAGTAAGAGGTTCATTTGGATTAAATCTATACAAGATGCGTTGAAATTTTCTATGTTCTGGCAGAATACCAACCTGCAAGTACATCTGTCGAACATCTGCATTAATTGCGATAGGAAATAAGCGGAAATTCAGGAGAATGTTGAACAAATTGAGTTGGAGATTTTCTCCTGCATATAAAATATCATTTAGCGATACTGTGCTGGAAGTTTTGGCGCTAGCGTCCATTACTATCCGCAATTTTGTAGTGGTTTTATCTTCGCGAATAATTGCGTGATGCGGGATATAATAGCCGCAGTTTCCTAGGCCTTCCAGGACCTCGGAGAGGTAACTCTTATCTAAGTATTCCCGAATTGCTCCGTCGTATGTCTGACGCAACGATGGCGACGAGGCTAATTTTCTTTCGAGGGATAAGAATCGTCGGGTTGCGGTTTGTATAGAGTCTCCGAGTGTAGCAACATCGTCCTTAAATGGTAAAGCGACGGTATATCTCCCTGATGTGTCACGTGTCGTTGTGTTTGAGTATATTTCTTCACATTTCCGATCTGACTGTGATAGAAATTTTAATGTAGGGATTTCTTCTAGCTCCCAGAACTTTGCCATGAGATTCTCCATGGACATATTATTAAATGAACAGAAAGCGTAATTGTTTAATGAACAGCTGGAATTGGATATTGGGGCAGTCCCCATGACAATATATCCCAGTTTTGTTTCAAGTGCGTGTGGTTGACCTACTGAGCCGAGTATCTTTCCCTTCAATAGGATCTCCGTAAAGATCTGAACTCCGAGTATCATATCAATGGGTTCAGGCGTGCCAAAGTTGTCATCAGCCAGCGGCAAATTCTGCAAGTAACTTAATGACGAAACATCAATTACCGCACTAGGCAGCTCGTCCGTAATTCGGTCAACGATCAGCGGTTGAATGGTGAATTTTACGTCATTATTATGACGGGAACTTAAAGTAACACATGTAATCCCGTTTACCGGATGTGTCTTCCCCCCTATCCCTGTCACAAATGCATGATTGCGATTCGGTAGAGGATTTAGACCTAACCGTTTACAGCATGCATGGGTTATAAAGTTATTTTGGCTAGCACTGTCGATTAAAGCCCTGACAGAATATATCTGGTTCTTTGCGGTTATGGTGTTAAGACGAGCAGTGCCCAAAAGAATAACTTGATTTATGTTGGAGGTATGGCACCTTGGCCCAACAGAAGACAATGTGCACAGTGCAACGTCCGTTGGTGAAGCTGAAGTTTCATAATTTTTCGCGGATGGTGTATTTTGGAAATGCAGCAGTGTGTGGTGTTTAAGGTTACACCGACGACACCTACTATCGGATTTACATGCGTGCGTAGCATGTTTTGCACTCAGGCAATTAGCCCCTTGAGTATGATACGACCAAATCTGGTTCTGAAACAATTATCCGTTGAGTATGATACGACCAGATCTGGTTCCGCGTTTTTTTCACTTCTTTGACGTTCTCATATTTATTCATAATTATCTAATTGTTTTACAAAATGATATTTCAATATTCTATATTCGAAATTTCAATGCAATCATTGTGCAGTTGTTCTTTTTATGATTGGTGTAGTAGTTTCGTAGTTATAGTACTTTAAGGTCGATGTCGCCGAAAATCCTGCAAAAGAGACAGATGCATCCATGAAAATACCCATTTACTCCAAGGGTTAACACAACATTTATGTTTTTTCACAAAATTAAAACGATTTTCGGGTGTTTCTTTTAAGAAATCGGCGCACTTATAAAGGACGTCGTGGTCATGTTTTTGACAGAATGAGCATATGTTTGGATTTTGTTCAATACCAACAAATGCATGGGATGACTGACCTGAACGTTTGTACCCACTATTGTTCGGTTTATTTTGATTGCCTATAGGGCGCAAATTTGACACCCTGTTGATAGTAGTTCGCTGCAGAATTTTTGCTTTTTCACGTATGAATGTGACAAACTCGTCATATTTAGGAATATCTGTCTTTCTTATAGACATTTCGAATTCCTGTGCGGTTTCCCGGTCGAGTTTTTTCATGCCAATATGAATTAACAGAAACTCGGTTAAATCCGGTATTTTGAGTTGTTTTAATGCGGAAATACAACTTGAAAATTGATCAATAAATGACTCAAGATTATTTGAAGTTGATTGGGTTATAGGCTTTAAATCCAGAAGCATATCGCAATATGCTGTTCCAGTACCACGTACATCTTGGTATTTAGTAACCAATGTATTCCAAATTATGGAGTAATTCTCTGCTGCGGGCGTAATGCCGGCAAAGACTGTTTGCGCTTTGTCAGTTAATTTTCCTACTAAGTACTGAATTTTCTGAGAGTCTGACAATTCCGAATTTTCGTGGATAGACGTACGGAAAACCTCATAGAATACAGGCCAGTTCTGAAAGTTACCGTTAAATGACGGCAGCTCCAAGCGTGGTAATTTTGAAATATTGGAATTTTGCATGTGTGTGGTTTTTTTATTTATTGTTTCTTTTTTACGTTGAATGATACCGTATAGCTCTTCGAACGCAATGCATGGTTCAAAATTTGGCTCAAACTCTGGATTTAAATCCAATTTTAAAGAATTTATATTTTCTATCAATGTGTCGAATTTATGATGTAGTTCTGGCAACGTCGTTACATCCGCTAAAAACGATTCTCGCGAAATATCATCTGTAATATTTTTAGATTTATCGTATACTCTTTGCAAACGCGAGAAGTAGGATTGACGTTTAGACTCTAATAATTTCAACTGATTTTCTATTTTCGGAGGCATTTTGATTATAATTAAATGAAATAAATTTAATTATTGTTATATTATTTTTCTTTTGTTTATTATTTTACGTAATGTAAGTAATTAATTAACACACAACAGGGTGAACTGGCGAAAATATGCGAATAGATTAATGAAATGCGAAAAAAATATATGCGAAAAAACTATGCGAAAAAAAAGGCCAAAGAGACCTAAAATACGATATATTTAAATTTAATTTGAATGATTCACATCCGGGCCAAAGTGACCCCAAACATGGTTTATTCAAATTTACTTTGAATGATTCAAATCCGGCCGAAGTGACCAACTTATGATGATGCGGGTACCTAGAGGTCTGGTCTCGTTACTCAGAAGAGCACTCTAGGCGGTTTATGATTTTGCGTGAGATCCGTGTGAGTTTGCTAGCTTGAAGGACCACCTGGTGTACCTTAGTACCCAGGAGCGGATATTTAAAGTGGAAAGACAGGATGTCGGTACTTACGGTTTTGTTTGTTCCGTATGTGCTGCTGGACTGCACTGCTTCTCGTTTATCTGTCACTCACTGAGGTTTCACACGAATTGCGATGCGGGCTAATCAACACAAAGGTTTGTGTGATGCGATGCGGCGGTTTGCGACGAGAAAAAACGATAATCTCGTCTGTTGTTGCGGAGCGAATACATTCGACGACGCGCCTCGCCAAGTCAACAAATGTACTGTCCTACCCGTCGTTCCGACGGGGCGATCCGTAGCGCTGGGCGGCTCAGATCGGCGCGGGTCGCGACATGTTTAAACGTGTACCGACAATATTGATTGGAGCGGAAGAATTTATAAAAGGGATTGGATTAGACAAGTGATTAGGAGGCGGAAAATTACGCTAATTCTCACACAAACCTCACTGGCGTGAACAACCTGTTTTATGTTCCTATTGAAATTTGCTATTAGATATTTGTAACGTCGTTAAGTAAAGCAATAAAGATTATTCATAATTATTAGTCAAAGTTGTACTAACATAATTAGCGGTCGGCCTCGCCTGGCCATTTCGGGCCGTCTGGGGTTCGACGGTAAATATCAATTCTGGACGTTTCGGGCCGTCTGGTACGCGAGGGGTTAATGTTTACTCGCATATTGTTTCAGTACCGACCGGAACTAACAAACCAAAATGTGACACAATTGGAGGCCATTCCACCAATCGCCGGACCGAGTGATTGTCAGATGGAGCGTGATCTGAGAGAGCAAGCATGTGTGATAAAAACCATATTAGTTAATTACTCAGATAGCGAAGACGAGACTTCTTCCGATGATATAGTGATGGATCAGTCTTTTCAGGTACAAAGTATAACTGATTCTGAAGATGAAAGGATCGATAAAGAAAAGGTTAGAGTTCCAACACGCTGGAGAACGAAAAACCCTTCTACATGGAAGACTAATTTGATCAAAGTACAACGGTCTAAATGTTTACCATACCATAACAAAAAAAAGCAGTGTGCTGCTAAACTGCCAAAGTACACAAACTGTGCGAATTGTAGGTACAATTGTAGCACAAATTTTAATGAATATGAAAGAAAAGAAATATGTAAATTTTTTTGGGCGCTGGGTGATAACAACAGACAAAAAGACTTTTTATTAAAACATATAGATTTGCTTACACCAAAGCGTCGTAAAGTTGATGCATCAAGTGAGTCTGCGAGATCTATTTCTAAAGTTTACTATCTACAAAGTGTCAAGGGTCGTTTCAGAGTGTGTTTGAATTTTTTCAAAAATACACTATGTATTTCACATGGTCCCATAGAGACAGCAATTCTCGGCAAAGATCCATCCACCGGTCTATTTGGAGGTGAGGACAAAAGAGGAAGGAAAGAACCGGGTAACAAAACGTCAGCAGAACAATTGACGTTGGTAAAGGAGCATATTGAGAGCTTCCCTGCTATGGAATCCCATTATGTAAGGAAAAAATCAAAAAAAAAATATCTAGACTCTAAACTTTCTATATTGAAGATGTATGAGCTGTACACAGAACTGTGTAAAGAGAGAAACGTGAGACAGGTCAGTGAATTTACATACAGATGTACATTTTGTACATCGTACAATTTATCATTTTTTAAACCTAAAAAGGACCAGTGCCCCACATGCAACAAGTACAGTTGTGCAGAAGATGAGCGCAAAGAAGATCTCCAAGAGGAATACGCTTTGCACAAAAGACGTAAAGATGATTGCAATGAGGTAATGGCTACTGACAAGCTAAGAAGCAGGAACAGTGATATCTTTGTGACGGCCAGTTTCCACTTACAAAGTGTTCTTCAAATACCTTCCTCGGGCGAGTCACAGTTTTACTATACAAGAAAAATTTGTGTATACAACCTTACCATATATGAAGGGGAAGGAAAAAACGCATATTGCTATACATGGAACGAAATGAATGGCAAAAGAGGCAGTAATGAAATAGGCTCAATTCTTCTCATGTACAGTGGGTGATCATATTATTAGAGCCACTTGTGAAAACTGACAAATAATCAGTTATATTGCAAATATTTCAATGAAAAATTCATAACTATGTTGTGTATCTCTTTTTTTTTATTTCTAGACTAGCGACCCGCCCCGGCTTCGCACGGGTGCAATGCTGATACTAAATACAGTACAGAAAAACTGTGAACGTTGTATATAAAAACATAGCGGCCCGCTCTGGCTTCGCACGGGTATAAAATATATAGCCTATGTGATTAAAATCGATCAAGTAGTTTTGATTTATTCATTACTGCCCGTGGCCCGCACGCGTTAAATTTGGAGTAAAACAATCCCCCTTTCCCTATACCATGAAGATTTCCTGCTATCTTTGGAATATCTAAATTCATACACTACATTTTTACTTATTTACTTTTTACATTTTTAACTATTTATTTTATTTTTAAAACATATTACAGAATGTCTTTATAAACAACGTTCACAGCTTTCTTGTCATTAGACAATACAAACATGTTTTCTCTGGAGGTCACTCTTGAAAGAGCGACATACAGTTGTCCATGTGAAAAACAGTCAACGCTCAAATCTAAGCCTGCAACGTTGAAGGTTTGACCCTGCGATTTATTAATGGTCATTGCAAAAGATGTCTTTACCGGAAACTGTAAACGTTTAAATTGGAAGGGTAAATCCGATGGTATCAGAGGGATTCGGGGAATCATTACATCTTCTCCGGTACCACATCCTGTGAGTATTGTGCACTCTATTATGAAGTTTTCAATGATTTTACCAGCAAACGCGTGCCATTGCAAAGTTTAGGTGGATTCAGGTTTCTTAATAAAATAACAGGACAACCTACTTTCAACACCATTTTGTGAGGAGGGAGTCCAGACGGGTTCAAAGAGTTTAGAAATTCTGTAGGAAAATGAACAGCTTCTTCCAAATCGAGAACAGTATCGACCGAGTAGTATATTTTCGTCGGCGCATCAATCTTTGAAAGAATCAAGTTATTTACTTTATCTACTTGTTCGTTAGTTGGTGACAGAATCGCTCTTTCTTTAAACCAAGATATTGTCTTATAACTTATGTTATCAATGTCAGGACAGACATTGTTGACTAACTCTTGGATGTTGTCTATCAAAACGCAAAGGTTTTCTAGGTCAATCCTTCCCTCACTTTGTGTTAACTCTCCATTGCCAACTTTTAGCAGCATCTCTGGAAATAGCCTGTTCTCACGTGAAGATGACGAAACCCTCATATTAGTTTTAAGCTTTAATTTATTGACATGTGGCCAAAGGTTGGATCTTTTTAGGCAAGCATTTATTTCGTCAGCACGTGTTCCTCGAGTCACAACTGGTAGGATTTGACGGAAATCTCCTGAGAACAGAATTGTACATCCACCCATAGGTGAATTTTTGTTGCGCAAATCGCGCATTGTCCTATCCAGTGCTTCCACAGACGTCTTGTTTGACATGGTAGCTTCGTCCTAGACTATTAATGAGCAGTCACGCATCAATTTTCCTGTATTGCTCTGTTTAGAAACACTACAGACGCTGTTATTATCATCGGTGGCGATTTTCAGCGGGAGCTTGAATGTGGAGTGTGCGGTTCGGCCTCCTTCCAAAAGCGTAGCGGCAATGCCGGATGACGCAACAGCTAACGCAATTTTTCCGATAGATCTCACTTTTTTTAAAAGCAGATTTATTAAAAATGTTTTTCCTGTACCTCCTGGGGCATCAAGGAAAAACAATTTCCCTTCATTGTTATCAATTGTTGATAGTAATGCAGTGAATACTTTTTTCTGATCGATGTTTAATCGTGGCTCATCTTGAGCTATATTTTGTAAAAGTCTCGTTTGATCGTATGATGTTTCTCTTGTGTATTCGGCACTGTTAGTTAAATCTGAGTTAGTAGTATTAGCTGGCATCGGCAGCCCAAAATCCTTGATCGATTTACCCGAAAGTAATTGCACTACTTTGTTCAATTCCAATAATGCTTCGTCAAATATGTTTTGATCATATTGTACATCATCTGAGTTTAACTCTCGCCGTCGCCGAATCAGAATATCACTGGCCATATTTTCTTGAAATTTATTCCATAGATTAATAGAATCAGTTACTTGACAAAACACTACTATGACGGCAAATAAATATCTTAATGATGTAGCCGAACTACAAACAGCTGCTTCTGATAATGTGTTTTCCCAGTGAGAATCGTCTTCCAAGAGCCCCATAGCTTTGCATGCTGCTTGATAAGTATTGTAAACAACACCTTGTACAGTTCTTAGGTGTGCAAAGGATGTCGTGGCGCCACAGTCAGTCAGTCGCCGTTCCGTCGTCTCTGTCGGTTCACGCGTGTCGTGTGTAAATTGTGTGTGATTACGCTTCGTCGTTCGTTTCTAATGTTTTTATCATCACTATTCATCACACTGCTTACCAGGTAAGCATCTATGTATATTTAATACTTTATACAGCCTTAAATTACCTGCTATGCCTATTATTCTGTGTCACGTAAATGAGAAAGTTCGGAACCCTATTTAGAAACTGTAAGTACTATCGTGATCTTTATTATAGGGCACACGATATATATAACCGAATTCCACGCTGGCGAAGCCGCGGGCGAAAATCTAGTTTCTTATAGATACAGAATAATAAGTAGGTAATTTAGGACTAGGTGTTGTGTACGTTTTTGTTTTATCTATAGAAATATTACGTGAGACAAGTTACAATTACAAACATTTAATATCTTCATTTTCAACAAAAAACCTGCTCAAACATTTTTCTATTTTTTTCTAGGTATTAAATAAAATGAAGAAATTTAGGGACATCCGATCTTTGTTTAATAAAACTAGGCATACTGACCAGCAAACTCCTGATAGCGTCCCGAATGAAAAGGATTCAGACACATCCCCAGCAGTTTCAGAACCAGTACTAAATACGAAACTTCAAGCTCCAAACCCGTCATCAGAAAGTTTGCATAAACTTTCTCAATCAAAGATCATAAATAACTTAGGTTCACTTCAGACTGGACCATGTCAGCCTCGAATTGACTTTCCTCGTACTAAATTCGGAGAAAAACTACGAGCATTCAACGCCCAAAATTATGATAAATATTCTTGGTTGGAATATAGCATTAATGAGAATAAAGTATACTGCTTTGTGTGTAGGATGTTCGGTAAAGAAATGCGCGATCAAAATGAAAAATTTACAACTACCGGATACAGCAACTGGAAGAAGTTGTCAGAGGCCCTTCAAAAACACGCGCAGTCTGCATTTCATAATCAAAGTAAGGAGATGCATTATGCGTATTTACATCAAGCATCAAGTGTCCATGAACAAGTCGTTACCCAACATGAGAAGGAAGTTGAACAAAACAAAGAAAATTTATTGAAAATTATAGACGTCATACTGTATCTGGTACGCCAAGGATTGCCTTTAAGAGGCCACCGTGAAAATACTGATTCAAAAAATAGAGGAAACTTTTTAGAATTGATTCAACTATTCGCTAAATATGATGACACATTTTCCAATCATTTAGAAAAACATGTAACCTATTGCAGTGCTGGTATACAGAATGATTTAATCAACATAATGAATCAGATAACAATAGAAGGAAACGTAAAGGAAATAAAACAATGCGGTTTTTTTTCTATAATGGTTGATGAAGCAAGATGCTACAAAGAAGAAAAACTGTCGATCGTTTTAAGATACGTTATGGGGTTGGAAGTTGAAGAGTCATTCATGGGATTTATTGATTGTTCCACTAGTAGAGATGCAAAGAGTTTGGCTGTAATTATTTTTGATTTTCTTAATAAATGTGGTTTAAATAATATACCCATACTTGCACAGTCGTATGATGGAGCGAGTGTGATGTCCTGAAAACACAATGGTCTGCAAGCAATCGTCAAGGAAAAGTATCCTCATGCTATTTACGTGCATTGCCTGGCACATAAACTAAATCTAGCTGTCGTAGACTCTTGCGCTAATGTATCTCCTGCAGTTAACTTTTTTAATAATCTCGAGGCGCTGTATATCCATTTTTCTTACCCTGGCAGTCATGTTCATCTAAAAAAATTGCAAGATTCTCTTAATATAAAGACTGGTCGTGAAATGGGTAGTTTAAGCACCACTAGATGGAGCTGCCGACATGAAAATTGTAAAGCTGTACTAAATAGTTATGATGCAATTAAAACTGCACTGGAAGAAGAAATAAGCCAAAACAAAGACAAACATGTAGCGGAAGCCATAGGTTTATTAACTTCTATTTCAAAACCGGAATTCATAGTTTCTTTACACGTCCTCCACTCAGTGTTATCAGTAATCCACGTACTGAGTAAATACTTCCAAACTAAAAATGCAACTCTCGGACAAGCTGGCACTATGATTACAGGCATTATTACTAGTTTCCAACAAAACCGGAACAAATTTGACGAACGTTGGAAAGAAATAGAAGAGTTTGCAGAAAAGCACGACATTTCTCTGGAGCCCCCAAGAGGCAAAAGAAAATACAATCCCGTATGTAGAAGCAGCAGAGACAGAAGCTTTTATACTGATTCCACACTAGGTAAAGGGAATTGGATTGATTTGCCATCAGATACACGCCCCAGTGAATATTGGAAAATTAATATATATTATCAAGTGATTGATAATATAATAAATAATATGACTAACAGGTTTGTAAGTCTACCTTTAGCCCAATCGATCGATGCGTTTTTGAATTTAGATCTCGAACATGGAAAGCCTTTTGTAGATAATTACAAGGAGATTCTTCAAATTGATGAAACTCTTTTAGGAGCAGAATGTCTGATAATGAAAAATGTGCTAAAAGAAAAGGATGTCACAATTGAAGTCCTCAGGGAACACGTTGTAACACGAGCTCTGTGTTTTCCTGCGGGTTTTCACTATTTTCACGCATTTTCTCACATTCGTATCGAAGCCGGCGCGCACGCATAGTTTTGACAGCTGAAGCGCCGAGTTCAGAAGCGAGCAACATTACGGCGAGTGACGTAACTAAGGACATCGCGTTGCCAGTACGACTATTGGATACGATTGCGAATCAAAATCATGAAAATGGAAAAGTCATAATTAGAGATTGGAGATGAGTCAATAAATCGTAGTTATTTGAGTAGTCGCCGAGTAAATTAATTCGTGCCTTTATACACTCAATTTCAGCATGATACAGGAGGGAGCCGCTGCCTTCTAGCGTTGGTTATCAAATATTATAGAATTCAGGGAATAACCGGGATAAATAAGATATGTTTTCAGTAGTGGTAAAATTCCTTTATTTTAATAAAATACATACACGCAATATTAAGCGCTATTAATAATTCCGGAAATTAGCGTTGAGATGTACGCGGGAAAATCCGATAGGCAAACCCTCATCTAGGCGGAATATTCTCGAAATCGACCGCCCTTGCTAGAACTCCTTCCATTCGAATTCGAGAAATCGTGCGAGCCAGACAAAGTCCCGGAGAAGTCCAGAACTTATAGATAGGACCTCAATATTTTCTCCGGTAAGTGTTCGTTTGATAATTGATATTGTGAGAACTAGATTCCCTGGGGCGGGCATAGCTCGACGGGAGTTTCCGGCCTTTGGGCGGCTTGTCCGGAATGTGGAGTGCCGTCTCCCGTGATGCCTTCCACTGCCTGGATCCCGTATACTGACGGATACGTTCTTCCGGCAGGGACTTTTGCAGGGGCGATTATCATTCGCCCTATTTTTGGTGAAGCCTGAAGCGCCGCCCATATTCTCCGGCGAACCGCCCTTAAGCAAGAACGACACTCGGGTAATCCTTCGGCCCCGACTCCGCATCAGCCGCAGCAGTAGCTCCCGGCAGTCCGCGGGGAGAATTGTACGATCGCGCGGCCGACGATACTACCGTACGATAGCCGGCGCATCGTACCACCAGCCTACCTGCTCGACACCGGCACGCCGCCGCGACTAGCCATCCGCCGAAGACGAACGAGAGATCCCGAAGCCGTTCGCGAAGATCCAGGCTGTCCACCCTTACCAGTTCCTGAGTAATACCAACCGTACCAAGCCGACCGCGAATATCGACGGGACACAATATATAGTATGATAATTCAAGCTAGGAGCCGACCCTGAGATAAAGTCTGCATGACTATTTGTATAACATCATTCTGACTATTGGATAATTTTTCCCACACTTTTGATTAATTGATTATATTATTTTTTATTCTCCGTAATTTTGGCATTTTTGAATATTCTCGATTTAATAATTTATAACTTTAAGCAATAAACCAATAATAATAATATTAATATCTGAATAATAAAGGCCCTTGTTGGTAAATTAATAATTATATCTCTTTCACTCTTTTAATAACACAAAAACCTGTAACCCTATATCTCTCAAATATTTCCCAGGACTATATATAGCCACATAAAAATATAGGTTACAGAATTGGCGCCCATTAATCTACGTATACACCTAGCTTGAACTATATTATACGCATAAATAAAACTTCAAAAATAAAAAATAAAAAATCTCTCAAACCTATTAATACTACATAACTAATTCTACATTTTTACTTAAATTCTACAAAAAGATAAAATTCTAAAATTCCATGCTAAAATCATCTAATTCTATAATTAATAAGTAAAGTACTAATACTATTCTAATAATAACTATAATTTCAAAAAAAAAATACATGCATAATTCTACAATCTACTTCTTGATTTACAATCTATAATTACTTAATTAATAAAGGTAAGTTGAGGTTGGTATCAGGGTTGTTGCGAATATCAGCATCAGCATCAGCATCAGCGGATTATTCGCATTATTTTCAATATCAGCATCCGCATCAGCATCCGCAATAATCGATGCTGATTTTTATTGCTGATATTCAAGGTCGTATCATCTCGTGTCACTCGTACGACTTGTAAATCCCGGGGGATTCTTGATTCGGGGGATCCCGGGGGACTCTAGCCGCGCAGGTGTTACATGCACCTGCGCCTAGCCGCGACAATAAACGAATGCAAGATTGACTGACTCATTACCGCAGCAGACATTGTCGGTGTAAGTAAACCACAAGTTTTATAATGCCTCCGCCATTGAAAAGTGAAGTATGGAAGTATTTTACATTAGTAAATAAAGATACCGCAAAGTGTAATATCTGTAAAATGGATTATTCTCGCAAAGGACGTACTAATACCTCGTTAAAAAATCACTTGAAGTTTAAACATCCAGAAGAGCATACCCGTTTTTTAAGCTGTGAGATCGAAAACCTGGAAGCCGCCGGAACTGCTGAAGAAGGTAGGGTAATTTTCTTATTTAGTTAAACATACGGGTGAGTTTTTAGTTAGTGATATCATTGAAGTGGGTGATTCAGTACATCGTCGAACTAACCAGGAAAATCGTTATTTTATTATTTTTGACTTTTTTCTAAAAAAAAACATGTATACGCTGTATTCTTTGCGGGGTTGTGACTACTTGTGACTTGTGTGACCTTGTGGGGGAGGCAAAGAAGCGCGTTGCGATTTTGTACACCTCTTTATTTAGTAGGTAATATAACTGTCTAATAAATGTTATGTATCTTACTTCCTTCCTACTATTATTATAAATGCGATAATTTAATACCTAACATACAACCTAACCTAGAACCCAACCTCCATGTCTAAATTTTAGAGAGTAAAATTAGTTTATTTGTTTTAGGTAAAATACTAACACCAATTCAGCGAGCAAAAAAGCAACAATCACTAGAGGAAGCATTTCGAAAGGATAAACAGTATGACAAAGATAACCCAAAGAGTTTAATTATTGACAAATTAATCGGCGAGATGATTGCTGTTCAGGACTTGCCATTTCATTTTGTGGAAGGTATTGGTTTCCGAAGACTCATGCTAGCGGTTATGCCAAAATATAATTTAAAAGGCCGCAATTTTTTCACTAACTATGTCTGTAAAGATTTATACGAAAAAGTTGCTGCAGAGGTGAAAAAAGTTATAAAGGAATTTAAATACATGACATTTACATCAGACATTTGGACGGATCCAAGTGCCAATGTTTCTTTGTTAAGTTTAACTTGTCATGGAACTACCGAAAATTTTGATCGCAAATCGGTAATACTAAAATGCGAAACTTTCGATAATCGCCATACAGGAGATATTATTGCCGAAAAATATGAATCTATGTTAACTGAATGGGGTATATCCAAAAATCAAGTACACTGCATTATTAGAGACGAAGGGTCAAATATGAAAAGGGCCATGGCAATATCAGAGTTCAGCGATATAGATTGCACAGCGCATAAACTTCAATTATGTGTGAAAAATGGGTTAAAGTCCCATCAAAGCATAATAGACATCTTACAAAAAATTAAAAAAATTGCGAACCATTTCAATCACTCGACAATAGCACAGAAAGAATTGAATGCTATTCAAGAACGCCTCAATCAACCAAAATTAACAGTTTTTCAAGACTGCGTCACGAGATGGAACAGTTCCTTTTATATGATGGAAAGATACTTGAAAATCAAAGATTCATTGAGCATTTACCGTAATAATAACCACAACATACAAGCTATTTTACCCGAAGAGTGGAAACTTATGGAAGACTGTGTGGAGTTGTTGCGACCTTTTGAAGAAAGTACACGGGAACTAAGCAATTCAAATGCTTTGATTTCATCCGTTATTCCGCTTATTCATGTACTTACGAAGAAACTTGACGACCAATTAGCTAAAACAGATAACTCAGACGCGATAAAACATCTTATTACTACCTTAAAAACAAATATTTCCGATAAATTTGATGATATAAAAAATAATTTCTTATTCGCAATATCCACCCTTTTGGATCCGCGATATAAAACCAAATTCTTCAGTGAAATTTCAATGGAAAGAGTTGAGACTGAAATTCTAAAACTAGCCAATATAAATAGAGACGAAATTGGTCCATCATCACCTAAGAGGTCAAGAAGAACTGCTCCTTTGATGAAAGCAGGAGACATAGAACAGCCCTCAACTAGCAGAGCTAGTAGACTAACCCTGCAAAGTGAACTTGCAGTTTTGCTAGATTCAAGTGACGAAGAAAGTAGTGAGAGTGACATCAATAACTCAATTGCGGATGCGAATTTGAAACTTAAAAATCTGCTAAGACAATATTACAAAGAAAAAAAGATTATTGTGTCACAAAACCCACTTGACTGGTGGAGAACGCATGGAACAAATACATATAAAGAATTTTCTGCACTGGCTCGGAGATTTCTGTCATCTCCGCCGGCAAGTGTTCCTAGCGAACAATTGTTCAGCAGTGCCGGAGTTATTTATAAACCTTCCCGTAATCGACTGCAAGCTGAAAAGGCAGCTCAGCTATTGTTTTTGAAATATAATTTACCGTTAATACAATTTCAGTATTAATTAATTAAAAACAGATGTAAGTTGAGTGGTGTACAGGCAATTATATTTTATTTATATAGGTATGTCAGGTAATATCACTTTACGTATTCAAGATGTTTTCGATAATTAAAAGTCACATAATTATTATAATTTGCCTTTTATTTCAAATATCTAATAAAATGATCACTTTTACTTACAATTTGATATTTGGATATATTTTATTTACCTAATTAATTAAAATCAGCATCAGCATCAGCATCAGCTGATATTGATCTCAAATAATCAGCATCAGCATCAGCATCCGCTGATATTTAAAAAACCTGCATCAGCAACAACACTGGTTGGTATCACTCTTCCCGTGTCATTTCTTCTGTTCACAGTTCCTAGCAGCAGTTCGGATTCCGGTAAGTCGTTTGAAGTGTTGGTGGCTTTAGTCGTCCTATCCTCGCCGAGGTAATCATTTCTGGTATCAACTATCAAACGAACAGTTAGTAATTCCGTCCAATATGCCTTTGAGAATCAAACTCTTGCGCAAAGCGGAGCTCGATTTCGAGATAATTCTGAGGGGTGCAACTCCGGAGGATACGGTTGAAAAAAATAGGCTAATATTAAAAGGTTTAGCGGATACAGAACCAGCATCGTCATGCGCTTATAATAAAGAATGGCACGATGATATTTTTAATTCTCTGTTAAGGCTTAAGGCCGATATCAATGCATTAGATACCGGTGCATCAAATATAAATCCGTTGATATTTGAGGTAAATTTCGAAGCTTCATGTAGGCGGTTTCTAGTAACTTCCGGTATGCCTAATACTCTGATCGCGATATGGGACTTAATTCAAGAATCGTATAAAATAAAGTTAGGTACCGCGAAACATTTCACGCAGGAGACGATAGAATCTCCGCTCGAAACCGTCACTGAGTCGTCGGCAGCGAATATTTCAGCGACGGTCCCGGCGGCGGTTAATAATATATTGGTCGACAACATAAATACTTCAGTTCTAGAAAATACTAGTGAGAATCATAATGTATTGTACAGTGGTAGAGTGTCCGGTTCAAATCTTCCATCAAATAGTCTCGATTGTATCAGGCAGGTAAATTTTGCTAAATTTCCAGTGAGCTATGACGGTAAAGGGTGCGTATTTGAATTCTGCGAGCGGGTGAAAGAATTGGCCGATAGCCGTGGCATTTCGGAGGTTTCTCTGCTGCGCGGGGCTCCGGAAATGTTGAGCGGCGATGCCTTGAGGTTTTTCCGGCAGATTCGGGACTCAGTATCCTCGTGGGGGGAATATTCTCAGCGCCTGAAACATAGAATTAAACCAGAGGATTACTCATACAGACTCTTCAAGCAATTATTCTTGTGTACGCGGGGAAAGTTAGAGACGGAGGCAGATTATTTTGCGGAAAAGGGATTTCTTTTCGGCAAGTATCAATTATAAACTCTAATGTATAGCCTATAATATATATTTTTTTTATGTTAGCTATTCCTAGCTGTCAAATTTCAATAATGCCATTTCAATTTCAATATTTCCATAATAATCTACATCATATTAATTATATATCATAAATTTTATAATAATAGCCCTGAGGATATTTCCATAATGGACCTCAGTACTCTATTGTTTTATCCCTATCATCAGGAGAAAATAATAATAATATAAATAAGGTTAGTTAGTTAGTTAGTTTGTCTGGGCTTTTTCCCGCACTTGACCTCTTGATTGGGCCGTTGTGCGTGGCTCATGTTTCTATTTATGTTACTCCAGCCAACCCAGGCTGTCCCAGAAGGTTAGCAGCCTGTTTGGGTTGCTACAGGCCTCCGGGACAGATGCTGGAGATTGTAGTATTCTTGCCCGTTGCTCTGCCACGCTCCTGCATTCCATGAGCACATGCTGTGGCGTTTCTTCTTCCTCCATGCATCCTCTGCATAGAGGGCTGTCTGTCACACCTATGGTAAACAGGTGTTTGTTTAGGGGACAGTGGCCTGTCATAGTACCTATGACTTTACGGATTTTGTCCCTTTTTAATCTGGTGAGGTTGCGGGCAAGTTTTTTGGATGCTTCCGGAACCGCGTTCTTTGTTTGCCTGCATCCTGCGTTCTTTTTCCATTCTGTAAGGTGGGTTTCTTCGGTGTTCCTGCGTAGCCATGTTTTTATTTGGGCCTGGGGAATGGGCATCAAGGGTTCCGGTCCATATAATATTTCCTTTGATCCCCTTTTGGCCAGTTCGTCTGCCGCGTCGTTTCCCAGTGAGTCGCTGTGCCCTTTAATCCATTGCAGGGTCACTCTATTTGACCCTGCAATGGATTGGAGCGCATTGTGGCATTCCAGTACAAGGACAGAGGTTATAGTATTTTTTGCTAGCGCTTGTAGCACGGAGGCACTGTCGGAGACAAATTTCAAGCTTAGGTCTCCGACATCTTTGGCTGCAACTGCTTGTGCTGCTCTGGTGATGCCAATGCATTCTGCTTGGAAGATCGTATTTAGGTTGCCTAGGGTAGTTGATATTTTGATGTTTAGATCATTTGAGAAGACGCCGGCTCCGGTACCTTGAGTGGTTTTGGAGCCATCTGTGTATATCCTTACTTCATTTGTACCAGAGTGATCTGCTGGTTCTTCAATGAGTTGGATATTGTATCTTCGATCAAAGACATGATGGCATATTATCCTGTCCATGGGTGCGTCCAGAAGAGGTATTTCTTCTAGAACCCGTTTCAGAATTTTTGAGTGTGGTGTTTCTGTGTTTTGTTTCCACAGTCCATTTGCTCTTAGTCTTAGAGCGGCTGCCTTAGCCTCCTCTTGGATGACAAGATCCAGAGGTCTCATGTTTAGGAGGTACTCTAGTGCGGCCGATGGTGTGGTTCTCATACATCCAGTGGCTGCTACACACGCTAAGCGTTGCAGGCTCTGGAGTCTCGCTTTCACTGTGGTCAGTTGTGTTCTGGGCCACCATACAACTGATCCATAAGTCAGAGAGGGCCTGATGACTGATGTGTACAGCCAGAGTGTGATTTTTGGGTTGAGACCCCATTTTTTCCCCACTAGTCTCCGACACTGCCAAAAAGTTAGGCAGGCCCTCTTTGTTTTGGCTTCGATATGACTCGCCCAGTTTAATTTGCTGTCAAGGATGACTCCCAGATATTTCACCTCTGTAGATAGGGAGAGTTTGGTGTTGAATAATTTTGGTGCTTGTAGTTCTGGCAACTTCCTCTTCTTGGTGAAGAGGATGAGTTCTGTCTTTTTCGGATTTACTGACAATTTATGTTCGTCACACCATTTTTCTACTATCTGCAAAGCTGAGCGCATGACTTTACATAGCATATTTTCTGCGTTTCCATTAATCATTATTGTTAGGTCGTCGGCATAACCAATAGTAGTGTAACCCCTTTCATTTAGTGTTTTTATGAGGCTGTCCACTACTATGTTCCATAGAAGTGGTGATAGGACCCCCCCTTGGGGGCATCCTTTAACTACCTTCGCTCTTGTGGTAGTATTCATCACTATCTGGACCGCCCTTTTGCTAACCAGCTCCGTGATCCATTTTATGGTGACTGGTTCCACCTTAAGTTCTTGTAGGGCGTGGTTTATGCTGTTGTGCATGGTTTTGTCAAAAGCGCCTTCTATGTCTATAAAGGCGGCGAGTGTTGACAGCTTATTTGTTAGAGCCGATTCTATTTTGTGCACCACCATGTGTAGTGCCGACTCTGTTGATTTGCCTTTTGTGTAGGCGTGTTGTTGTGGGTGTAGTTGTTTATAAAATATAAATAAGGTGTACCTACATACCTATAGTTTGTCGCACCGAAGGCTTACAATCGAGTCGCCCAAGGTTGTGCGAACAGTCCGCTCAGTCGTTATCTGAAAAAACATCACATAAGGGCTCAGTGACAGCTCAAATGGAGTCAACGTGTTGCAACTATAAGCACCACGGTGAGAATGAATGGGCTGTTGCCGGATAATGGTACCAGATGAGCGGATGGGGAGGAAAGATTCAGAAGTATGAATGGCAGGGGTTGTAAGGTTTATTTCCATCGTCATGATCAGACGCACGATACAATCAGTCGGTCGCTATACTTATGCTATAAGTTCTTGGTGGTTCGATCCCGCGTCCTAAGTTATATTCAGACCTAGGCAGGATATTGATATTTATCTTGAGGAATATGACCTAATGTGGTTTAATCCCGCATTCCTAGCTGATGTAAGGTCTTGGGTAAGTTATAGTCGGCTCTGAGTTCGTTTTCGGTGTTTGCATGGCCGGAGTGTAGTTGCGCCTTCGCTAAAGGGTGGTTTAGGATGATTTGAGGCGTTCTAAATAGGTATTAGGGACACATAGACATAATATTTACACGTTGTTGCTATTGTAAGCATGGCGACTTATTGAGGTTAGGTGACAGTTTGAAAAATAAAAGAAAAACACGGCGTACGTACCCGAAGTATAAAAAAAAATGAGTTCCTCCTCATTTTTTTTGCCGAGGGAAACGGTGTGTAACACGAGCTCTGTGTTTTCCTGCGGGTTTTCACTATTTTCACGCATTTTCTCACATTCGTATCGAAGCCGGCGCGCACGCATAGTTTTGACAGCTGAAGCGCCGAGTTCAGAAGCGAGCAACATTACGGCGAGTGACGTAACTAAGGACATCGCGTTGCCAGTACGACTATTGGATACGATTGCGAATCAAAATCATGAAAATGGAAAAGTCATAATTAGAGATTGGAGATGAGTCAATAAATCGTAGTTATTTGAGTAGTCGCCGAGTAAATTAATTCGTGCCTTTATACACTCAATTTCAGCATGATACAGGAGGGAGCCGCTGCCTTCTAGCGTTGGTTATCAAATATTATAGAATTCAGGGAATAACCGGGATAAATAAGATATGTTTTCAGTAGTGGTAAAATTCCTTTATTTTAATAAAATACATACACGCAATAAAATAAATAAATACAAACGGAGCTGCCATGGAATTCACCGACCGGAGTCGGGCCCATCATAATACTATTTTTTTTTACACTTCTGGGGGGTGAGCAGTGGATTCCGGACTTACGAACCGGCTGTGGTAGGTTTAGGACAGCTGTCTTGCCACATGTGAGCGTTCACCTTGCCACCCATTCACTCCCCCTTCGAAGCCATAGAATTTGAGAAGCGCAAATCGCAGTTTTAGATAATTTTTCTAAGAAAGAGTTGATTATTTTTCTGGAAAGGCCAAGATCTTTAAAGAGGTGAAATAGAGATTTAGCTGGCAGGCCACGAGCGCCAACCATATTAATATCTGAATAATAAAGGCCCTTGTTGGTAAATTAATAATTATATCTCTTTCACTCTTTTAATAACACAAAAACCTGTAACCCTATATCTCTCAAATATTTCCCAGGACTATATATAGCCACATAAAAATATAGGTTACAGAATTTCTGCCCAAATTTCTGCCCAAACAACAGGATTTCTGCCCAAATTTATATAAATTAATTCAAGCTGCGATTGTTATTCCTGTCAGTTCAGCCGGATGTGAGCGGAGCTTTTCAGCTATGCGAAGGATTAAGACGTGGCTGAGGTCTACAATGGGAGAGGCCAGGTTTTCAAACACTGCTCTTCTCCATATAGAAAATAAGTATATTAAAGAAAATGTCACGCCGGAAAAGGTATTAAAAATGTTTGCCGAAAAGAATCGTAAATTAAAGTTAGTTTAAAATAAACACTATTCACAAAACTTATTTGTTATTTATTGAAATACATTTCAAAAATTCTATTAAGTCAAAACTTTTAATATTTGTATAATTTGCAGCATGCAGGCCAAGATTCAGAGACAAAACAAGTTAAGTCTAACGCTCAAAGTATCACCTCAAAGACTCAAGCTCAAAGACTGGGGACCCCCGCTCCGGGACGTACTTGGCGCAAAGGCTATGTGTAGCTATCCAGCGGGGAAACGCTGTCAGCGTTATGGGGACCTTTGCCGCAAAGACCCCCCTGATTGTACCCGGCGCAAAGGCTTTGCGCCGGGTACAATCAGGGGGGTCTCCTCGATTAGTTTTTAAGCATTTTGACTCAAAGTATTAATTTTTGTTAACAATGAAAATATACATATAGGTATTACTTCAAAGCGTTGACTCATGATTAGGTCAAACCATAAAGTTAATTATTAACTCTATAGGTCAATTCAATTTGTTGTCTGGATCTCCAGCTTTATTCACTGTACTGTAAGGACATTGGGCTTCAAAGACTCGGCTTCATCGGCCATCGCATCTCAGGGGCCAGGCCCCCCCCGGAAAATGGACCTAGATACGCCACTGGATGTAACGTCCAGACTGATATTTTTCCATTTCATTTGGTGATTGTATGCTGAAAGTGGCTTGATCACTGCCTTTATTAATGTACTTAGTAACATATTGAATTGACTTTATTGAATTGCACAACTCTACGTTGATGTGGGCATCAAAAATTTTCAAAAGGAGCGGATTATAGGGAACGATCCATCGGTTATCAATATCATGGTTTCGGACGGTAGCATTTTGCCCACCCTGTTCTGGCGATCGTCGACGATATTTGGGATATCCGTCATCGCTAGTACTTGTTTGAGTTTGGAATGACTTCGGATTTTTTTTTGCTGCATTTAGAATCTCGCATACATGGAGAATTCGGGTTTAAAGTCCCGCAAGGGCCGTGTACCATATGTTTCTTTACGATTTCGTACAGGATAGGATCTTCATCTTTATCCGGTAATTCAGCTGAAATAACCCTGTCAATTTGGTTTGGTCTAATTTTGTTCACTAACCTCACCAACAGGTGTACATGTGGCAAGCCACGTTTCTGCCATTCTATTGTGTACATATGACAGCGCGGCGGACCGAATATATGAGACTTGTTAATGAGGTGCAGGAGTTTCTGTACTTTTAAATGGAAGACTCTGTTAACTATATCGTATCTGTCTTGTGGAGTTAAATTGGTGTTAATATTTTCTTTGATTTCCGGCCAATTTGGGTTACATGTTGCAGTTATAAATAAATCAGGTTTGCCGTAATTTCTTACGTAAGTCATGGCGTCTTGCGATTTTGTAAATATCGAGGTCCACCTGTGAATGATGAAGGTAGTATAACCAACTGCCCAATGCCGTTGCGGTGTTCATTCGCCTGTAAAGCATCCTGAAGATGAACGTAATTTTCAGCTCTCAATTTAGTTTGATTATTACGGATGTAGGCCAATCTCTCAGATTCAATTTTCGCATATTGATCTACCAAGTATTGGTTTGTTAACATTCCATATCTAAGCAAAGTATTGAAATTGTTACGTCTTGTCATTATACGGTAGCAATAGTAGTTCATACATGACACTGTTTTACGCAGAGGTGTACCACCGATTGGGTCAACTTGAGAAATATTAATGGCATAACCATTTTCTCCACGACATAGCATCAAAGGATATTGTAAGCTGTCATAAGATCTGTGTAACTCTGAATTTTTTTGCAAATTATCATCACGACTATGCAATACAATATCTCTTTTGTCAAATTGCTGTCCAGCTATCACCACTGCTACTTCACTCGTGGAAGGCGCATTGTATCGTCCTCTGTGTTCTCCAACAGGAACTTTATTTGCATGGATTACGACATTAAAGTCAGGAGTATCTGCTGGAACACTCTCAATCGCAGTTTTGAAAGACTGTATGTAGCAATTATGAGAATGTAACATATTTGAAATTTTAAAAAGCGCGCGTACAACAAACATTGACTTGTTACTCGAATCGGTCGGTGGTTGACCCCTTGTAGGCGCGGGATGAGGCGCGGGCGGAATGCATCAAGTCCGGAGGCGGAGCGACGCTATTGGTGCGCGCGCGTCGCGTGATAGGCCGCTCAGTCTCTATTCGTCTATTGTGGCATTGACGCGCTCCCACTGCTCTCGTACAATTGGACATGCGCAGACGGCCGCCATTTGTGGTCATCTCTCGTGAATCGAACTGTATACTTTGCCGTGCTTCATTCATTTGTCTTATCTCTTTCGAAATCGTCGTTCATCCGTCATATGAGTCATATCACGCGATCGCGTATATTCGTTTTTGGTGATTGATATTTATTGTCCTTTCCTTAGTGTTTCCATATTTTTTTAAGACTATGAGTGGTAATGAGAATAGTTCGATAGTAAAAAAGCCAAGTGGAGCAGAATACAGGAAAAAGGCAAAAGAAAAGGAAAAGAAAATAGAAAACATTTTAAAACATACTCGTAAACTAGAAACATTTTTTACGAACTCTGCAGAAAGGAACGAAACGGTGACGAATGCTGCACTGTCGCCAGCGATTTCTTGTCCTGGTTCCTCTACCGCGGACTGTTACTGTTACGCTTCTCCATCCAACACTAGCCCTATAGTAGCGACGACGTCGACGATCTACAATGAAGACGAAATTCTGTTAGAAGAAAAGTCGTCTATTCCATCAAGTGACCCTGCACTGTGGCAAGTAAATGATGAATTTCGAGATTATATTGTTAAAAATGGACTGCAGCAAAACGAAGAATTAGATTTTTCCAGATCAGAAAGGCAGTATCAAAATCAAAAAAGATTTCTATCTAAAAATATGTTTGAGAAAAAGCTTGTTAATGGCGAAAATGTGAAGAGAAGCTGGTTAGTATACTCAGAATCCACAGGTCACGTTTTGTGTGGTCCTTGCAAATTATATGGAGGAACATCCGTATTTGCCAAAAGTGGATTTAATGACTGGAAAAATTCTAATTTAATAACTGATCATGACAATTCTCCGGATCATCGTAAATGTTTGGGACAATATGTATGTAGAGGTAATCTTTTACAACGACTGGATACCCAAATAGTCAAACAATATAATGAAGAAATAACTTATTGGCGAAATGTATTACTACGGGTAATAGAAACAATTAAGTTTTTAGCTTCTCGTGGGCTTCCATTTCACGGTCAAAATGAAATTATTGGATCTGCACTAAACGGAAATTTTCTTGGCTGTATTGAGCTTATATCTAAATTTGATCCTTTCATGGCTGAACATTTGGTGAGATTTGGACAAAAAGGCAGAGGTTCTCCATCGTACTTATCATCCTCTATAATTGATGAATTTATTTTACTTCTCGCTGACGAAGTTCGACTTTCGATTATAGGAGAAATAAAAAAAGCAAAATATTATGCGATTAGCATTGATTCTACTCCAGATATTTCACACACCGATCAGTTGACATTTATAATTCGTTATATTTTGCCTGACGGAGAACCTGTCGAACGTTTTGTCACATTTTTACCCAATTGCGGTCATAAAGGTGAAGACATGGAGAAGGCTGTTCTTGCGACAATTGATAAAACTTTAGAACTTGATATTAAAGACTGTCGTGGCCAAAGTTACGATAATGCTAGCAATATGTCTGGTCAATATAAAGGTCTTCAGTCAAGAATTAAAGCTGTAAATCCATTGGCTACTTTTGTTCCTTGTGCAGCCCATTCTCTACAACTCGTGGGATCGGCTGCCGCGGAAAGTAGTGACGAGTCAGCTGCTTTTTTTACACTGGAACAACAACTATACAATTTTTTTCTGGATCTACAAGCAGATGGCAAATTTTGTTATCCAAATTGGATGAAAAATCGACGGTACTAAAAAATCTATCGAAAACTCGATGGAGTGCGCGAGCAGATGCAAGCAAAGCCTTATACAGTTCATACAAACAAGTTCTGGAATCATTAAACTCTATTTGCGAAGATGAAAATCAAAATAAAGAGACCAAAATAGAAGCAACAGGAATATTAGAAAAAATTAAAACTCTAGAAATTACAATAATGTTGTGCTTTTGGAACTCTGTGCTCGTAAAGTTTCAAATCGTTAGTGCACAGCTACAAGCAAGTTCTGCTGATTTATCTAACGTTGTTACTCTTTATGAGACATTACATGCTTATCTTGATACGTTGCGTGACGAAAAAGAGTTCGAAAATTTTGAATCAGGCAATCAAGAGATGCGAAGTGACTATATACAAAAAAGATGTAAGAAGAAGAAAGAAACCAAAATTTCATTTTGATGAAGCTAAAACGGGGCACATTGAGTTAGAAGGGAGACGATCTTTCATTGTTGATAATTATTATGCAGCTATTGATTGTCTTAAAGTGCACTTAAAAAACCGGCAAATTATTTATAATACAGTAAACACAAAGTTTGGTTTCTTATGGAAACTGCATGAACTAGACGACAGTGAATTTATTAGAAGCAAAGCAAAGGAGTTAAAACAACTATATGCCACTGATTTAGAAGAAACCTTTGCAGAAGAATGCGTCCATTTGGCGCAGTTTTTAAAATCTGACACCGAGGCCGAGCATTCTATTTCTGCTAGAACCCCAAAGGGTTTGTTGCAGTTAATAAAAAGTTTTAATATTTCATGCATGTTCCCGAATGTGGAGAAAATATTAAGAATTTTTTTGACAATGAGTGTTACCAACTGCAGCGGCGAAAGGTCTTTTTCAGCACTTAAAAGAGTAAAAAATTACTTGCGCTCCACACTCCGTCAGCAAAAACTTGCAGCTCTCTCGCTAATGTACATAGAAAGTGATTTTTTACAAACTATTAAATTTGAAAAAATTGTGGAAAGATTTGCAAACGCTAAAGCACGAAAAAAGGCTTTTGTATAATCTAATAATAATATAAACTTAATTACTATAATTTTCGAATAAATCATTAATCAGTTGCAAAAAAATTTCACTTGTATGCCTCTCCTCTTTTTTTTAATATTTAATTTTTATTTTTTCTTTAGAGTAAATATTTAAAAAATACTCAAGTCGAAGTAACTTCACACACTAGATGACCACGCTCATGGTCAATGGCAATGGCAACTAAGTTGTCTATAGAAACTTAGCCAATACAAGTCATGCGACCAAACACGGCATGGATTTGGTTTTCTACTTGGTAGCTTGCAGTCACTTGTCATGATTTTGGTCTTATAATGCGTGAGGTACTTTGTCTTTATGTACGGTCAGCTTAAAAAATGGTTTGCCAACCTAAGGTCGAATGTCATGTTACATGCAATCTGCAAGCGAAACTAACGTTGTCCTTTAATCTACATGACTCATGTAGATTAAAGGACAACGTTAGTTTCGCTTGCAGATCGATCTGAAAACTTTTATAGGTAGTATGAACCATGTTAAAATTTTCACCCTACTACTCTACTCAGTTACTACTTTTTAGGCCGTCCGTAACACACCTAGCGGGGGCGCGTCTTCATAATTAGCCTAGGGCGGTCAGAACTCTTGATCAGTCGCTGATTGGAAGCCGTGTTGGGAGTCGCTGATATATGTTTTCACTGCTGCATGTAACATGTAACATATGCACGGCTTGTGGGTGCCCGTTGACGTAGAGTGAACGTTGACGTTGGCTTGGTCGTAGTGGTCACGACGCGCGGTGTGTGGCAGAGTCGTCGTCGGCGAGCGGATTGATTTCTCGGAAATTCGCCAAATGAGATAAGCTCGACGATCCAACGGTGATTAGGGTACGTGCGCGATGCAAGAAATCACTGGCTTTATTAAAAGTACAACACTGACTCTACTGCTGATGCATTCACATCCTACTGTTTCGAAACCACCGCCGATTTTTGAGAAATAAGAAAGTCTGAAAACGCGGTTGAAGGTCTTCGAAGGTGCGTAAATTCAAATGTCGGGTCACCAATGTTAGATTGTCGGATCGGCAATGAGGCCTCAACGATCTAATCAGTATTTGAACGACGGTGGCTCGGCGAGAAATGAAACAGTAGCTGTTGATTCGGATTTCTTACGCTGCGCCGAAGGCTGGCGTGCGAATGCATGCCGTCGCGCAGTTGCGACGGCTGATATATTGAAAGCAGCGCCAATGCTTATGGCAGTGGCGCACTAAGTATTAACATTTAGATTAATTAACAGTGCTATTACTGTACAATTTAAGACGGGGTACGTAACAATAGAAAGCCTCGCTGCGCAACTCACTGTATAGCCAATCACATATTCTGGTGCTCTTTTGTTCAAAATAGTTCGGGGGACAGGAAAGTTGCAGATAAAATCGGAAGCACTCATGTCGTAATAGATGCGGGTCAGCAGTGATAAAACACTAATTCATTACGGGGAAACAATCAGTTGATACTTTTGAGCACAACCCTCATTACAGCTTTGTCAGGGCATAAAACAAAGAATTCGGGTTCAAATAGGTTGCGTTACACGGAAAGGAATACTTATTGAGAGTTTGAAGCGAATTCCGGCGAAAAATATTCGTGGCGCCGCGTTGCCGCCACGAAAGTGAGGTTATCGCGTGCGTGCGAGTCGAAAAAAATTGGCAAATACGTAGTTACCGATCCGAAAATTCCGTGTTCCCGTGAATTTTCTTCATAGACAGGCGGGTATTGTAGCGGTATTGGTTTTCCAGCGAGGAAAACAGTCGGAAAACCCAATCCAGCTCGCGACATTGGAAACGAAAATACAAACACGCTCTTTGATCCGCGATCTGTTTGACAGTTCAGTCAGCGCGAGCGGCGTAGTGTTGGACATCGATTGAGCGACGTATCGACCCGTTACCGATCGTGCGATCATTTAGCGATCCGATTGGGTACGAATATCACATAAATAAAATAATTTCGAATAAATTTGGAATTATGTCAGAATATAATAATGATAAATAAAAGTAATATTCGGTTGTTTTAAAATTTATTATTTAGACTGTAAAATATTTGGTTCTTAAAAATAATTGAAATATAGAATATAATACAAAAATAAGCCTAATTTTCTTTTTTTCTGGAACAACATGATAAGTTTCCTCTTTTTTTTTCAAAGTCTAAATTCCACATCAAATTCCACAAAGTCATATTCCACATCGCTCATGGTTGTACTGCCATACCCCAGACCAGTGCTATTCTGGCTGCCATTAAGCGTTATTAATAATTCCGGAAATTAGTAGTGGAATGAAGGCGGGAGAATCCGATAGGTGAACCCTCATCTAGGCAAATTATTCTCGAAATCGACCGCCCTTTGGGTAGAATTCTTTCGATTCGAATTCGTAAAATCGTGGAAGCCAGACATCAGTCCCGGAGAAGTCCAGAGCTCATATATAGGACCAATATTTTCTCCGGGACTTTTTGGGGGGCGATAATCCGTCGTCCTGATTTCGGGGAAGCCTGAAGCGTCGCCCAAATTTCCAGCGAGCCCGTCATCAGGCAGGGACTGCAGCCGGGTATTCCTTCGGCCCCGACTCATCATCATCAGCGTCGGAATCTCCAGAGTATCGTCGTAGAGGATAGTACGATTGCACGGCCGCCATTACAATCGTACGATTGCCGTCGCATCGTACTCCCGACCTACCTGCTAGACACCGGCTCGAAGCAGCGACCGGCCCGCCGACGAAGATGACCGATTGGACCCGAAGCCATACGTCGGGTATCCAGGCTGACCAACCTTTCCTAATCCCCGAAGGTGATACCAACCGTCGCAAACCGATCGTGAATATCGACGAGGAGATACCCAAATACATATAATTCAAGCTAGGGGCCGACCCTGAGAGAAGTCTTCATAACTTTTTAATATGAGCATTTTCTTGACTATTATATAATTTTCCATACCATTGATTATTTTATTATTTTATTAATTTGTTCTGCGCGATTTACTATTTTTAAATGTTGATTAATTGATGATTTATAATTTAAGGTTGTAATTTAATGGTAAAGATTTAAATAACAAGCAGTATAATAAAGGCCCACTGTTAGTATTTGACAATTATGATTCTTTTACTCTCTTTAAGATATAAAAACATGTAGTCCTATAAATTTCGAATAATTACCAGACAATACATAGTAATCGAAAAATATAGGTTACAGTGTATATATGTGTATATCGTCGGCTAAATGTGTTAAAATGCTATCTCACATTTATCAAATTTTACAGGAGACAAAGAAAATACTGCAATAAATTCAAATTTAGCTTTATCACAAAATCTAAAATCCCGTTGGTTCATTTGTTTTAATAATACGATCTAATAAACAAAATACTACATTTTATTAGTCCAATTTGGTTTTATTAATGCTTTAACCCGACAAATGACAGGCGTCCTTTTGGGGATGCAAGTTTTAATACACTGGAATGACAGGCGTCCACTTGGTCCAGTGATGACGACACGATGGAGGCCGTTTGCGTTTTGTAATTTGTCGCCATTATTATCTTAATTGATTTACGAGATAAGGTTATAATGTTTTATATGTCAAATTTCAATGCGATCATTTTACAGTTCTTCTTTTTATGATCCGTATAGTGGTTTACAAGTTATGGTCGTTTTTATCAAGGTCGTCGATTTTGCGCGCGAAAAGGTCGCGTGCGAATGGGACAGCTGAATTTTTACTCCGCGAGGAGAGGGGTTAAGGATGTAGCAGTTCTTCTATAAACAGAACAAAAACATTCAAATCTTTTTCGGGACTTAGTAGGATTTTCGGGTAGGATTTATAGGAAGTAAAACACACGGTTTTATTTAAACACAGGACATAGCAGTCTTATTTATTAAAATAAAAGTAATCTAAATAATTAGATTTAAACGAATATAGGAATGAAGTTGTAAACAAACTAATCATGTGGAATATTATTATAATAATCGTGGTAGTCGGGGGGCAATGTATTTTTTAAATATTGTAGATCTTCAAATTTTCTTGATTTAATCTTACGCCGATTCAGGTGAAGGCTGTTTAAATTGTCCCACGGATAGGATTCAATGTTGATAGATTTTCTTTGTGGTATTAACTGCCACGCATCTGAAAATAATTTTTTCTTATTTCTTCTTCTTCTTAAAAATCTGAGTTTGAAAAATATTTCTCCCTTAGGGGTATATCGCAGAGCACGTATGTCCGTAACTTTGTAATCTCCTGCTGTGCGACCTGGGCGGATGCTTTTGTAGTATTCAACTTTGTCAAATTTTTTGAAAAAGGTGTGAGTGAGGTAATTTACGTCATAGGGTCGAGATTTCTTGCGAGCTATCTTGCAGATGTGGGCATAATCAGCTGGCACATTCACATTTCTCATTTTCATGGATCTTTCCACAGTGGAGTGCATGGAGTCCGCCTCCATCTGTGTGTGCCCACTTTCCAAATATTTCTGTTCACTTGTAATATTATTAATCATGGCTGTATTCAAAAGGGCATTGCTCATGGCTGAATTTCGATTTTGATAACAACATCCATCGGTGTATATTATTATCTTTTTATTAGTATCGGTTCCATCGGTTTGCGGCAGTATTTTATTTTCGATTAGGTTCACCTAAATTGTCGCAAATTCTTCGGCATTTACGCCTCCTACCTCATTCCAAAGGTAAGAAAACCCATCTTTATTATTCAAATTAAAGAAAGATTGTGCACCTGTAATTTCGTCCTGTAGTACAAGCTGCTGATGTTTGATTTTGGTGCCATCAAAACAGCTTGCAAATCTGCTGTAAATACCAGCGATTCTTCATTTTTGTCCTTTTCTTTTTCTTCCCTGGCTTAATTTTTTTTTATTATGTGTAATTGGTGTTCCTGCTCGGAGAGTCGCCCGACCTTGTACTCACACTTTTCGCATTGATCTTTTTTTAGCTGGAATAATGCGATTTTACGGCTATCCAATGCTTGCCTAAATCTTGTAATCGAAAGTGGCCTTTTGTTACCCGATTTGCACCATTCATTGACATAGAAGTGATACAAACTTTGTTTGGATGACCATTCAGGTAACAAATTATTTTTTTTTGAGGAACTTCTGCAGTAATGCGACTCTGCTGGCAGTGAATCTATGAAGAGGAGTAGTAGCTCTTCATTTTCAATTTCAAATGGCTTCACGCGTGGTTGGTTGTCATTTCTTTGTAAATTTGGTTCTCCTCTATTGCCTTGATTTTTGCATTGAAGAACTGTCCATCTTCCCACACTTAGGGTGTTCAAAAACATGGTTCCGCAAACCTTAACTTCCGCGTCGTTTATTTTCAAATAATACAGCAAGGATTGTGATCTTCTTGATACATTAGGATTATTTCGTGACCTTGTCCTTTGAGTAGGAATACATTTAACTAGACCGTCAATGTAAATCTTCTTCTGTCCCCACGTCAATTTCCAGAAAGCCTCAATAATGGTATTTCTGTCGTTTTCGGAAACCGAGTCGCATTTCAGCGATCCCTTAGCGGTTTGAAGGCATTTGCATCTATTTTTAATTTTTCGTGGCATTTTTGGCGATTGGTAATTCCATTTTCCGTCAGTATTTACACGGCCATAATACTTCTGGCCTTTTTCTCTGTTAATCTTGTTTTTTTCTGAAAACCAATTCCCGGGATTCACTTGGAAGCGCTTCTTGCGAGTTTTGCTTTTTTGGGGCATATCCAAAGATGTGGACAATATATTATCATCAGAGTCCGAATGTTCAGAATAAGGCACAATTGCGATATTATTGCTCTCATCTATGGTGTTTTGTTCCATGTGTAAGTTACTATTTTCTTCAAAAAAATCATATTATTCCGGCGGTGGAATCGTAAAAGTAACTGGAGGAGTAGCCATTTGCGGTAACGTTAGAGTTTCGTCATCTGGGCCTTATAATTAAGTATCTTCTTCATGAATTCGACCTTGTTCTAGCTGTGAAGGCGCAAAACTTTCTGGTGGAGAAGCAATTTGCAGCAACGTTAGAGTTTCGTCATCTGGGCCTTGTAAGAAAGTATCTTCTTCATGAATTCGGCCGTGTTCCTCCTGTGGGGGCACAAAAAACGCTAGTGGAATCAAAACCTCTTGATTTTCAACATTGTTGTCGATACTAAAATTGTGAGAACATTCGATCACTTGTATTTCTACATTTTCCACAATAGTGTAGGTGCCTTCATCTTGACATTCTAAAGAAATGGGAGATGTATTTCTTAATGAGACATCATTCTCTCTATCTTCGATGGCTAATTTGACTAATTTCCTCGCTCGTTGTCTACCCGACATCTGAAATAGATTGAACAAATAGCATGTAAATCCGCTTAGATATCTACACAAATAGGTGATATATATGAAGAAACATACATAATACCTATTTATTTTAAAGAAATATCTGCATAATGTAATAAATAAATATGATCATGTAGGTAGGTACTTACTTTACTATTACTTGTAAATGAGTCTTTATTATTTTGGTTTTCGCACCGTGGAGTGGAGAATCGTGGAGTTAGCAGGTATACATATCACGGGAAAAAAGGGCTTTATAATTTTAAATTGATATAGCTGATATTTCCAGTCGATGCGGAAAAAATCTTTTTTCCAACGTTACCAAAAAGTTACTTTGGTCAAAAATGGGATATAGCAGGAATACACATTTAGCCGATGATATATGTGTAGGTATATATGTGTATATATTTGTATATGTTGTAACAAAAATCGTAAGTTTTTGCGTGACATACAGTGTCCAGAAACGTGAAATACACCTTGAGACACGCTAAGCACGATTATTTCCTAGACAAATGTAGTGTTTCCCAGCTTTTCCTTGGTGTATGACGCCGCGCGACATGTATCGCGCGCAATCTTCGTCTTCCAGCATGTTACACTCCTGTTTCGTGTTCTTCCGTGTTGCCCAGAAGTCCCAAGCATGTTTTTATGTATCTTCCATGTTTTCTCGGCGTCTCCATTGGACCTAAGCATAAAAAACCGCATTTTCCAAGTTCCCAGTCCAACATTGTCATTTTCGCGATGTTTGACAGCTGTCAACTTCTGTTTAGGTTGGTCTACAGGCAGTGTTGCTATTCTTGCGCCCGGTGAAGCGGATCGTTGCCCGCGGTTAAAATAATACGCAAATATTAAAAGCAATGTTAAGAAATGTGGTAAATATGCTAACAATCCTTGTTGAATATTTATTAATGTTAAAACATTTTTTTTTAACTTGAGTTGGTAACAGTTGTTTTGCTGAAATGTTGGCGGTCCGAACTTCCTAAAGTGACGTCACACTTCCGCCCTGTTCACTTGATTCCAAAATGGCGAAGGAGGTGAGATTGATTTTGTGTCAAGGAGGTGAAAAAGTGCCGTAATCGGCGGTGTGAAGAGTGCACCTGTGGAGTGCCAAGAATATGATGTAGCTTAGTTCGTGTTTTTCTGGGGTGAGTCAACCATTTTACTCGAAGCTAGGTTATACGCCATGATGCCTGAGATAACCAGAGATTTTCCTGTTTGCCCACAGGAGTGGTACTTAATTTAACCTAATTTCTGTCCGTTTACAACAAATGTTCTGAGAACCGTCACCAGCGTCACTACCGCGGAGATTCTGAGAATTTTCAACATCGTGCTGACCTGAAGAAGGCAGCCACCTTTTCCTGCTGTCACAGCTTCACGAAGAATAAACGAACTACTCATCAATGTGAAAACTGTCTTTTTATTGCTTTTGTTTCCAGGCATTCCTACGCATAAGCCTCATTCAGTGCAAGAAAAAAAACCACCACCCACCCCTCGAGATGTGATTTTTCTTTATGATAACCTCACTTTAGTTTTTTGTTTGACGGTAGTATTTTTTTAGTTTCGTGGTTTTCCTCTAAAACCATGTGGCGCTCAAAATTTCTTATCTCTCATTCGGCATGACGTAGATTTTTTTATGGTAAAATTCTTTTGGCTTTTGATTCTTTTTACGCAAACCGCGTGCTTAAAATTGTTACAGTGGCTGCCCAGCGTGGGCCATGAACTAAATGTAGGCTTATGTGTGGGATTTTTCTGGTAAAAAAAAAAAAAAAGAACACATTTTTTCTTTTTGAATTGACAGTTTAGTGCCGTAGTATTTAAATACCACACTTTTATGAAAGTGGCAAGTTTTATGTAGTCTTTTGTGGCTACGTGGTATTTTTTTTTATTTCGTAAAATTTCTTAAATTTTTAGAAAACGGCATTTTAATTGCGGTTTTGTTTCTTACGGTTGCCGTGAAGGTGCGATAAGCACGCCGTTTATCATCATATCTTGTATCGATTTAAATCGTTTCTTTTTGTTTCTTTATGTAACGGTTTCCGTTAAGTGCGAAGAGCACACCGTATATTGTATTTTGTATCGATTTAAATCGTTTCTTTTTGTTTCTTTATGTAACGGTTTCCGTTAAGTGCGAAGAGCACACCGTATATGGTATCTTATCTTCGATGTAAATGGTTGTTTGTTGTAAATGGTTGTTAAACACTAATTGTGCATTTTCAGAATCTTCGCGGCGGTGAACGCAGAACTTCGACAGTGCTGGAACAGGAATTGGGTTAAGTACCACTCACCCCGAATCTCAAGTAAATTTTCCTTTATTTATTATTCGGGCGCTCTCTGCCTATTTATTTTCTCTCGTACGTCTTTCCAAATTGGAAATATTTTTTTGGAGTTGCTTGTACGAATATTTTTATTTATACTTCCAACATACTAGTTTGGAGTAGGATTTTAAGATGGCCTCGCACATTTTAACATATTATGCTGCCACGCATTTAGTCAAAGCCGAATTGGACTATGAATTCACCATTCGTGGTGCTCCCATAGCATACGTCGAATCGATGCGACGACAGTTCATTGCGTTGCTGGATGAATACCCTCCACAGTCGATTGAGACAACGGATTTGGATCCGGACCAGGAATATAACGAATGCTCCATTCGTTTGACCTGTCTTCATGAGTTAATGGAACAGTTCATAGAGAATAAAACTAGGCCATTATACAAGCGTATCTGCACCAAGGTCACGCATCTTTTTTATCGGGTCGCAAGAATAGCCATACCCCCAATGGAACGTCATGCTCCGCTAGACGCATTAAAAGAGGAGGTTTCGGAAATAATTAAAATCCTGGAGGAGTTTTCGGAGATTGCGCGAGGGCCCAGCCCATGTTTGTTAAGACCGACGACAGAGCCACCGGCCAATCTTGCTCCAGAAAACACGGCAGTTGAGCAAGGGGATTCCGCAGCCCAATTATTCGTTCCGGTTGTTCAGCCAGTATGTGAACCGTTGCCGTCGACGTCAAGTGCCGGGGTTCCTCGACCGCAGCCGATCCCAATCTTCTATAAGACAGTTCCGTCACAGGAGGCGTCTTCAGTTCCGTATCCACGGAAGTTTGAGTCTGAACTGGTCCCTTTAGAGAAGAGCTATGACCCGGCATTCGAACGAATCCTCAAACCATTGAATTTGGGTTTCTCTTACGATGGCACTTCATGTGTGGTTGAGTTCCTGGAAAGATTGGAGGAGAATCGTTTTTCGCGAAACATTCCCGAGGCTAGATTGCTTAAGTCAGCGTGCGAGCTGTTTGAGAAGCAGGCGCTCATCTGGTATCGTGCCAGAGCTTCGCGCATCCACACCTGGAAACAACTAGTGTCGGAACTTAGATCCGATTTTGGAAGTTCGGATTATGACAGCGAGGTTTTAGCTTTCCTCAGATGTCGCATCCAAAGGCCTGACGAGAAAATGCATATTTTTGTTTCTGTCATGTTGAGCTATTTCAGTCGATTATCTAGACCATTGTCATGTGAGGAGCAATTAGGTATCATCCTGTCGAACATAACTACATTTTATCAACAACATTTCATGTTGTTGGACATTCGTTCTCTCGATGAATTGTTGCGATTTGGGAAAAAGGTCGAAAATGCCCAACAACGGATAAATTCATCCAATGCAGCTGCTCAAGCGCTAGTTAAAGGCAAGTCTTCTTCCACGAAGGCTGTGCATGCTGTTGGACATGCGTTTTCCGGTACGGTTGTGCCGGAAATGCCTGTTGAAGAGCGTGCACAGTGTAGTCAGGTTTCCGCAGTGGAGTCTTCCGCACACCGAAGTCAAGAATACTATCGAGGATCGAACACGCGAGGTGGTTCACACAGGGGCGGTTCCTCCCGAGGCAACACGACACACGTCGGTGGATCTTGCGGAGGCTCCGGTGCAGCACGTGGTGCTCGCGGTGGTACCCATGGAGGATATTCGAGGTATTGCTACCGTTGTGGCAGATTCAATTTCACGGTCACAACTTGCCCTGAATGTTCAAAGGAGTTGAGACCGTCCAAATCCAACTCAGTCGATTCAAAAAACGTGCAACTCGAGACAGAGTAAGCGCATTCGTGCACTCTGTCTCGACATTATTTAAAAACGAAAAAGATAGCCGTCGTCCATTTTTAGATGTATGTTTAGGAGACATAGCGGTTTGTGGTCTACTCGACACTGGATCGAGTATCACAATTTTAGGTGCCGACTCACATAAATATTTAATTGAGCTCGGATATACCGTGCATAAGACTCCGTCTTTGACTTTGAGTACCGCTAATTCGAGTACGGTTAGGACGATCGGTTACATGTCTTTACCGTTTAAATTCAATAATCGTTGTCAAGTTATCCGAGCTGTAGTAGCACCGGATATTGGTTCTTCACTAATTTTAGGCATGGATTTTGTTCGAGAATTTGATTTAGCTCCAGAAATTTTGAAATACGTTCGGATGGAGTCTAGTGATGTTAGTTGGCACTCCGTCAGTGAAGTGAGGGTGTTGCATCCTTTCACTTCCCTGTCTGAGAATCAGCAGTCGTTAGCCAACAAGATGATCGAAAATTTCCAAAAGATTTCTACTGACGTTAGAGGGTTAGGTCGGACAAATTTAATTTCGCAGGTTATTGACACAGGTGATCATCCACCCATAAAACAGAGGTATTACCCGTTATCTCCCGCTCGTCTTGCGTTGTTGAATGAGGAAGTTGATCGCATGCTAGAGTTGGGCGTTATTAAACCTAGCCAGGGAGGTTGGAACAATCCAACTATTTTTGTTCCCAAGGCGGATGGGACTTTGCGGTTCTGTCTTGATAGTAGAAAAATAAACTCGATAACGAAACCGGATGCTTATCCTCTCCCGAGAATAACTACCATTCTGGACAGTTTGCGTGATGCAAACTATTTGTCTTCTATTGACCTATCAGCTGCCTTTTGGCAAATCCCATTAGAGCCTGCCTCGCAAGAAAAGTGCAGTTTCACTGTCCCTGGACGAGGATTCTTCCAAATGACGGTGACTCCGTTCGGAATGCGCAACTCGTCAGCGTGCATGCAGAGACTGGCGGATCAGTTATTTGACCCGTCGTTTAACAACAAAGTATTTTGTTATTTGGATGATATCATAATTGTCTCGTCGACCTTTGAAGAACATATCTCTTTGTTAAGTAGAGTTTTAGATCGTTTTGTTTATGCCAATTTGTCCATCAATTTCAAAAAGTGCCAATTTTTCCGGCATGAGTTAAAGTACCTGGGGTACGTTGTAGATTCTCATGGCCTACATACCGACCCCGATAAGGTTAAGTGTATTTTAGATTTTCCTACGCCTACTTCACCAAAAATGGTGAAAAGTTTCCTGGGAGTTGCCGGATGGTATAGGAGGTTTATCCGGAATTTTTCTTGTATTGCTGCACCGCTATCTCGGTTGACTAGTACCCGCAAAGGTGCCCCCGCGTTTGCGTGGACACCGGAGGCGGAAGAGTCTTTTAGAAAATTGAAATCGGCTTTAGTTTCGAGCCCGATTTTAGCGTGTCCAGATTTTTCAAAGCCGTTCGCCTTACATTGCGACGCTTCTTTGTACGGGTTGGGTGGCATGTTGACGCAGACAGTGGATGGTGTCGACCATCCTATCGCTTTCACGAGCAGGACTCTCCTACCCGCTGAAACGCGATACTCTGCAACTGAAAGGGAAGCCCTAAGCGTGATTAATGCTGTCGAGCATTTTCGTGGCTACTTCGAGGGTGGTCCCAAGGTCAAAATCTTTACCGATTGCGCAAGCTTAAGGTGGTTCTTGTCACTAAAGAATCCAACGGGTCGACTGGCCCGCTGGGGAATCCGCTTGTCAGCTTTTGACTTTGAGATCATTCACAAGAAAGGCGTGGAAAATGTGGTTCCAGACGCGCTATCGCGCTTACTCCCTGTTGCAGCTGTCTCGGTAGTCGCCGATCCATGGTACAATGAATTGTTTGAAGCGGTATCCGGCAATCCTGCCGCTTATCCCAATTACCAGGTCAAGGGTAGTGAGTTGTATCGCTACTCGCGGAGCAAGTACCAGCTCACCAGTTGTTATGACTGGAAGTTAGTGGTTCCGTTGCCCCTAAGAGAGAAGTTGATACAGGAGAACCATGCCTCTGATCTGGCTATGCATTTTGGGGTTTTTAAAACCCATCGTCGTCTATGTCTGCGCTATTATTGGCCAAATTTACATGGAGATGTTGTTAAATTCGTCTCTAAGTGCGATACGTGCCAGCAATACAAGCATCCGAATACATCTCCATTGGGTCATTTGGGTAATCCAAAGTCGTGTGCCTTTCCCTTTCAGATGATCTCCGTCGATCTTTTGGGTCCCTACCCGATGACGAGAGATCGAAATATACATATTCTAGTAGTCACGTGTTGTTTTAGCAAATATTGCTTATTATTCCCTTTAAAACGTGCTACTAGTAAAATCGTTAGCCACATTATGGAGCATAAGGTCTTTCTGCAATTTGGTGTTCCGCATTATGTCATTTCGGACAATGGGAAACAATTTATTGGTAAGGAGTTCACTGGTCTAATGACCAAGTACCGAATTCCCAAGGTTTACTTGAACCCGAAATATTGCCCTCAGGTCAACCCCACTGAAAGGCAGAATCGTGCAGTCGTAACTGCGTTGGCGTTATCAGTTAAAGACGACCACCGCTCTTGGGACCTTCACCTTTCTGCCATTCAGATGGCGATCAATTCGGCTGTTTCGGAAGCCACGGGTTTCAGCCCGTTTTTCCTGGTCCATGGTCGAGAACCGATTTTAGACGGTTCTTTTTACACGCAATCCCCGGAAACCCAAGCCGAAGTTATTTTCGGCAGCAGAATGTCCTACGCTCAGAATCTGAGTGAACTTCCTGGCGTTTTTCACACCGTGCGGAAGAAATTAGTTCAATCGCATGCTCACAATAAGATCTATTATGACCGAAAACACCGCCCGGCTGAATTTGCCGTTGGCGATACGGTGTTTAAAAGAACCTACTATTTGAGCAATGCGGGTAATTATTTTATTTCGAAATTTGCCCCGCTGTATGAAAAATGCCAGATAGTGAAGAAACACTCTCCGTTGGTTTATGAGCTGCTAAATGCAGACGGTAAGAACATTGGCACTTGGCACATAAAGGATTTTAAACTAAATCCCAAGGACTCCGTTTAATATTCAATTTTCTTTTGTTTTGTTCCTCGTTAACATACTTATAAAACAAAATTTGTTCCATCTTCTTTCATAATACAATGTCATGTATAAAGGTGTGGTACCAGGTGGTTACCATTACTGAAATCATTTTGTATGTGTCAGTTGTGCTAGTAATCATGTATAGCACCACTGTGGTTTGAATGTCGCATGTAAGGGAAGTATATCAGAGATCAGTATGAAAGGTGATATTTGACGTTACACATTTTACCTACTAGGCATTGGTTACTGTCGAGGTACAATTTTCTATGGGTTTCCCAAGAAGTCTTTCATAGACATGTTTTTTGGGTCGTGAGGTCGTTAGGTTTTCCCTTCGACTATTTATGATGGTCCTGTTATGAGGCCACCAGGATTTTGTCCTGGACTTTGACAGGGAGACCGGCAGGTTCCCTGAAGTTGTGAATTTAATTTGCAGTTGGAGATTTTCTTTTGGAGTTTTGTATGGTGTTTGTTTTTAGTCCTCTACGGTTTGGTAAGAGCGACGACAAATTAATAATTGACCTCTGCAGTACCATGCCGAACGGTTTTCTTTTCTCTAGTTAACGAGGACAAGTAGTAGTATGTTTGATATATTTTTTTTCTTTCTCGTCGGTAGTTTCGTGTACGCTATTCACTTTGATTTCTATTGTTCAGGTGAGATTTTTGTTTTATTTTGTTTCACGTGCGAATCGGGACGACTCGAGGAAATCGTCATGTCCTTCCGATTTCTTTCAGTGGGAGAGGCTGTAACAAAAATCGTAAGTTTTTGCGTGACATACAGTGTCCAGAAACGTGAAATACACCTTGAGACACGCTAAGCACGATTATTTCCTAGACAAATGTAGTGTTTCCCAGCTTTTCCTTGGTGTATGACGCCGCGCGACATGTATCGCGCGCAATCTTCGTCTTCCAGCATGTTACACTCCTGTTTCGTGTTCTTCCGTGTTGCCCAGAAGTCCCAAGCATGTTTTTATGTATCTTCCATGTTTTCTCGGCGTCTCCATTGGACCTAAGCATAAAAAACCGCATTTTCCAAGTTCCCAGTCCAACATTGTCATTTTCGCGATGTTTGACAGCTGTCAACTTCTGTTTAGGTTGGTCTACAGGCAGTGTTGCTATTCTTGCGCCCGGTGAAGCGGATCGTTGCCCGCGGTTAAAATAATACGCAAATATTAAAAGCAATGTTAAGAAATGTGGTAAATATGCTAACAATCCTTGTTGAATATTTATTAATGTTAAAACATTTTTTTTTTAACTTGAGTTGGTAACAGTTGTTTTGCTGAAATGTTGGCGGTCCGAACTTCCTAAAGTGACGTCACACTTCCGCCCTGTTCACTTGATTCCAAAATGGCGAAGGAGGTGAGATTGATTTTGTGTCAAGGAGGTGAAAAAGTGCCGTAATCGGCGGTGTGAAGAGTGCACCTGTGGAGTGCCAAGAATATGATGTAGCTTAGTTCGTGTTTTTCTGGGGTGAGTCAACCATTTTACTCGAAGCTAGGTTATACGCCATGATGCCTGAGATAACCAGAGATTTTCCTGTTTGCCCACAGGAGTGGTACTTAATTTAACCTAATTTCTGTCCGTTTACAACAAATGTTCTGAGAACCGTCACCAGCGTCACTACCGCGGAGATTCTGAGAATTTTCAACATCGTGCTGACCTGAAGAAGGCAGCCACCTTTTCCTGCTGTCACAGCTTCACGAAGAATAAACGAACTACTCATCAATGTGAAAACTGTCTTTTTATTGCTTTTGTTTCCAGGCATTCCTACGCATAAGCCTCATTCAGTGCAAGAAAAAAAACCACCACCCACCCCTCGAGATGTGATTTTTCTTTATGATAACCTCACTTTAGTTTTTTGTTTGACGGTAGTATTTTTTTAGTTTCGTGGTTTTCCTCTAAAACCATGTGGCGCTCAAAATTTCTTATCTCTCATTCGGCATGACGTAGATTTTTTTATGGTAAAATTCTTTTGGCTTTTGATTCTTTTTACGCAAACCGCATGCTTAAAATTGTTACAATGTGTGTATATATGTGTATATGTGTGTATATATGTGTATATATGTGTGTGTATATATGTGTGTGTATATATGTGTCTTATAGTAAACCGTTTGCCAAACAGTCGTTTTTATACAGCCTCCAAGAGTTTACCAAGGCGAGATCGAGAAAGTGAATTATCACTTTCAGTGTCCATTTCTCAGTTTTTATGAAGGTTCTATGATACTCCATCTGCTGATCAAGTACGCCAACTCCCCCCATGTGTTGGTTATAATTTTGCACTATTTTTGGAGCTGAAACATTGACATAACTTTTAAGAATTTTATCCCATCTGTTCACATTAGTCGTCACCCCGGAGCCAGTACAGTTTGATGCTAGTAACACTGACTTGTTATCTTTCCATTTGACAATAACAGTAAGGTTGCAAACAAACTGCTCAGAGTCACCGCGATTTATCTGGGAATCTTTTGTAAATTTGATTGTGGCTTGGTCAGGAATTCGGTTCTGCATTATTATTGTTCCTGTAGAGTGCAGTTTTAAATTTTCAATTTCTTCAATCAATGGAACTGTGGTGAAATAGCGGTCGTGGTAAACACAGCTGCCAGGTGGAATACTCTTAGCCAAGTGCAATATTATAGAAGGTCCAAGACCGAGATTTGTATCACCAAACATAGATTTTGCCCCTTTGTAAATGTCGAAATCGCATTAGCATTAGCCCATCGCTAGAAGTCAAAACAAAGTTTTTTAGGCCCACAGGTTGTGGCTTATTTTTTACAACTTGACTAGTTTACTGCCGCCTATAAACGGGATCATCTGTTCGTCTATGGAATAGAACCCTGGCAGCCTCTCTAAATGATTGCAGGTTTCCTTTATTTTATTTATCATTGGCTGGACTTTCCATAGCGGATTGTCCTTTTCAGTTTCAGCCGGACTGTCGGAATCAACTACATGGAGCGCATTGTGAAGGGTAAGAAACCTGTCCCTTGGCATTAAGTCACAGATCAACCCCATCTTCTAACCAGCTCTCCAATACATTGGAATTCTGGGGTAAGGTTCAAAGCCCATGATAATATGTATAGCAAAGAGCTTTGCAATTTCAGCACTTGTGCTTTTTATCTCTAGGCCTGTTGTGTATAGATAATGTACATTAGTACAATGAGTTATCTTGTCTAAGAACTCATTGCCAAAATAATCATGAAAGTAATCAATTGGATGCCTTACCGGTATCACAGGCAGTGCAGAATAGGAGTGCGACTTATCTGCAAATGGAATCTGCTTCCAAATTCGTTTCCGCGACGAACGTTGACTACTCCCAGGTGTAGACGCTGATCTTATTCCTCGTACGTTTGTAGCGGATTGCGATTTCTCACCTCGTATGTTCTTTACTGCCGGAACTGACCTTCCTCGATGATCATTCTTTCTCGTTCGGGTAGAAGTACTTGGTAGCGATGCAGGAGGTGACTGCATCACCGGCGGAGGACTCATTGGTGAAAAGAGGGAGCTATCCATGGCAACATTCTCATCAGGCTCTTCATCCGAGGGACCTTCCTCCGCTGTTTGATTGAATAAGTTATTTGGCTCAAATTCAAGTACATCCTGGTCCAATTCTTCTATCTCCGAAAGACTTCCATCATGTAATATATCGTATACTTCATGCGGGTTGACTAAAATGGAGAAAAACTATTGATTATGTACACTAATAATATATGACAAAAAAATTACTTTTTGTGTTAGAACCGATATTTACAAAACTGTGTCTTGGGGAGACTTGATCACTTGATCTACGGAATACTTGATCCTGGGATCAAGTCTACCCATGAATGATTTTATTGTTATTTGGTTGTACTTATTATTTTTTATTACAGAAAATGCCCCGCCAATACAAGAGAAGAGAAAGAGCAAAGAAAAGAGTGCTACTGGATTCTCTGAAGCTAAAGGAAGCTGTTGAGGGATAAATAGTACCTAGGCAATGCGAGCATGGACCCTAGCCAATCGTATTAACAAAACACGCATCTCAAGGCGAACGTTATCCTTCCGACGGCCAAAATTACCGATAACAACATTTAAAATATGCAGGCAGAGTACTGGCGAGTCATAAAATATATTAGTTAAACGCCGACAATAGAAACATTTGAAAAAGGTCTCTTAATCCGCAGACCCGCAAACCCGTTTTCACCCGAACATCGCCAGATAATATTTTTAAATAGAAACCGAAGCTCGAATTCTATTACTTTGAATATGTAGTCACTTTCTGCCCATACCCATAGAAAATAAGATTAGAAAATAAGACTATGTGTAGCAACATTTCGTTTAAGCCATTGATAATAATATATATATTTTTTTTATTTTATTTTATTAATTTTAGGAATCTTACAGCTAGGTATACGGTTATTACAAATTAATATGTATATAAGGCCAATTACAAGGTTCCACAAGTAAAAATGTATGCATAGATATATAAAAGGGGGAGAAAAAAAAGAAAAACAAGTAGACTAAGAAAAAACTAAACAAAGTAGAACAAAGGATTAGCCAAAGAAGGCGTCAGCCAGTAACTTCTTGAGCTGCTGGACTGACATATTAAATAAGTCAATGTCATATTGGGTAGCTACATCATTGAAACTTTGGCTTGCTCTCAATAGATAACTGTTTAGCCTGTAATTGGTGTTAGCTCTGGGGATAAACAGGGTGATCGGATCAGCAGAGACCCTCAACCCAACCTTCTCCAATAAATCCGGGCAGTCAACTGAGCCATTTGCTATCTTCAATAGGTAGGCGACATCTGCAATATGGCGTCTTGTGGCTAAAGGTAAGAGGTGAAATTTATGACAACGTTTAGTGTAGTCTGGAAAGAATTTTTTTACTTTAAATTGTAGGTGTCGTACAAGACGTCTCTGAATTCGCTCAATGCGGGTAATGTAAGTGTTATAGCTGGGGTTCCAGATTTGTGATGCATATTCCAAGTGACTACGTACATATGCACAATAAAGAATTTTAATGGTTTTAATAGATTTAAACTCAGATGATAAACGCAGAACAAAACCTAATGTTCTTGATGCTTTGCTGATGACACTATTGATGTGCTCATCAAAGAGTAATTTAGTGTCAAAGATTATACCTAAATCACGGATTGAGTTTACTCTAGTAATATTGATATTCTTAAGTGTATAAGAAAAAAGAAGAGGTTGTGGCTTACGAGTGAAGGAACATAAATAACATTTGGATACATTTAAGTCCAATTTGTTCAACAAACAGAAACGGTCAAAACGATTGAGATCTTCTTGCAAACGTTGTGCACTTTCTTGTGAGTTAATCGGACAGAGTATCTTCATGTCGTCAGCGTATAGGATTACTTCGCAGAATTTGAAGCACGAAGATACATCGTTGACAACGATGTTAAACAGGAGCGGTCCCAATAGGGATCCTTGGGGTACTCCAGAAGGGATTTGCATTGGTGATGACGTGTATCCGTTGAGAGCTACAGTCTGGCACCTGTTCTGTATGTAGGACGTGAACCACCTGTACAAGTTTCCACGAATTCCTACTAATCGGAGTTTGGATAAAAGTACTGTATGATCAATTCTATCGAAACATTTGCTATAATCGGTATAGATGACATCAACTTGAGAAGGTATGAACATATGCTCAGATATATAATCGCTACAAACAACCAGGTTAGATGTCGTAGACCTTCCTCTTAAAAAACCATGCTGCTGTGAGCAGAATGTATGTTTTAGAGTAGAGTATAACTGGTTATAGACAACCTTTTCTAGCACTTTAGCAAACAGACATAGTTTGGAGATAGGCCTATAGTTTTCAACCAGGTTTCTAGGTCCCTTTTTGTGAATAGGTGTTATATACGCAGACTTCCAGATCGAAGGCATAACACCCTCAGAAACGGATCGCCTAAAAAGTAGGGTAAGCGGAGCTGAGATACTCTTAGCGCATTTGACAATAAATAATGGTGGGATACTGTCTGGACCGGCAGATTTGTTCAAATCCAGAGACTCTAACAGTTTACAGACCTCTGAAGATTTAAATTCAATGTTCGCTATATCAGTTGTTGTCGTGTCGTTATCAGGAGTATCCGGGGTGTAATTAGCGGCACTGTATGAAAAAGTGGAGTGAAAGTATTCACTAAACATATTGCATATACCATTCCCAGAATCAGACGAGCGATCGCCAACACTTAATATGGCAGGATAAGAATTGTTTTGATTTTTAGTTTTAACATATGACCAAAATGCTTTAGGGTTTTTAGTGATACTAGATTCAATGCTAGATATATACTCGTTAAACATCTCTTTTTCGAGTGTCTTAGCACGATCCCTCAAAGTGACAAAGGATTAAAGGTCAGCACAGTTACCGTAAATTTTGTGCTTTTTGTGATATTTGTGTTTCTCTTTTAACATTTTGATAAGCGGTTTTTTAAACCAAGGAGGGTATTTATGTGAAGATGTAACTGTTTTAGAGGGTACATGACTTGTCCTAAGATCGTATAAAGTGGTCAAAAAGAAAGATACGGCTCAAGTGATTTGTTGTGTATTTCCTGTTGCCAGTTAATAACTTCAAGTTTAGATTTGATGATGTCATAGTCACCGCTATGATATAAATACTTTAAATAGGGACAGGGTTTTAGCTTGTGTAGTTGAACAAAATCGGCAGAAATACAAAGAGCTGGGTGGTGTGCTGCGTCTATTTTAGACAAAGGGTGTCGACACGGGGCAACTGTGATATCATTGTTGGAAAAAATTAAGTCAAGTATTCTGTTGTTAGAGTTTAGAATATTGTTGTATTGTGATAAATTACAAAGGTTGAGATCATCAAAAAGGTTTTGTTGCACAGTGCCCTGAATATTATCGGCAATATAAAAAGAGTTGTCGTCAGACACATTCCAAGTTAGGTTTCGCATGTTAAAGTCACCAAAAATTAAAAATTTATCGCATGGGTTTTTCAATACAATGTCTGACATATTATCAGAGAAGTATTGTAACTGTTCTGACATAGAATTACCTGTGTTTTCGCCACAAATGTATACAACGCACAAATGCAACTTATAAGCTACCCTCGGCCTCTGGCAATGAAGCGTTAATGTTACCCACAAATCTTCGGCAATCGAACACCAGTCACTGCGGGCCTCGGCCATAATCTCCCGACGAACAGCTAACAACACACCGCCTCCCTTTGTTTCGCACGTTTTATCATAATCCCTATCACGTCTAAATACGACATAACGATCGTCAAATAGTTCACTACTTCTTATACCCTCCAATAGCCAAGTTTCAGTCAAACAAATAATATCATAACTATTCAAGGATACGTTTCGGTAAACATCTGAGGTTTTCGTTCGTAAGCCACGAACATTCTGATAGTAAATGTTATACATTGTTATATCTTAATATTAGCAAATGAATAATAGGCAATGCAATGTAGAATGAGCACCATAGTAATGAATTGATGAGAACGTGGTAGTGTTGAGTAAATCGTAAATAGTGCAATATAATAAAAAAACAGACATAAAGCAAGATAGCATATGACCATCTGAACGAGATGAAACGACGGCTTAAATAAGGTGTGAGAGCTATGCGCATGCGCACGAAGATGGGCACACCAGAGTGGGAGCAAACCAAAGTTTCTTAGACTTTTTGAGCGAGACTTACATTCAATACAAAAAAATGAGGAAATAGAAAAATTAGAAAACAATAATAAAAGTTTTAAATTTACGAAATCTTTTTCAGATCCGACTCCGAGTTTATAATCAGTACATTGGAAGTAGCACTTTTCCGCGTAAATATCTTGCATCCTTTTACCCAAGTGTAAGCAAACCCCCGTTCCTTGGCCAGGCCTTTTACTTTATTGAGAAGCATCTTGTTGTCCAGGGTCAGATGATCATTGACAAATATTTTCTTGTCGCCGCGGAGGCCCAAATCAGCCGGGTGAATAGTACACTTTTTAGCCGCGGCCACAAAGTTTTCTTTAATGTATCTATTGTGTACCGAGACCAGAATCGTCTTGTTGTGCTTGTCATTCCGCATAGGTATTCTTGCAATGTAGTTTATCTGCTCCTTGGTAATAGAGCAGCTAACGTGACTTCCGATTTTAGCAAAAATCTCGAAAAGATTTTCTGACTGAGACACTGGGACTCCTTTTATCTCAATGTTGTTCATACGTGATCGTTGTTCGATATCTCCTGTGGTACACTCTAGTTGTTCTAATCGTAGTTGCAGGAGACGGACTTCATCTTTAGTCTTGAGAAGTCCTTGAACTTCCTGGCCAATTTCGGAAATCCTGCCAGTCAGAGACTCAATAGAATTGTGCATAAATTCAACAGAAGCTTTCATATCCGCCACATCTGTCTTCATGAGTTTTAAGTCTGCAATATCTGACTTCAAGGTTTTAAGATCGGTGACGTCAGCCTAGATTGCCTTGAGAGTAGCCATTAGGGTCGGCAGCGATGCTGTTTGAGCAGTAAGCCGCTTTATGTCCAGCGCAATGCTTTCTAGATCGGCTGGTACCGGAGATCTGGCCGAAGCTGCACCCTTACAAGATGGACATTTCCAGGTCGCCTTCCTGTCTCCTAGTTTTCGATAACTGGGTTCGGTTTGTCGCGGAGCAACAATACGCACAGAACCCACCTATTCAAAATGTTATAAAAGGAAAGGACCGAAATGGACCTCAACGACATATCAGACCTCCCAGGTGTATCATATGAAAGGACTCATGTTCCTATCTTTCGGAAAGACCGACATCTATCATCAGCACTCATCACAACAGAGATAGAGTACATGTACAAATATGAAGACAACCCACGAGCTCTCAAACGAGAGCACAAGGAGCTGCTGGAGAAACTCAACGTCACGAACGCCAACAGACTCACCTCGGAAAACTTCATGGGCTGGGCCGTCAAAAACCTGCAACGCCTGGCGTTCACTCGAAATCCGAACCAGGACATCAACAGGGCAATGAACGTCGCTTGTGAGGCCACACGGATATCGACTAAAGACTACTGTGGGACATCGGTGATAAGAGATTGCAGGCCGACCATGCTATTGTCCATGTTCTTCAATGCTAAGATGAACTTTGACGCGTTCATCCGGGACGTCACCTTCTCAACTGAATTTCACAAAGAATATAAGATTGGTGCTGTGACAGGTGACGCCTATGGTAACCTCCATCTTATATGGGACAAGAAGACATCGTGCTATGTGGTCACTCACTCCCATGTCGTGGCGATTCGCGACATAGTCAATGCATGGTTCTCTGTGCTATTATACGCAATACAAGAAGACAGAAAGTATCCCGGACACAGCTTACATGCTGAATGTGAAAAGATGTGGGAAGCCGGATCCCAGGCCGTAACTGAACTGAACACAGACGCCTACCTCCTGATAAAAATGTGGCCCTCTCTTGTGATAGGATCCATCCTTCGCGACACGGAGAGCAAACCAGACTTCTTCAATACCCTACGTGCAGAATGTGATAGCTATGCTCACACCAAGCTGTTCGGGCTCATGACCCGACACATTCCAGATCAGACGACTGCTATGATGTACCTGAAGCTGGCAGGCCTATGGAAGTGCTTCGGACACCCTAATATCGACATGGACCTGAGTACAAAATCATGGGTCGAAAAAGGATCAATCATGCGACCAGAAACCGGACAGGTCGCTGGGTTGCTGGTGTGGGTGTTTCGGCTAGAATTTTGTCGTCAGTATTACCGGGACAAGCATCGATGGCCTGAGATAACACTAGATGAGCGAGCACCAAAACACATACGGTGGAACCATCAACACAATACATGGGATGAAAGGGTGGCAAATCCCTGGAAGGCACGAGACTTCGAACATGTCCAACTCCAGCACACGCTGACTTTTGATTACCATGTCGACACCTCAGATCTGATATCTGATAAGTCCATAATCCCCGAAAAAGCTCAATGGATACATGAATACGATAAACAAGCGCATAGAACCATACATGGATACTTCCCCAAAGGGCCTAAGCCAACCTCGAAGAGTGTTGTCATTGACTACCTACAGCAGGAACACGTTGATGTCAAAGAAATCATTGACATAGTACAAGCACGGAAGGTCCCGGACTCCTGGAGGGTTATAGTGGCTGTTGGGAAAGAGAAAGAGTTTAAACCAAAAAAAGCCCGATTCTACGCGAAAATGATCCCGCAAATGAGGTTGTACCAAACAGTGACAGAGAGCAACATAGCTAAGGGGATATTTCCTTATGTGAAACATCAATCTATGACAATGTCCGAAGAACAACTCACACGAACCATCAAGCGGATGAACACTCCTTCCCTCAAGTTAAAAGAAGAAGAATATGTCTTCATAACAGTCGACTTCTCTTCATGGTGCACGACATTCAGGTGGGAGCTCACTTACGAATTGTTCCGTGACATTGACAGACTGTTTGGTCTGGAGCATGTATACACCTACACTTACGAATTCCCCATCGAGAGCCATCTATTATTTCAAGACAGATTCAACCCGCCTCAACAGAGACCGGACACAGGTGATCCCATGCATGGTCCACGATGTTTTCGAGGCCCCGAAGCGTGGCAAGAGGGGCTGCGTCAAAAAGGCTGGACACTGGCCACCATCATGCTAATTCTAGAAGCATCTTGGCGATGTGGAACTTCAGCCTCATTGCTCGGACAGGGGGACAATCAAGTCATCCTCTTAAGGATACCCCCTCAACAGCGCCTCAAGGCCATGACAATGACTCAAGAACAATACATTCAAACCTTTCTCACCACTCTTCAGCAATTGTGCCAGACGGCAGGCATTGTCATCAAGCTGGAAGAGACATGGCACTCCCGCTCTCTATTCGAATATTCAAGACAATACCACATCAACGGAGCTCAGGTGAGCAACGCCCTAAAGAGGATAGCCCGATTGTCAAGTGAAGCGAACCAATCCATACCAACCCTCAATGGAGATGTGGCAGGAATATTCTCGACAGGAGCCACCGCAGCGGGCGAGGATTGCACACCGGTGTCATCTTATTACTGTGCTGTCACGGAAGCATGTTTATTGTTATGGGCACACTTGCCCTGGCTTAAAACCAGCCCCCTAGAGGACACAGTGGCGTTAATGCTGCTCTCGCGCACCTTGGGTGGCTTCCCCATCAACCTGTATAGTCAGTTCAGTACAAGAGCTGTACAGGACGTACTCACATCGAATCTACACTTGGTCAGGACCGCCCTCAATGATCCACATCTGCGCGACACTGGTGACCCCACAGAAGAACTCACAACCACGGCAAGAAAACGGACAAATCGCTAAACGGACAACGGCACGGACCACCAACAACCAGCGAACTTGGACGTCTTCTCCAACAAGTCAGACACAAAAAAATCAAAATGGAACCATTCCACGACACAACGGAGTCAACACAGCCAAACCCTGACATCGCGCCACTGAGCATCGCTTCGCGAATACCTGCATTCTGGCACCACGCACCACGCCTCTGGTTCGCGCTCGCCGAGCAGATCCTGGCACCACAGAAATGCAGCGATCAAGACCGATTCTCATACGTAATCGCACAACTGGACCGAACAGCGTTACAGGAAGTAAGCGACCTGGTGCTGCAACCGCCCAAACAAGAAAAATTCGAGGCATTGAAGGAACGGCTAATCACAACCTACGAGGAATCAGAGACGCAACGACTGCAGAAACTCCTATATCAAACAGAAATGGGAAGCGACAAACCTTCGCAACTAATACGAAAGATGAGAACGCTAAACATGGGAAAATTACCCGACGGTACACTAAAAACATTGTGGCTCGGGCATCTACCCGCAACGATACGGGCGGTACTAGCAACATCAGAGGAAAAAGAACTGGACAAAATGGCGAACCTTGCAGATCGAATGATGGAAGTCACAGCAAACGAAAAAAGCGACATCAACAAAATCGAAGCGACAACAACCAACATGGCAGCGATTGAAAGGAAGCTAGAGGAACTGGCAAAACAGATCGAACGGCTACAAGCGAGAAGAGCAGAAGAAAATACCTCCAGCACGCGCAACACCAGAAGACTTGAGGAACAAAGCACTTGCTACTTCCATAAGCGTTTCGGAAACACAGCACGAAAATGCCAGAAACCGTGCGACTTCGAACAGACACCGCAGAACCAGGAAAACTACAAGAGGCGCCAAGAAAAGCTCAGCTTGGCGCCGAAACAAATAACCGCCTATACGTCCACGACAGGAGAACTCAACAACGGTTCCTGATCGACACAGGAGCAAACGTCAGCGTCATACCCAAACGAAGATGCGACGCACAACAAAAAGAAGAGCTTCTCTTACTGGCAGCCAACGGCTCAAATATAGCAACATACGGAAAGAGAACCATCATGCTGGACCTCGGATTCGACCAACAATTACAAGCAACCTTCATCATCGCTGATGTGAAACAACACATCCTAGGAGCGGACTTTCTACACCAACACCACCTGCTGGTGGACCTCAACCGAAAGAGGCTCCTAATGAAAACGAAGGACAACAAATACGTCGAGAAAAACCACATACCGCAACCAGCGGTATTCCCAATCGAGACCAACCAAGAATTCAAGAAGATCTTCGAGAGCTTCCCCAACATACTCTCGAACACGTCACAACCAAGACAACCTAAACACGACATAGTACACCACATCGAAACTGAAGGAAGACCGGTATTCGCGCGCCCGAGACCACTAAATCCGGAAAGATACGCGGGCAGCGAAGAAAGTTTTCGATGAGATGATAGAGGCAGGTGTATGTAGACCTTCGAAAAGCCAATGGGCAAGTCCACTGCATCTGGTACAGAAAAGCAACGGTGAATTCCGCCCATGCGGAGACTACAGACGGCTGAACAGCATCACAGTGCCGGATCGGTATACTGTTCCCAGAATACACGATTTCACTCACGCTCTACAAGGAAAAACGATGTTCACGTCACTGGACCTGGTGAAGGCATACACGCAAATACCAGTAAGGCCCGAAGATATTGAGAAGACCGCCATTACCACCCCGTTCGGATTATTCGAAATGACCAGGATGTCCTTCGGACTCCGCAACGGAGCACAAACCATGCAACGATTTATGGATCAGGTACTCCGGGGCCTACCGTTCGCATACGCCTACATTGACGATATCCTTATAGCGTCAGAGGACGAAACGACCCATAAAGAACACATCACAGAGATACTGGAGAGACTGGACAAACAAGGCATCACCATAAACCTACAGAAATGTCAGATCGCACAGCCAGAGCTAGACTTCCTAGGATATACAGTCAACTCAACAGGAATACGACCAAAAGCCGACAAGGTGGAGGCAATAAAAAACTTTCCGAAACCAAAGGATGTCCAGGAACTACGACGCTTCCTGGGCATGGTCAATTTCTACAGGCACAGCATCCCAGAAGCAGCACATCGACAAGCCAAACTAAACGTATTCCTGAAAGGGACAAAAAAGAACGATCACACAAAAATAGAGTGGACAGAGGAGAGCAACGAAGCCTTTAACCAATGCAGACAGAGCATAGAGGAAGCGGTTCTACTGGCGCATCCAATCGCACATGCACCGTTGGCACTAATGACGGATGCGTCAAATACATGCGCGGGTGCAGCACTGCAACAGAAGCAAGGAGAAAAATGGGTGCCATTACGATTTTTTTCAAAAGCCTTGTCACACGCGCAACAACAATATGCGGCATACGACAAAGAATTACTGGCGATATACCTGGCAGTACGACACTTCCGGAAGATGGTAGAAGGGAGAGAGCTGGTAATATATACAGACCACAAACCGCTCATTCACGCATTAAAAAAATTAAACGATACGCCAACAGAAACGCCGATACGCATTCGACACTCATCATACATCGCACAATTCGCAACGGCAATCGAATATCTCCCGGGAAAGAAGAACGTGGTAGCAGACGCCTTATCCAGGATCGAAGAAGTAGGATGCCCTGAGACTTTCGACTACGACGAACTGGCGAGACAGCAAGAAACGGACGAGGAATTAAAAGCATTACAACAGAAAGAAAAATTTAAATTCAAATTACTCAAACAAGACAACAAAGAAACTGAAATCTGGTGCGAAACTACGGCAAGCAGACCAAGACCATACATAACAGCGGCACTACGGCAAACAGCGATAAAAATAATCCACAACCCTAGTCACCCGGGAATTCGAACGACAAGAAAGATGACAGCTGAAAATTTTTTCTGGCCACGCATGAACAAAGACAGCGCAGATTACGCCAAAACATGCATCCTGTGCCAACGAGCAAAGGTGCACATACACACGCGTACGCCCATAGGAAAAATCATGGAAGCCGACAGATTAGAGCATGTACATATCGATATCGTGGGTCCGCTCGAAATATCCAACGGATATAGGTACCTATTAACGATGTTGGATAGAGGTACAAAATGGCCGGAAGCGATACCTATACGAGATATACAAGCCGAGACAATCGCAAAGAAATTTTTCGAGGGATGGATAGCAAGATTCGGCGTTCCTGCAAGAATCACGACCGATCAGGGGAGACAATTCGAATCGGAACTTTTTACGAAACTAGCACAACTACTGGGTGCAAAAAAGATTCACACCACACCATTTCACCCACAGGCAAACGGACTAGTGGAAAGATGGCATCGATCTTTAAAAGCGGCATTGATGGCAAGGATGAATACCAAAGAGTGGGCAAACGAGATTTCAACCGTCATGATGGGTTTAAGAGCAGCCTTAAAGGAGGATATCAACGCCAGTCCAGCAGAAATGTTATACGGAACCAACATAAGATTGCCAGGCGAATTTTTTGAAAATGGAAAAAAAACGACAGTACCAGAAGTCCTCCAACAATTAAGGGAAACATTCGAGCATCAAAGACCGAAGAGGGAGCGGGAAAACACAGCAAGGATATTCGTTCACCCGGACTTGAAGGAAGCAACCCACGTCTTCATAAGAGACGACACTGTACGACGGCCATTACAAGCTCCATACAAAGGACCCTTTAGAGTGGTGAAGAAACGCGAAAAAACATTCGACATAGAACAAAACAGGAGAATAGTCACTGCCTCTCTGGATAGACTGAAGCCTTGTTACATGTCTAGGGAAGACGAAACCTCTCAGGCAACAACGCAACAAAAAGAAAATAATACGACTGTATCGAGGTATGGAAGAGTTATACGGCACATTTGGCAGTTAAATACGATGACGTTTCGTCTTCAAAACGGGGAAAGTCATGTCGCGGAGCAACAATACGCACAGAACCCACCTATTCAAAATGTTATAAAAGGAAAGGACCGGAAGAAGACTCCACCCGAAGGCGGCAGGAAGGTGGTGTCGCCGAGGTGCAATGGCGACACCGGAATTAAGGAGATGGCGATGTGCAATGCCATCACTAGGATTACCTACCCCGAACGCCCAATAATCAAACACGTCTTAAGTGCCTCCAACGAGGCGTTTATTTTATCATCACAAACAAGCCGTCAACGAGAAGCTAAAGCAAACATCGAAATAAATGAGAGAGAAAAGTACAAACCGTCGCGAATCTATCCGCCGTGTTTCGCACGCAAAACGTCACGAAGAAAACAAACAACGAAAACCACATCGCAGCGACTTCTCAGCAGAGAGCTTTTCATCTTGTGCCACGGCAGTCCGAAGACTGGTGGTGAAGGGGAAAATTTCAACTGAGGGCGCCGCGACACAGTATAAACTCAAAACACGAAAAACTAACGCGCTAACACGATTACTTCTGGCGACTTTCCGGTCGGGAGCCTTACTTCCGGTGGCTACTTACTTCAAAGTAGGTCAGGGGAGGGATCGCCGGTGGCGTCCAGAAGCGATAAACGTGCGAAATCTAATGTGCGAAACACGACACAATTGCAGCTCAAGCGCCGCCCGCGGGACGTCAGCTCGCGGGGGCCAACGACGGGCGACTGAAGTGCGGCGCCCCGGTGTGTATATCGGGCGGTCGGCCGGAGTGAAGGAGACAGCGCGAGACAAGAGGGAGACGAGGCGATCGCCGCCCGGCAACTAGTATATATAGGCGATAATGTTTAAGCATTATTATTCACTTTGTACACGACTTTTGGAAATAAACAACTACTGCAATTTGAATATCGATCGCGAGTTTTCATTCTACGACGGAAACCCTCGCGACAGGTTATACCGGAGCACGGGAAGTCGAAATGCCCCTGGCAAATGGAGCACAGTGCGCCGTCCCGGAACTCGGTTTCGCAGCGTTTGCATGTGAAAGTTTCCATCGTGATGCGGTAGGATTGGGAGTTAATGGACGCCCCCGTAAATGTTGACTTGAAAAAGTTGAGAAGCGCAATTGGACAAGTGATTACACTCGTATGTGACCGGCAAAAATCGTACAATGGATCACTATATATGTCTATAATTAACGAAATTAGACTAATTAGGTATAAAAACGGTCATAACCTTTAATCTAGTAATATAATCATACATTAAATGTAAATAATGAAACTCCGTATAATTAAAATGACTAATAGAAAAGCTAGGTTACTAAAAATATTTCATAATAAGATTTTAGGATTTAAATTAAAAACGACACTTTTTAGCGCCTAGCGACCTCTCTAGTTGAAAGTTGCAACCATGAAACCTCCCTTTGAGAGATCATTCGTCAGCCAATAATATTTAAGCGTGCCAAATATTTCCACCAATAAAGTGAAATGAGGCAGGGGTAAGATTTCCGTAACTCGGAATATTATAAAAAAAGGGCTCCATACCTGCGTGGGCCAGTGATCATCGAGTCGCCAACTAGCAAACAAAGCCTCTTCACCATGAAAGAAGCTTATTAGAATCAGCGGTATTTTCGAATAAAATCGTGTCGTATCGATATTAAAGATTTCACTCGGGCGCAGTAAAACTAAGTTAATTGCGTCCTAACATTTGGACCCGAAACGCGCGTTCACAAAATAATAGTTTTCTGGTAGACTTGGTAGACCTTCTGGTAGTTTTCGAGTGAATAATTATATGTCAACAGCGAACTATCATAAAGACTAAAATGTGTATTTAAAATCTAGCGTGTAAAGTAAAACTAAGTGTAAATTGTGCAAGTTTTAAACAAATTAGTGAAAAACATTATAAACAATTTTTAATGAAATATTTTTATTTTTGTTTGGTATCACTGAATTAGCTGGTAAATTAATCCGAAGTATACATAGTGCGTTAGTGAGTTGTGCAGTGTTAATGAGCTACCAGACCGGGGAAAACCGACAGTTTTAACTGAAATAAAACGCAGCTAAAGCCCCGATTTACTCACCGGTCGACAAAAGCCTATCCTGACCCAAAGCGGATCATCATCATTGGTAAGCACTACAAACCTTCTAAGTACCTTGGAAAAATACGGACTTTTCGAGGGCGTCGCACTTCCAAACGACGATTTTTCGAGGATTTACAAACCATGAGAAACTCAATTCTACGTGTCAACGGCGAAAACACATCGAGGGAAATTTAATTGTTTTGTTCTGACAGTCACAACATAAGTCAATTGTCGTCGTATAAATAGCCTCTCGATCATATACGGGAAGGCACAATGAGCATTCAGTAAATCAGTCCGAAGTAATATCGATAGTCAATTAATAAAAAACGAAGAGCTGGCTACCGTCATAATAAAAAACAGCCAAATGTACTGATTCGGTTTGACGCCGGAAGTCTGACTAGGCCAAAAGCCGCCACAGAAGCGGTCCAGCATGTTATCTGCAATGGAGCATCTATCAAGAGCACAGCTAAAAGGTATGAGTTGAATGTGATGACTCTTAAAAGATATGTCTGACAACAGAGAGTAAGGCCGGTTACAGTTGTAACAAAAACCGCATCATTTGTTGTTTTGTTTTTGCGCCCGGTTGCAGGTTATGTTTCGCCGAATCTGTTTTTCATGTTTTCCCGTGTTTTTTTTAATGTTTTCTGCTGGTTTTTCGATGTCTTCGGTGCATTCCTTCTATACTTTGACAGCTACAAAGTGTGGTCGCGGAATTCGGTAGAAGTTTGATTTTAACAATTGATGACGCGCCTAACTGTCACGTCATTGGTCGAGGCCACGGTTTTGCTTTTTTTCTCTTCTTACTTTACATACGCTGCCGCGCGCTCGTTCCGAACGGACGTACGCTCTGACCGCTACCGACTCTGATCGCTCAAGTGAACCCGTTCGCTCGAGCCGTCCGAATCACCGCCGCCGCCGTACTAATTGCCCTTGCAATTAACGCGCCGACGTTATACGTGCTTCGCCGCGACTTTCGCTCAGCCGTGTCATTATAAGTTTGCCCGCGCTCGCGCCATCTTTATTGTGCCATCCTACGATCGCCGCCGCGAAGTTCAATTTCGCTGTCAATACGATCACCGCCGCGTACCGCTAATGACATTGCGATCGTGCACCAGTGAATCAACGCGCTAGTGCTCTCGAAAGTGAAAGTGCTTTTACTAGTGCAGTGCTCTGAGGATACACGCCGAAATGGAGCAGAAGGCCAGCGCATCCTTAACCCCGGCTGCCCCCAAAAGGAAGAGGCCGGAAATACCCAGCAGCCCCGAGTCGGAAGAAGAGGCCAGGTTCTGGAAATTACGTAATTTCAAACATCTTTTTCTTATATTTTTTGTATGGAAGTCCCAAAAACTGTCTTGGTACTATGCAAATAGACCATACGCTGGTATAAATAGTATTTTTGAATATTGAGAATCATCTCTAGGTTTTTCAAAAACTGAAGACAAATCTCGCTCGTTTTTATTTTTTTATATAGTTTTTGGCCGCCACGGCCAAAAACTATATGAAGACCAATCAAAGTCCTATTTTACAAATTTTAGCCACATTTGTGGTTCATTTTTTTATAAATAAATGTTAGTAGCTTTAGTAATATATTGGGTGAGCGAGTTATAGCAAGATAAAATATTTAAATACATTATTAGGTGATGCCGTAAGCTACAAAACATGATATCAATGTTACAAAACATGTATTTATTATTTAAGTAATTTTAAATCATTCATCAATAGGCTCGCAGCGGAGATCATGCGATTTTTTATGGCATCGGAACCATGCCATGCCCAACCACTACTCGAAAGGTAAATGGTTAAGTGGGCTCCTGGAGATCATAGTATTTTTGTACTTTCTATATTCATTTATTCTTTTTTTTTGCAGGTTGCGAATAATCAAGCCGACAGAGAGTCGAAAATAGCATACAGTCGCAATAGTCGACAGTAGTCGCTGTATCCGGGACTACGACTCGGACAGAGAAGAAGAAGCCGCATTAGAACCCGAACTTGTGCTGGAGTTCGAGGAAGCCGAGTCCAGCGTAAAGAAAGGAGAAACCATGGTGAGCGATCTTGATCTAATTTATAATGGGTTATACTGCGCACCGTCTCCCGAAGGTGCTACTTCGTCTTCGCCCACGATCGTCCCCACCAGCTGTGCTTCACCCGTCAGTCCCCCGGACGCTGGCGACAACGCTCTCTTACACGCGACATCTGCCTCTAATATCCCCCCTCCGGCCACGTCGTCCTCAACGACAAAAAACGACAACTCTATAGCCGCGTCGCCTCCCAAACCCGCGGGCTGCGACGATAAATCGCTCCCGTCCTACGCCTCCCTGGCGGCTCGTCCCCCCACCCCCCGCCCGGCATCTCCAATGGAAGCCCCCCAAGTTCCTCCCTCCTCTTCAGAGGTCATTAACCAGAACCGCCCCATGCCACCGGCGATGTTGGCAGTGAGGTGTCCTGCGATGGTTGTGGAGAAAATCGCGGGATGGCCTAGTCACCTAAGGGAGATCGAGAGGAGACTGGGCCACCCCGCGAACGTAAAGGCCTTGGCCATGGGTGGATTTCGGTTCACGCCGAAATCGACGAAATCGACACATGAGTCCCGGTGTGTCCAGGCGTACCTAAAGGAACAGGGGCCGCGGTTGGCATGGCACACCTATGAGCTGCCGGCGGATAGGGAACTAAAAATAGCAATTAGGGGACTCCCCGAAGACACGACTCCGGAAGAGATCATTGAAGGCCTCAGCAAGCACGGGCATGAGGCAACTTATGCCCGTAAAATTAATGCGGGAAGAGGACCCCTTTTTTACGCATGCGTAAAAAAAGGGGAGAAATGGAGGAATGTTTACGGGGTAGACACTCTCCACGGCCTAGCAGGAATCTCGATCGAGACCTGGAAAGGGAGGAAGGGACCCGCCCAATGCCACAGATGCCAGGCGTTCCGACACGCCTCGCACAACTGCTTCCGTCCCTAGAAATGCGTGTGCTGCGGTCAAGGGCACGCAGCGAAAGACTGCAAGCGGCCCAAAAACGAAAGCGCCACGTGCGCAAACTACGGTGGCGAACACCCAGCCAGCAGCTGAAAATGCGAGGCGTTCCTCGCAGAGGCCAAAAGGCAGGCAAGGCCAGGCCAACCACGACCATTCCCCCGCCCCACTACCCAACCCCCATCAATCCCCCCTCTTATGACACCCAAAAACTATCCTCCCCTCAAAACCCCCAACAGACCCCAAACCCCCCGTGCCCCCTAACCCCCCCGAGCCCCCAAACCCCCCCGAGAAGACCGGCAACCAGAGCCAGCCCGGCACCCCCAACATGCCCCACACGCAAGAGATCCGCGGAACTGGCGAAATCCAGCCCACCCCCCCGCGGCAACCATGGACACCCCCCCGCAGGGACAAAAACCCCCTTCCCCTCACAAGCCCAACGTCCCCCCTTCCGTCCACAATCCCAAAAAACCACTCTCCCCAACACTCAACGACCCCCTCCCCTCCACAGGTCCAAAGACCCCCCTCCCCCCCAAAGCCCCCACACCAGCGCCCAGATCACCAACGAAGCCACAGGACGTCAGATGCCCGACAGAACCGACGCAGACAGGCTTGATAACGCTGACCATCAGTCGGCTAACAGAAATTCTGATGACAGTGATAAGACAGACACTCCAGAATCCGGAGTGCCTAGACACGATAGTACGGACGCAAGTGACGCAGCTCTTCCAGCAAGCGTCACCGACAACCGCTTAACGCGACTGAGAGTAGTCCACTGGAACGCGAACGGACTGACTAACAAACTGCCTGCTCTCCGCATCTTCCTGAGAGAGCAGGAGGTCGATGTGATACAACTATCTGAAACTAAATTGAAACCCGCATCCGGTGAAAAACCCAAATTACCTGGTATACCGAGACGACGAAGTCTCGGAGACCTCAGGGTTGGCAATAAGGGGAACGGCAGTAGTAGTACGTCGACGAATCCTCCATCAGAGGCTGGACCTGCCTAAGACGAACAGTCTCAGCGTATCCGGAATTCAAGTCAGAGCCGGATCGCGAGACTTAAGACTAGTTTCGGCCTACAAATCGCCAAAGTTCATACTAGACACGACGGACATAGATAAGCTAATTGACCACTTGACTCCGACTATAGTGGCCGGCGACCTAAACCGTACATGGCCTCCTCCATGAACCTCCGCCACTCGATAACTAAGCTCCAGAAGACGCTGGCCCTCCTGCCCGAGTGGCTCAACAAATGGAGGATAGCCGTGAACGCGGGGAAATCCAAAGCCAACATTACCGGATCCCGTCGGCCCTACCTCAAGAACACCAACTTAACGCTGGGAGGGGAACCGATCCCGTGGAAGAAGTCGGTCAAATACCTGGGGGTACGCATTGACCGACAACTTAGATTCCACATCCACGCCACTAAGACCCTTGCGGCGACGAGGTCGGCCAAAGCGGCCCTCCAACCCGTCCTAAGGGCAAAACAAATCCCGTTAAGGATGCGACTGACCTTTCTTAAGACGTACCTGAGGGCGCGACTGACGTATGCAGCGCCCGCGTGGTACCAGGCCTTAAGCAAGACACACAGGGACGCTATGCAGCACATCATGGACAGCGGGCTGCGAACCATAGTGGCCGCTCCATGGTGCGTCAGCAACGATACGCTACGGAAAGACCTAGTTGATAACGAGACTATTGAGACATTCATCAGACGACTATCTAAAAATATGTTTGAGCGGGCCGATTCCTCCCCCCACCCCCACATCCGAGGAATCGCTCCCCACCATTCGAGACACCCCGAGAAACCGTACCCGCGGAATATAATCACGAAAATGACACGAAAGAATCACGAAAATGACAAAGTACAACCAGTAACCCTCTTCGCCACATGAGACTTTCAGGTCAACCAGCCAATGGGAGGAAGAGAAACACGCCGGCAGCCAAGCAGCATCCCGTAACCCCATTTGTATGTTCTAGGAGCTGCCCAGGACAATGAAATCTGGACACGGACTTCATCCGTACCATTGCATTGCTTTGAGACACCATTTTAAATGTAAATGTAGCATTGAACCCCACTCTTTACCAAAATTGGACTTCTTCCGTTCCCTTAGATAGTCTTGCAAATACCTGTATAAATGTAAATGTAGAATCAAACGCCGCGACGGGCAGTCGGCCGACGTCGAGGAGGCCGAGGAGGCTGGGTGCGCTCGTCTCGTGTGCGGCGGGTGGGCTGGATGTACTTTGGCTGGATGTACTTGGGCATAAGAAAACAAAATAAAGAAAACAAGTAACAAAAAAAAAAAAAAAATGAATCCGACTACAATGGTAGTCAAAAAATTAAAAGCATGTCCAGCCTGTGGGCTGGACACATCAGAAGCCCCAAATAACCACAAAATGCGGGTTGGGTCAAATCCCTTGTGGACGCAAGAGCGCTCCACTCAAGGACGATATCACAGTTCTTACTTTAACGGCGTTAATGCCCGTCTGAACGCAACTATCGGCGGTCAGTGCGTAAATTCCTCCTTTTACGCTCGAACATGTCGCGAGTACGGTGGTTAAAACTTTGTCGCGAGGCGTGGGACTTACCATAAATCGGCTTAATGCCGGAATGCTGCCGGGAGTCGAAAATTTTTATGTGAAGTGTGCGTAATTAATCTGGTGAGCATTTATTTTCCTTTTGGGGTTGCTTTTCATGTAGGATCAGCGCGATTTTAATCGATTTTTTTTCCCTTGCGCAGTTTGGGGGCACCTCTGTTTTTCTTGCAATAAATACAAACGGATCTGCCATGGAATTTACCGACCGGAGTCGGGCCCATCATAATACTATTTTTTTTTTACACTTCTGGGGGGTGAGCAGTGGATTCCGGACTTACGAACCGGCTGTGGTAGGTTTAGGACAGCTGTCTTGCCACATGTGAGCGTTCACCTTACCACCCATTCACTCCCCCTTCGAAGCCATAGAATTTGAGATGCGCAAATCGCAGTTTTAGATAATTTTTCTAAGAAAGAGTTGATTATTTTTCTGGAAAGGCCAAGATCTTTAAAGAGGTGAAATAGAGATTTAGCTGGCAGGCCACGAGCGCCAACTTCCACCGCGTGAAGGTGAACAGTGAAGCCGTTCCGGGTTACGGCATTTGCAAGATCATGGTATTTATTTAATTTGTACTCGTGGTCTTTTGGGATATTTGATTCCCATGGAACAGTTAATTCTACAATAAGAGCCACCTTCCGAGATAGAGAATAAAGAGGAATATCTGGACGGAGGGCTGTGCATCCGAGAATTTCAGGGAATTTATACTGCTTAGAGACCGAATCAACCTCCAGAATTCAATCTGTAGCTTTCTCGATTATTGAGAAAGGTTTTGTAGTTAAATGTTTTTTGCCTTTAGAGCCATTTTGCACAAACTGTATTGGGCTAATGTGACGTACAATATTGCTGTACAATATTGCTGCTAATGTGACGTAAATCGTCACCAAATGTGAGGATTTCACCTCACCTTTTAATTGCACCGGGATTTTTGTCTTCACGTGGAAAAGGAAATAGAAATAACCCTCAATTGTTGAGCGGTGGCATGTTGGCTGACTGCACGCCGTAAAATTACATCGACACGACGGGAGGGTTGCCGTGTGCCGATTTTACATGGATTAAACGCGAGCTTCTCACATACACGGCTGTTTTTTTCTTTTGTGCGTCTGTAGGAAAAGGATTTTCTGTGGGCCAAACCCAATGCCCATTAATATTTAGCCCACTCTCTGAGATAGTTTTTTTTTTGAGGTTAACTTCTTTTTTTCTTTTTCAAAAGTTCTTTTTGGTATATATTTTTTAAATAGTTTCCATCTCTCCCTATAAGAGACAGGTGGCGCCTATATAGTAAATTATTTTTTTTGGTTTTGGGTGATTCTGCCGTGTTTCTTTCCGTGACGATCAACTTCCTCATTTAACAATGCTAAACGAGCGGGAGACATGGGATAATACCGCTGTTTCACCGGTGGATGATTACCCGTGTCGATAACCTGTGATATTAAATTAGTTCGACCAAGACCCTTAACGTCTGTCGAAACTTTTTGAAAACCATCGATCATTTTGTTTGCTAAGGACTGCTGATTCTCAGTCAGAGAAGCGAAAGGATGCAAAACCCTCACTTCGCTGACTGAATGCCAACTAACATCACTATCCTCAAACCTAACGAACTTCACAATTTCCGGAGCCAAATCAAATTGTCGGACAAAGTCCATGCCTAATATAAGAGAAGTGCCAATATCCGGAGCCACAACCGCTCGGATCACTTGACAACAACGATTATTAAATTTGAAAGGCAAAGACATATAACCGATCGTCCTAACCGTACTAGAATTTGCGGTGCTTAAAGTCCAAGACGAAGTCTTGTGCAGGGTATACCCGATCTCAATTAAATGTCGATGTGAGTCGGCACCCAAAATTGTGACGCTCGAACCAGTGTCAAGCAAGCCACAAACCGCAATATCACCCAACGCAACATCTAAAAATGGACGACGGTTGTCTTTTTCCTTTTCGAACAAGGCAGAGACAGAGTGAACAAACGCATTCACTCTGTCTCGGTTCTCGAGTTTTTTGAATCGGCCGAAGTAGAATTGGGAGAATTATTTCCTTTGGAACAATCCGGACAAGTTGTCACGGTAAAATTAAATTTACCGCAACGGTAACAGTACTTGGAGTGCCCGTGATGTGAACCCCTCTGGTAACCACTATACGCTCCTCGAGGACCACCCGCATTATGCGGTTTGCCTCGGGAGTAACCACCTCGGTGAAAACCACCCCGATTGCTCGAACCTCTATGGGATTCTTGAGTACGAGTGGATAAAGAATCAACAGCGGACACTGTGCACTGATGAAGATGTTCCTCAAGAGGAACGTCCGTACCATTATTACCGGAACCAGTACAATCGACAGAGTGAACTGCTCTAGACGCAGAAGGCTTGGCTTTTGAAAGTGCCTGCAGGTTAGCATTATACTCATTTATAGCCACATGCGTGAGTTCCTGCTGTTTCCCCACATGAAGCAGTTCTTGTATGGAATGAACAGGGATGTACGCGAAACATTGTTGCAGGTAAGGTTTTAAATTGGGTACTAGGATTGTCAGCTGCTCCGCCTCCGGCAAGGGCCTGGATAATTTATTAAAATAGCCCAATACTTCAGTAATAAAAAGATGAAGAGGTTCATCCGGTCTCTGAATTCGAGCGCGAGCCCGTTTCAACATATCGCGGTCGAAGGTTTGACTGCCAAAATTTTGGCGAAGTTCTTTGGCCAACTGTGGCCAATTGTCAATCCTGGAAGCAACCGTCCTATACCAAGCGAGCGCGTTTAAGAAGGTGTCGAACGCTACGGTCACGGCAATGACGTCTCTATTCTCTTTGGTTCAGCCGGAAACGTCAAAAGGTGACATCACTGTTCTTTCGGGGTCGTACAGTTTTGCGCCTATCAAAAATGGCATTCTTTTGTGGTTTTGGAGTTTGGAAGCGCAGGCGTAAGAGGGGCTGAGGATCGGCGTCGCTGCCGACGAGTATAGCGCGGCGCAGTTTTTCAATTCATGTAGTTCTTTTCTGACGGGCGGGCGAGCACCTCTATTATTTTTATACGAATTATCTTTAATCCACCTGCAAAGCCTCAACTGCCGTAGCGTGGCGGCCTGCTTCTCGGAGCATTTTTTTTGGAGATCGGAGATTCAAATTCCGGACCTACCTACTGTCAACTTTTAGAAGATATCCATATACTGCTGTGCTGTGAAGTGATTTATACATCGTGTGCCTTGCACCTTCTTCGTTTTGCTGTGCCCGCGGAGAAGCGGATTAAAGAACTCTGAAAAGAAGCAACGTGTTCTCATTTCTTTTTTTTTACAGCTGAAGGAAGAATTGCTACCTACGGGCTAAACCAGTGACAAACCTGTGAGACTTACCCACCCTGTTAAATCTTGTGCTTAATTTTTTGTATCGAGTTCTGGTTTCTTTTTAGTTTCAGCTTTAACCTATAAAAAGCTGTGGCGTCCAATATTTTTTGAAATTTAGTTTTTTGATGTGTATTTGCTTTGGCATTAATTTATCCTTCCTGCACTCGATTTCTGTTCGTGGTTATTCCACGATTAGGTATAATCAGGTCTAACCTGGCGTTACATACTAACGTTGCAGTTATAAACTGGCGCCCAACGTGGGGCCTTAGAACTGGTTTTAGCCTAAGTAGTAATTCTTTCTTTAGGTTTTTGAGACACGTCCTGCGTTTACTTAAATGTTTTCTTTAATGTTTAACCTGTAACATTCTTGTACTTTAATTTAACATTTTAAGCGGTTACCGCGAAAAAGTTCTATTGTATACAGACTTGCCGTTTTCTTTTTCACATAGTTTTTTAAAGATATTGTATATAATATCTAGTATCATTGTACAGTAGCTCGAGGTACAGTATAGCGGTTTTCTTTGTAATTTTTTGTTTTTAATTTGTAATCCGACACGGTTGTCGGGAAATAGCCTCGTCAGCAAGATAGAGGCTTGCCGTGTTCGAAGATTGTTATAGACTGTTTATTAAATTGTTTTTTTTTGTAAATTTCAGGTCCGAGGATTGAATACTCCGCTCCATTGGTTAAAGGTGTCAGGTGAATAGAGGTGCTCGTCAGCAATCGTTGAGGTCAGATCGTTCTAGTTATTTATTTTCTAAATTTATTTTTTATTAAAAAAAAAATATTTCGTTTTTCGTTTTTGTTTTTTGTTTTTTTATTGAGCAGAACAATTTTTTATATTTGATTTTTTTACCATAAATAAAATTTTTTTTTTTGGTGAATTATTTTTTTGTGAATAATTTTTTAGTTTGTTTTTTAAAAAAAAAAAATTTTTTTAAAACTTTTAAATTTTCTGCTTGTTTATATTTTTAATACGCAAGTAGTTGAGATGGCTTCCCCCGTGCTTGTGTATTATTCTGCCTCACACTTAGTTAAAAAAGAATTGGATTACGAATTCAAAATTCGGGAGGTTACCCCGACGCTTGTGGAGTCGATGCGCCGACAGTTTAGTTCGCTGCTTAAACAGTTTCCGGCAGATTCAATCACGTCGACGGATCTGGATCCCGAGCAAGAGTTTAACGAATGTTCCATTCGACTCTTGTGTCTCCAAGAATTTGTTGAGGATTTGGTAGAGAACAATACTCGACCTTTGTTTAAACGCGTTTGTACAAAAACAACGCATCTTTTTTATAGAGTATCACGTATAATGTCTGGGGTTGTACCGACAGCTTCGTTTGAACGTCTTCAGGCGGAGATTTTAGAGATCGTGAAGGTGCTGGAGGAGTGTTCAGATATTGTGAGAGCTCCTAGTCCAAATTTACTGCCGTCTACTTCTGTACAGGTAGAGGTGCCTGTGCCGGTACATCCTTTAGGGGTGACATCGGTTTCGACGAGTATAGCGCGTAACAAAAACTGCTTTTTTCATGACATTTCTTTCGCGATTCATGCTTTTCCGTGTGCAGATCCATGTAATTACATGTTTCGGTGTCATTTGCACACGTTTTCTGGCGTCTGTACTATTTTTCCGAAGTTTTCTGCTTCATTTTCGTAACGTCGTAATTAAGTCACAACTTGACTTAAAAGTCGACTGTAAAAGTCGTAAAAACCGTTTTCTGACGTTTAAGAAGGTGTCGAACGCTACGGTCACGGCAATGACGTCTCTATTCTCTTTGGTTCAGCCGGAAACGTCAAAAGGTGACATCACTGTTCTTTCGGGGTCGTACAGTTTTGCGCCTATCAAAAATGGCATTCTTTTGTGGTTTTGGAGTTTGGAAGCGCAGGCGTAAGAGGGGCTGAGGATCGGCGTCGCTGCCGACGAGTATAGCGCGGCGCAGTTTTTCAATTCATGTAGTTCTTTTCTGACGGGCGGGCGAGCACCTCTATTATTTTTATACGAATTATCTTTAATCCACCTGCAAAGCCTCAACTGCCGTAGCGTGGCGGCCTGCTTCTCGGAGCATTTTTTTTGGAGATCGGAGATTCAAATTCCGGACCTACCTACTGTCAACTTTTAGAAGATATCCATATACTGCTGTGCTGTGAAGTGATTTATACATCGTGTGCCTTGCACCTTCTTCGTTTTGCTGTGCCCGCGGAGAAGCGGATTAAAGAACTCTGAAAAGAAGCAACGTGTTCTCATTTCTTTTTTTTTACAGCTGAAGGAAGAATTGCTACCTACGGGCTAAACCAGTGACAAACCTGTGAGACTTACCCACCCTGTTAAATCTTGTGCTTAATTTTTTTGTATCGAGTTCTGGTTTCTTTTTAGTTTCAGCTTTAACCTATAAAAAGCTGTGGCGTCCAATATTTTTTGAAATTTAGTTTTTTGATGTGTATTTGCTTTGGCATTAATTTATCCTTCCTGCACTCGATTTCTGTTCGTGGTTATTCCACGATTAGGTATAATCAGGTCTAACCTGGCGTTACATACTAACGTTGCAGTTATAAACTGGCGCCCAACGTGGGGCCTTAGAACTGGTTTTAGCCTAAGTAGTAATTCTTTCTTTAGTTTTTGAGACACGTCTGCGTTTACTTAAATGTTTTCTTTAATGTTTAACCTGTAACATTTCTTGTAACTTTAATTTAACATTTTAAGCGGTTACCGCGAAAAAGTTCTATTGTATACAGACTTGCCGTTTCTTTTTCACATAGTTTTTTAAAGATATTGTATATAATATCTAGTATCATTGTACAGTAGCTCGAGGTACAGTATAGCGGTTTTCTTTGTAATTTTTTGTTTTTAATTTGTAATCCGACACGGTTGTCGGGAAATAGCCTCGTCAGCAAGATAGAGGCTTGCCGTGTTCGAAGATTGTTATAGACTGTTTATTAAATTGTTTTTTTTTGTAAATTTCAGGTCCGAGGATTGAATACTCCGCTCCATTGGTTAAAGGTGTCAGGTGAATAGAGGTGCTCGTCAGCAATCGTTGAGGTCAGATCGTTCTAGTTATTTATTTTCTAAATTTATTTTTTATTTAAAAAAAAAATATTTCGTTTTTCGTTTTTTTTTTGTTTTTTTATTGAGCAGAACAATTTTTTATATTTGATTTTTTTACCATAAATAAAATTTTTTTTTTTGGTGAATTATTTTTTTGTGAATAATTTTTTAGTTTTTTTTTAAAAAAAAAAAAATTTTTTTTAAAACTTTTAAATTTTCTGCTTGTTTATATTTTTAATACGCAAGTAGTTGAGATGGCTTCCCCCGTGCTTGTGTATTATTCTGCCTCACACTTAGTTAAAAAAGAATTGGATTACGAATTCAAAATTCGGGAGGTTACCCCGACGCTTGTGGAGTCGATGCGCCGACAGTTTAGTTCGCTGCTTAAACAGTTTCCGGCAGATTCAATCACGTCGACGGATCTGGATCCCGAGCAAGAGTTTAACGAATGTTCCATTCGACTCTTGTGTCTCCAAGAATTTGTTGAGGATTTGGTAGAGAACAATACTCGACCTTTGTTTAAACGCGTTTGTACAAAAACAACGCATCTTTTTTATAGAGTATCACGTATAATGTCTGGGGTTGTACCGACAGCTTCGTTTGAACGTCTTCAGGCGGAGATTTTAGAGATCGTGAAGGTGCTGGAGGAGTGTTCAGATATTGTGAGAGCTCCTAGTCCAAATTTACTGCCGTCTACTTCTGTACAGGTAGAGGTGCCTGTGCCGGTACATCCTTTAGGGGTGACATCGGTTTCGACGAGTATAGCGCGTAACAAAAACTGCTTTTTTCATGACATTTCTTTCGCGATTCATGCTTTTCCGTGTGCAGATCCATGTAATTACATGTTTCGGTGTCATTTGCACACGTTTTCTGGCGTCTGTACTATTTTTCCGAAGTTTTCTGCTTCATTTTCGTAACGTCGTAATTAAGTCACAACTTGACTTAAAAGTCGACTGTAAAAGTCGTAAAAACCGTTTTCTGACGTTTAAGAAGGTGTCGAACGCTACGGTCACGGCAATGACGTCTCTATTCTCTTTGGTTCAGCCGGAAACGTCAAAAGGTGACATCACTGTTCTTTCGGGGTCGTACAGTTTTGCGCCTATCAAAAATGGCATTCTTTTGTGGTTTTGGAGTTTGGAAGCGCAGGCGTAAGAGGGGCTGAGGATCGGCGTCGCTGCCGACGAGTATAGCGCGGCGCAGTTTTTCAATTCATGTAGTTCTTTTCTGACGGGCGGGCGAGCACCTCTATTATTTTTATACGAATTATCTTTAATCCACCTGCAAAGCCTCAACTGCCGTAGCGTGGCGGCCTGCTTCTCGGAGCATTTTTTTTGGAGATCGGAGATTCAAATTCCGGACCTACCTACTGTCAACTTTTAGAAGATATCCATATACTGCTGTGCTGTGAAGTGATTTATACATCGTGTGCCTTGCACCTTCTTCGTTTTGCTGTGCCCGCGGAGAAGCGGATTAAAGAACTCTGAAAAGAAGCAACGTGTTCTCATTTCTTTTTTTTTACAGCTGAAGGAAGAATTGCTACCTACGGGCTAAACCAGTGACAAACCTGTGAGACTTACCCACCCTGTTAAATCTTGTGCTTAATTTTTTTGTATCGAGTTCTGGTTTCTTTTTAGTTTCAGCTTTAACCTATAAAAAGCTGTGGCGTCCAATATTTTTTGAAATTTAGTTTTTTGATGTGTATTTGCTTTGGCATTAATTTATCCTTCCTGCACTCGATTTCTGTTCGTGGTTATTCCACGATTAGGTATAATCAGGTCTAACCTGGCGTTACATACTAACGTTGCAGTTATAAACTGTCGCCCAGCGTGGAGCCTTAGAACTGGTTTTAGCCTAAGTAGTAATTCTTTCTTTAGTTTTTGAGACACGTCTGCGTTTACTTAAATGTTTTCTTTAATGTTTAACCTGTAACATTTCTTGTAACTTTAATTTAACATTTTAAGCGGTTACCGCGAAAAAGTTCTATTGTATACAGACTTGCCGTTTCTTTTTCACATAGTTTTTTAAAGATATTGTATATAATATCTAGTATCATTGTACAGTAGCTCGAGGTACAGTATAGCGGTTTTCTTTGTAATTTTTTGTTTTTAATTTGTAATCCGACACGGTTGTCGGGAAATAGCCTCGTCAGCAAGATAGAGGCTTGCCGTGTTCGAAGATTGTTATAGACTGTTTATTAAATTGTTTTTTTTTGTAAATTTCAGGTCCGAGGATTGAATACTCCGCTCCATTGGTTAAAGGTGTCAGGTGAATAGAGGTGCTCGTCAGCAATCGTTGAGGTCAGATCGTTCTAGTTATTTATTTTCTAAATTTATTTTTTATTTAAAAAAAAAATATTTCGTTTTTCGTTTTTTTTTTGTTTTTTTATTGAGCAGAACAATTTTTTATATTTGATTTTTTTACCATAAATAAAATTTTTTTTTTTGGTGAATTATTTTTTTGTGAATAATTTTTTAGTTTTTTTTTAAAAAAAAAAAAATTTTTTTTAAAACTTTTAAATTTTCTGCTTGTTTATATTTTTAATACGCAAGTAGTTGAGATGGCTTCCCCCGTGCTTGTGTATTATTCTGCCTCACACTTAGTTAAAAAAGAATTGGATTACGAATTCAAAATTCGGGAGGTTACCCCGACGCTTGTGGAGTCGATGCGCCGACAGTTTAGTTCGCTGCTTAAACAGTTTCCGGCAGATTCAATCACGTCGACGGATCTGGATCCCGAGCAAGAGTTTAACGAATGTTCCATTCGACTCTTGTGTCTCCAAGAATTTGTTGAGGATTTGGTAGAGAACAATACTCGACCTTTGTTTAAACGCGTTTGTACAAAAACAACGCATCTTTTTTATAGAGTATCACGTATAATGTCTGGGGTTGTACCGACAGCTTCGTTTGAACGTCTTCAGGCGGAGATTTTAGAGATCGTGAAGGTGCTGGAGGAGTGTTCAGATATTGTGAGAGCTCCTAGTCCAAATTTACTGCCGTCTACTTCTGTACAGGTAGAGGTGCCTGTGCCGGTACATCCTTTAGGGGTGACATCGGTTTCATCAAATAATCTTTTTGTTCCGTTAGCCGTTCCAAATGTTTCGAGTGTACCTAATGCGGGTAATTCGGTTTCCGAACCCGAGGTTTTTGTTAGGAATCCGGTCGCTGTCAGCAGGCCGTATGATTTTACTAATGAACAGGTGTTAAGGCCTTTGAGTTTAGGGTTTGTGTTTGATGGAAAGTCATGCGTCGTAGAATTCCTGGAACGCCTTGAGGAAAATCGTTTGGCACGAAATATTTCTGATGCACGGTTGCTGAAATCGGCGTGCGAGTTGTTTCAACATCACGCGCTCGCTTGGTATAGGACGGTTGCTTCCAGGATTGACAATTGGCCACAGTTGGCCAAAGAACTTCGCCAAAATTTTGGCAGTCAAACCTTCGACCGCGATATGTTGAAACGGGCTCGCGCTCGAATTCAGAGACCGGATGAACCTCTTCATCTTTTTATTACTGAAGTATTGGGCTATTTTAATAAATTATCCAGGCCCTTGCCGGAGGCGGAGCAGCTGACAATCCTAGTACCCAATTTAAAACCTTACCTGCAACAATGTTTCGCGTACATCCCTGTTCATTCCATACAAGAACTGCTTCATGTGGGGAAACAGCAGGAACTCACGCATGTGGCTATAAATGAGTATAATGCTAACCTGCAGGCACTTTCAAAAGCCAAGCCTTCTGCGTCTAGAGCAGTTCACTCTGTCGATTGTACTGGTTCCGGTAATAATGGTACGGACGTTCCTCTTGAGGAACATCTTCATCAGTGCACAGTGTCCGCTGTTGATTCTTTATCCACTCGTACTCAAGAATCCCATAGAGGTTCGAGCAATCGGGGTGGTTTTCACCGAGGTGGTTACTCCCGAGGCAAACCGCATAATGCGGGTGGTCCTCGAGGAGCGTATAGTGGTTACCAGAGGGGTTCACATCACGGGCACTCCAAGTACTGTTACCGTTGCGGTAAATTTAATTTTACCGTGACAACTTGTCCGGATTGTTCCAAAGGAAATAATTCTCCCAATTCTACTTCGGCCGATTCAAAAAACTCGAGAACCGAGACAGAGTGAATGCGTTTGTTCACTCTGTCTCTGCCTTGTTCGAAAAGGAAAAAGACAACCGTCGTCCATTTTTAGATGTTGCGTTGGGTGATATTGCGGTTTGTGGCTTGCTTGACACTGGTTCGAGCGTCACAATTTTGGGTGCCGACTCACATCGACATTTAATTGAGATCGGGTATACCCTGCACAAGACTTCGTCTTGGACTTTAAGCACCGCAAATTCTAGTACGGTTAGGACGATCGGTTATATGTCTTTGCCTTTCAAATTTAATAATCGTTGTCAAGTGATCCGAGCGGTTGTGGCTCCGGATATTGGCACTTCTCTTATATTAGGCATGGACTTTGTCCGACAATTTGATTTGGCTCCGGAAATTGTGAAGTTCGTTAGGTTTGAGGATAGTGATGTTAGTTGGCATTCAGTCAGCGAAGTGAGGGTTTTGCATCCTTTCGCTTCTCTGACTGAGAATCAGCAGTCCTTAGCAAACAAAATGATCGATGGTTTTCAAAAAGTTTCGACAGACGTTAAGGGTCTTGGTCGAACTAATTTAATATCACAGGTTATCGACACGGGTAATCATCCACCGGTGAAACAGCGGTATTATCCCATGTCTCCCGCTCGTTTAGCATTGTTAAATGAGGAAGTTGATCGTATGCTAGAGTTAGGAGTTATTAAACCTAGCAAAGGGGGTTGGAATAACCCAACAATTTTTGTTCCGAAGTCCGATGGGACTTTAAGATTTTGTCTGGATAGTAGGAAGCTCAACTCGATAACGAAGCCGGATGCGTACCCTCTTCCGAGAATTACTACCATCCTGGACAGTTTACGAGACGCTAACTACTTGTCTTCCATCGACTTGTCGGCCGCCTTTTGGCAAATCCCCTTAGATCCGGCCTCTCAGGAAAAGTGCAGTTTTACGGTTCCTGGACGTGGTTTCTTTGCTATGCAAGTCTGTCCGTTCGGCATGCGCAATTCGCCTGCCTGCATGCAACGGCTCGCTGATCAGTTGTTCGACCCGTCGTTCGATAACAAAGTATTTTGTTACCTAGATGATATCGTTATTGTCTCTTCAACTTTCGAAGAGCATATTTCATTGTTAAACCGAGTGTTAGATCGTCTCGTTTATGCGAACCTAACGATTAATTTCAAAAAGTGTCAATTTTTTCGTCGAGAACTTAAGTACCTAGGGTATGTAGTAGACTCTCATGGTCTACATACCGATCCCGAAAAGGTACAATGTATATTAGACTTTCCGACTCCTAGTTCGCCTAAGTTGGTTAAAACTTTCCTTGGGATGGCCGGTTGGTATCGTCGGTTTATCCGAAATTTCTCCTGTATTGCTGCTCCTCTGTCACGTTTGACCAGTACCCGCAAAGGTGCTCCCGCATTTTCGTGGTCACCAGAAGCGGAAGAGGCCTTTCAAAAATTGAAGTCAGCTCTAATTTCTAGTCCGATACTAGCTTGTCCGGACTATACAAAGCCATTTGCGTTACACTGCGACGCATCGTTGTACGGTTTAGGCGGCGTACTTACCCAGACAGTGGATGGCGTAGAACATCCCATCGCTTTCACGAGTAGGACTCTCTTACCCGCTGAAACGCGATACTCTGCTACCGAACGGGAGGCCCTAAGCGTGATTCATGCAATCGAGCATTTTCGCGGCTACTTAGAGGGCGGCCCCAAAGTCAAAATCTTCACGGATCATGCCAGTCTTCTGTGGTTTTTGAGTCTGAAGAACCCAACTGGCCGTTTGGCCAGATGGGGTATTCGGCTGTCCGCCTTTGACTTTGAGATCGTCCATAAGAAAGGCGTCGAAAATGTGGTTCCTGATGCGTTATCGCGTTTGCTGCCCGTTTCATCTGTTTCTGTGGTCGCCGATCCTTGGTACAACGATTTGTTCCAAGCGGTATCTAATAACCCTGCCGCTTACCCTAATTACCAGATTAAGGACGCGGAGTTGTATCGCTACACGAAGGGAAAGTACCAGCTCACCAGCGCTTATGACTGGAAGTTAGTGGTACCCTTACCTCTCCGAGAGAAGCTTATACACGATAACCATGCGTCCGATCTGTCTATGCATTTTGGGGTTTTTAAAACGCATCGTCGCCTAGCAATGCGCTATTTTTGGCCGAATTTGCACAGAGATGTGGTCAAATTCATTTCCCAATGTGAAACTTGCCAACAGTATAAACACCCAAATATTTCTCCTTTGGGTCAGTTAGGCAATCCAAAGTCTTGTTCTTTCCCTTTCCAGATGGTCTCCGTCGATTTGTTGGGTCCCTATCCGATGACGAGAGATCGGAATATTCACATACTAGTAGTTACTTGTTGTTTCAGTAAATACTGTTTGCTTTTCCCTTTAAAGAGGGCTACTAGCAAAATCGTGAGTCGTATCATGGAGCATGAGGTTTTCCTGCGTTTTGGTGTCCCTCAGTATGTTATTTCCGACAACGGAAAACAATTTATTGGAAAGGAGTTTACCGAACTAATGTCCAAGTATCGGATACCTAAGGTTTACCTTAATCCGAAGTATTGCCCTCAGGTCAATCCAGCTGAGAGGCAGAATCGAGGAGTTGTCACGGCGTTGGCGTTGTCTGTAAAAAACGACCATCGCTCTTGGGACCTCCACCTTTCTGCCATTCAGATGGCGATCAATTCGGCCGTTTCGGAGGCTACGGGTTTCAGTCCTTTCTTCTTGGTTCATGGTCGAGAACCTATCTTAGACGGTTCGTTTTATACTCAATCTCCTGAGTCCCAAGCTGAGGTCCTTTTTGGCAGTCGTTTGTCCTACGCTCAAGATATGAGCGAACTTTCCGGTGTTTTTCATACCGTGAGGAAGAAACTTGATAATGCGCATGCTCACAATAAAACGTATTATGACCGTAAACACCGTCCTGCGGAGTTTGAGGTGGGCGATACGGTTTACAAGAAAACGTACTTCTTGAGCAATGCGGGGAATTATTTTATTTCAAAGTTTGCCCCACGTTATGAAAAATGTCGGATAGTCAAGAAACTGTCGGCTCTGGTATACGAGTTGGTTAATGCTCAGGGAAAGAATATTGGCTCTTGGCATATTAAGGATTTCAAATTAAATCCTAAAGGGTCTAAGTAATTTGTGTAATTTTTATGTCTCTCGTTAACATTCTTCGGAAAGTTGTCTTTATGAGTTCGACTAGATCGACTTTAAAAATGTATTCCTTACAAAGGTGTAGTACCGAGTGGTTACTATCACTGAAACCATTTCGTTTGAGATCAGTCTTGCTAGTAAACCTGTCTAGCAACACTGTAGATTGAATTTATGTCATGAGAGGGAAGTATGCAAGGTGATGGTATGAAAGGTAGTATTGGACATTTTTCAAATACCGGAGGAGGTATTAGTTCTGTCGTGGTCTAACAATATAGTCATCGGTTTCTTTTGTCCACAGCCAGTATTTGGTTTGATTATTGGACGTTGTTGGTGTTCCTTCAGTAGGAGGGGTGGTTTATTACGGTTGTTTAGGACACCAGGTTTTGTGGTTTTTCTTTTACATGGGCTTTGTGCTTCCATGGTAAGCAGTAGTTTTGTTGTTGAAGTAGTTTTGTGTTCTCTACGGGAAAGTGGAGAGTTTTCAAATGGCAGTTGACCTCTGCAGAACTTACCTACCAGGGTTTCCACTTTAGTTAACGGGAAGATTTTGTTTATTTATTTGTATGTTTTTGTAGACTTGTTTACCCTTATTGAAGGTAGCTTGGTCATTTGGTTTAGAAGAGTATATTTTTTTTCCTGTCTTATACACTGTTATAGACGTTGTGGCGTTTTTGTTAACCCTTGAGAGTGGAGCTAGAATCGGGACGATTCATTTGAAATCGTTCGTTGGCTCTTCCGATTTCTTTTTGGAAGGGGGGCTGTAACAAAAACTGCTTTTTTCATGACATTTCTTTCGCGATTCATGCTTTTCCGTGTGCAGATCCATGTAATTACATGTTTCGGTGTCATTTGCACACGTTTTCTGGCGTCTGTACTATTTTTCCGAAGTTTTCTGCTTCATTTTCGTAACGTCGTAATTAAGTCACAACTTGACTTAAAAGTCGACTGTAAAAGTCGTAAAAACCGTTTTCTGACGTTTAAGAAGGTGTCGAACGCTACGGTCACGGCAATGACGTCTCTATTCTCTTTGGTTCAGCCGGAAACGTCAAAAGGTGACATCACTGTTCTTTCGGGGTCGTACAGTTTTGCGCCTATCAAAAATGGCATTCTTTTGTGGTTTTGGAGTTTGGAAGCGCAGGCGTAAGAGGGGCTGAGGATCGGCGTCGCTGCCGACGAGTATAGCGCGGCGCAGTTTTTCAATTCATGTAGTTCTTTTCTGACGGGCGGGCGAGCACCTCTATTATTTTTATACGAATTATCTTTAATCCACCTGCAAAGCCTCAACTGCCGTAGCGTGGCGGCCTGCTTCTCGGAGCATTTTTTTTGGAGATCGGAGATTCAAATTCCGGACCTACCTACTGTCAACTTTTAGAAGATATCCATATACTGCTGTGCTGTGAAGTGATTTATACATCGTGTGCCTTGCACCTTCTTCGTTTTGCTGTGCCCGCGGAGAAGCGGATTAAAGAACTCTGAAAAGAAGCAACGTGTTCTCATTTCTTTTTTTTTACAGCTGAAGGAAGAATTGCTACCTACGGGCTAAACCAGTGACAAACCTGTGAGACTTACCCACCCTGTTAAATCTTGTGCTTAATTTTTTTGTATCGAGTTCTGGTTTCTTTTTAGTTTCAGCTTTAACCTATAAAAAGCTGTGGCGTCCAATATTTTTTGAAATTTAGTTTTTTGATGTGTATTTGCTTTGGCATTAATTTATCCTTCCTGCACTCGATTTCTGTTCGTGGTTATTCCACGATTAGGTATAATCAGGTCTAACCTGGCGTTACATACTAACGTTGCAGTTATAAACTATAACTGCAACGTTAGTATGTAACGCCAGGTTAGACCTGATTATACCTAATCGTGGAATAACCACGAACAGAAATCGAGTGCAGGAAGGATAAATTAATGCCAAAGCAAATACACATCAAAAAACTAAATTTCAAAAAATATTGGACGCCACAGCTTTTTATAGGTTAAAGCTGAAACAAAAAAAAAAACCAGAACTCGATACAAAAAAATTAAGCACAAGATTTAACAGGGTGGGTAAGTCTCACAGGTTTGTCACTGGTTTAGCCCGTAGGTAGCAATTCTTCCTTCAGCTGTAAAAAAAAAGAAATGAGAACACGTTGCTTCTTTTCAGAGTTCTTTAATCCGCTTCTCCGCGGGCACAGCAAAACGAAGAAGGTGCAAGGCACACGATGTATAAATCACTTCACAGCACAGCAGTATATGGATATCTTCTAAAAGTTGACAGTAGGTAGGTCCGGAATTTGAATCTCCGATCTCCAAAAAAAAATGCTCCGAGAAGCAGGCCGCCACGCTACGGCAGTTGAGGCTTTGCAGGTGGATTAAAGATAATTCGTATAAAAATAATAGAGGTGCTCGCCCGCCCGTCTGAAGCCAAGGAGAAAAAAAGCCGGTTAGAAGTCGATACGCCGCCATGTGCTAACCGCAAAAAAATTGACAATAATCGCTTACCAGAAAAGAACTACATGAATTGAAAAACTGCGCCGCGCTATACTCGTCGGCAGCGACGCCGATCCTCAGCCCCTCTTACGCCTGCGCTTCCAAACTCCAAAACCACAAAAGAATGCCATTTTTGATAGGCGCAAAACGTACGACCCCGAAAGAACAGTGATGTCACCTTTTGACGTTTCCGGCTGAACCAAAGAGAATAGAGACGTCATTGCCGTAACCGTAGCGTTCGACACCTTCTTAAACGTCAGAAACGGTTTTTACGACTTTTACAGTCGACTTTTAAGTCAAGTTGTGACTTAATTACGACGTTACGAAAATGAAGCAGAAAACTTCGGAAAAATAGTACAGACGCCAGAAAACGTGTGCAAATGACACCGAAACATGTAATTACATGGATCTGCACACGGAAAAGCATGAATCGCGAAAGAAATGTCATGAAAAAAGCAGTTTTTGTTACAGCCCCCCTTCCAAAAAGAAATCGGAAGAGCCAACGAACGATTTCAAATGAATCGTCCCGATTCTAGCTCCACTCTCAAGGGTTAACAAAAACGCCACAACGTCTATAACAGTGTATAAGACAGGAAAAAAAATATACTCTTCTAAACCAAATGACCAAGCTACCTTCAATAAGGGTAAACAAGTCTACAAAAACATACAAATAAATAAACAAAATCTTCCCGTTAACTAAAGTGGAAACCCTGGTAGGTAAGTTCTGCAGAGGTCAACTGCCATTTGAAAACTCTCCACTTTCCCGTAGAGAACACAAAACTACTTCAACAACAAAACTACTGCTTACCATGGAAGCACAAAGCCCATGTAAAAGAAAAACCACAAAACCTGGTGTCCTAAACAACCGTAATAAACCACCCCTCCTACTGAAGGAACACCAACAACGTCCAATAATCAAACCAAATACTGGCTGTGGACAAAAGAAACCGATGACTATATTGTTAGACCACGACAGAACTAATACCTCCTCCGGGTATTTGAAAAATGTCCAATACTACCTTTCATACCATCACCTTGCATACTTCCCTCTCATGACATAAATTCAATCTACAGTGTTGCTAGACAGGTTTACTAGCAAGACTGATCTCAAACGAAATGGTTTCAGTGATAGTAACCACTCGGTACTACACCTTTGTAAGGAATACATTTTTAAAGTCGATCTAGTCGAACTCATAAAGACAACTTTCCGAAGAATGTTAACGAGAGACATAAAAATTACACAAATTACTTAGACCCTTTAGGATTTAATTTGAAATCCTTAATATGCCAAGAGCCAATATTCTTTCCCTGAGCATTAACCAACTCGTATACCAGAGCCGACAGTTTCTTGACTATCCGACATTTTTCATAACGTGGGGCAAACTTTGAAATAAAATAATTCCCCGCATTGCTCAAGAAGTACGTTTTCTTGTAAACCGTATCGCCCCACCTCAAACTCCGCAGGACGGTGTTTACGGTCATAATACGTTTTATTGTGAGCATGCGCATTATCAAGTTTCTTCCTCACGTATGAAAAACACCGGAAAGTTCGCTCATATCTTGAGCGTAGGACAAACGACTGCCAAAAAGGACCTCAGCTTGGACTCAGGAGATTGAGTATAAAACGAACCGTCTAAGATAGGTTCTCGACCATGAACCAAGAAGAAAGGACTGAAACCCGTAGCCTCCGAAACGGCCGAATTGATCGCCATCTGAATGGCAGAAAGGTGGAGGTCCCAAGAGCGATGGTCGTTTTTTACAGACAACGCCAACGCCGTGACAACTCCTCGATTCTGCCTCTCAGCTGGATTGACCTGAGGGCAATACTTCGGATTAAGGTAAACCTTAGGTATCCGATACTTGGACATTAGTTCGGTAAACTCCTTTCCAATAAATTGTTTTCCGTTGTCGGAAATAACATACTGAGGGACACCAAAACGCAGGAAAACCTCATGCTCCATGATACGACTCACGATTTTGCTAGTAGCCCTCTTTAAAGGGAAAAGCAAACAGTATTTACTGAAACAACAAGTAACTACTAGTATGTGAATATTCCGATCTCTCGTCATCGGATAGGGACCCAACAAATCGACGGAGACCATCTGGAAAGGGAAAGAACAAGACTTTGGATTGCCTAACTGACCCAAAGGAGAAATATTTGGGTGTTTATACTGTTGGCAAGTTTCACATTGGGAAATGAATTTGACCACATCTCCGTGCAAATTCGGCCAAAAATAGCGCATTGCTAGGCGACGATGCGTTTTAAAAACCCCAAAATGCATAGACAGATCGGACGCATGGTTATCGTGTATAAGCTTCTCTCGGAGAGGTAAGGGTACCACTAACTTCCAGTCATAAGCGCTGGTGAGCTGGTACTTTCCCTTCGTTGTAGCGATACAACTCCGCGTCCTTAATCTGGTAATTAGGGTAAGCGGCAGGGTTATTAGATACCGCTTGGAACAAATCGTTGTACCAAGGATCGGCGACCACAGAAACAGATGAAACGGGCAGCAAACGCGATAACGCATCAGGAACCACATTTTCGACGCCTTTCTTATGGACGATCTCAAAGTCAAAGGCGGACAGCCGAATACCCCATCTGGCCAAACGGCCAGTTGGGTTTTTCAGACTCAAAAACCACAGAAGACTGGCATGATCCGTGAAAATTTTGACTTTGGGGCCGCCCTCTAAGTAGCCGCGAAAATGCTCGATTGCATGAATCACGCTTAGGGCCTCCCGTTCGGTAGCAGAGTATCGCGTTTCAGCGGGTAAGAGAGTCCTACTCGTGAAAGCGATGGGATGTTCTACGCCATCCACTGTCTGGGTAAGTACGCCGCCTAAACCGTACAACGATGCGTCGCAGTGTAACGCAAATGGCTTTGTATAGTCCGGACAAGCTAGTATCGGACTAGAAATTAGAGCTGACTTCAATTTTTGAAAGGCCTCTTCCGCTTCTGGTGACCACGAAAATGCGGGAGCACCTTTGCGGGTACTGGTCAAACGTGACAGAGGAGCAGCAATACAGGAGAAATTTCGGATAAACCGACGATACCAACCGGCCATCCCAAGGAAAGTTTTAACCAACTTAGGCGAACTAGGAGTCGGAAAGTCTAAAATACATTGTACTTTTTCGGGATCGGTATGTAGACCATGAGAGTCTACTACATACCCTAGGTACTTAAGTTCTCGACGAAAAAATTGACACTTTTTGAAATTAATCGTTAGGTTAGCATAAACGAGACGATCTAACACTCGGTTTAACAATGAAATATGCTCTTCGAAAGTTGAAGAGACAATAACGATATCATCCAGGTAACAAAATACTTTGTTATCGAACGACGGGTCGAACAACTGATCAGCGAGCCGTTGCATGCAGGCAGGAGAATTGCGCATGCCGAACGGACAGACTTGCATAGCAAAGAAACCACGTCCAGGAACCGTAAAACTGCACTTTTCCTGAGAGGCCGGATCTAAGGGGATTTGCCAAAAGGCGGCCGACAAATCGATGGAAGACAAGTAGTTAGCGTCTCGTAAACTGTCCAGGATGGTAGTAATTCTCGGAAGAGGGTACGCATCCGGCTTCGTTATCGAGTTGAGCTTCCTACTATCCAGACAAAATCTTAAAGTCCCATCGGACTTCGGAACAAAAATTGTTGGGTTATTCCAACCCCCTTTGCTAGGTTTAATAACTCCTAACTCTAGCATACGATCAACTTCCTCATTTAACAATGCTAAACGAGCGGGAGACATGGGATAATACCGCTGTTTCACCGGTGGATGATTACCCGTGTCGATAACCTGTGATATTAAATTAGTTCGACCAAGACCCTTAACGTCTGTCGAAACTTTTTGAAAACCATCGATCATTTTGTTTGCTAAGGACTGCTGATTCTCAGTCAGAGAAGCGAAAGGATGCAAAACCCTCACTTCGCTGACTGAATGCCAACTAACATCACTATCCTCAAACCTAACGAACTTCACAATTTCCGGAGCCAAATCAAATTGTCGGACAAAGTCCATGCCTAATATAAGAGAAGTGCCAATATCCGGAGCCACAACCGCTCGGATCACTTGACAACGATTATTAAATTTGAAAGGCAAAGACATATAACCGATCGTCCTAACCGTACTAGAATTTGCGGTGCTTAAAGTCCAAGACGAAGTCTTGTGCAGGGTATACCCGATCTCAATTAAATGTCGATGTGAGTCGGCACCCAAAATTGTGACGCTCGAACCAGTGTCAAGCAAGCCACAAACCGCAATATCACCCAACGCAACATCTAAAAATGGACGACGGTTGTCTTTTTCCTTTTCGAACAAGGCAGAGACAGAGTGAACAAACGCATTCACTCTGTCTCGGTTCTCGAGTTTTTTGAATCGGCCGAAGTAGAATTGGGAGAATTATTTCCTTTGGAACAATCCGGACAAGTTGTCACGGTAAAATTAAATTTACCGCAACGGTAACAGTACTTGGAGTGCCCGTGATGTGAACCCCTCTGGTAACCACTATACGCTCCTCGAGGACCACCCGCATTATGCGGTTTGCCTCGGGAGTAACCACCTCGGTGAAAACCACCCCGATTGCTCGAACCTCTATGGGATTCTTGAGTACGAGTGGATAAAGAATCAACAGCGGACACTGTGCACTGATGAAGATGTTCCTCAAGAGGAACGTCCGTACCATTATTACCGGAACCAGTACAATCGACAGAGTGAACTGCTCTAGACGCAGAAGGCTTGGCTTTTGAAAGTGCCTGCAGGTTAGCATTATACTCATTTATAGCCACATGCGTGAGTTCCTGCTGTTTCCCCACATGAAGCAGTTCTTGTATGGAATGAACAGGGATGTACGCGAAACATTGTTGCAGGTAAGGTTTTAAATTGGGTACTAGGATTGTCAGCTGCTCCGCCTCCGGCAAGGGCCTGGATAATTTATTAAAATAGCCCAATACTTCAGTAATAAAAAGATGAAGAGGTTCATCCGGTCTCTGAATTCGAGCGCGAGCCCGTTTCAACATATCGCGGTCGAAGGTTTGACTGCCAAAATTTTGGCGAAGTTCTTTGGCCAACTGTGGCCAATTGTCAATCCTGGAAGCAACCGTCCTATACCAAGCGAGCGCGTGATGTTGAAACAACTCGCACGCCGATTTCAGCAACCGTGCATCAGAAATATTTCGTGCCAAACGATTTTCCTCAAGGCGTTCCAGGAATTCTACGACGCATGACTTTCCATCAAACACAAACCCTAAACTCAAAGGCCTTAACACCTGTTCATTAGTAAAATCATACGGCCTGCTGACAGCGACCGGATTCCTAACAAAAACCTCGGGTTCGGAAACCGAATTACCCGCATTAGGTACACTCGAAACATTTGGAACGGCTAACGGAACAAAAAGATTATTTGATGAAACCGATGTCACCCCTAAAGGATGTACCGGCACAGGCACCTCTACCTGTACAGAAGTAGACGGCAGTAAATTTGGACTAGGAGCTCTCACAATATCTGAACACTCCTCCAGCACCTTCACGATCTCTAAAATCTCCGCCTGAAGACGTTCAAACGAAGCTGTCGGTACAACCCCAGACATTATACGTGATACTCTATAAAAAAGATGCGTTGTTTTTGTACAAACGCGTTTAAACAAAGGTCGAGTATTGTTCTCTACCAAATCCTCAACAAATTCTTGGAGACACAAGAGTCGAATGGAACATTCGTTAAACTCTTGCTCGGGATCCAGATCCGTCGACGTGATTGAATCTGCCGGAAACTGTTTAAGCAGCGAACTAAACTGTCGGCGCATCGACTCCACAAGCGTCGGGGTAACCTCCCGAATTTTGAATTCGTAATCCAATTCTTTTTTAACTAAGTGTGAGGCAGAATAATACACAAGCACGGGGGAAGCCATCTCAACTACTTGCGTATTAAAAATATAAACAAGCAGAAAATTTAAAAGTTTTAAAAAAAATTTTTTTTTTTTAAAAAAAAACTAAAAAATTATTCACAAAAAAATAATTCACCAAAAAAAAATTTTTATTTATGGTAAAAAAATCAAATATAAAAAATTGTTCTGCTCAATAAAAAAACAAAAAAAAAACGAAAAACGAAATATTTTTTTTTTAAATAAAAAATAAATTTAGAAAATAAATAACTAGAACGATCTGACCTCAACGATTGCTGACGAGCACCTCTATTCACCTGACACCTTTAACCAATGGAGCGGAGTATTCAATCCTCGGACCTGAAATTTACAAAAAAAAAACAATTTAATAAACAGTCTATAACAATCTTCGAACACGGCAAGCCTCTATCTTGCTGACGAGGCTATTTCCCGACAACCGTGTCGGATTACAAATTAAAAACAAAAAATTACAAAGAAAACCGCTATACTGTACCTCGAGCTACTGTACAATGATACTAGATATTATATACAATATCTTTAAAAAACTATGTGAAAAAGAAACGGCAAGTCTGTATACAATAGAACTTTTTCGCGGTAACCGCTTAAAATGTTAAATTCAAGTTACAAGAAATGTTACAGGTTAAACATTAAAGAAAACATTTAAGTAAACGCAGACGTGTCTCAAAAACTAAAGAAAGAATTACTACTTAGGCTAAAACCAGTTCTAAGGCCCCACGTTGGGCGCCAGTTTATAACTGCAACGTTAGTATGTAACGCCAGGTTAGACCTGATTATACCTAATCGTGGAATAACCACGAACAGAAATCGAGTGCAGGAAGGATAAATTAATGCCAAAGCAAATACACATCAAAAAACTAAATTTCAAAAAATATTGGACGCCACAGCTTTTTATAGGTTAAAGCTGAAACAAAAAAAAAAACCAGAACTCGATACAAAAAAATTAAGCACAAGATTTAACAGGGTGGGTAAGTCTCACAGGTTTGTCACTGGTTTAGCCCGTAGGTAGCAATTCTTCCTTCAGCTGTAAAAAAAAAGAAATGAGAACACGTTGCTTCTTTTCAGAGTTCTTTAATCCGCTTCTCCGCGGGCACAGCAAAACGAAGAAGGTGCAAGGCACACGATGTATAAATCACTTCACAGCACAGCAGTATATGGATATCTTCTAAAAGTTGACAGTAGGTAGGTCCGGAATTTGAATCTCCGATCTCCAAAAAAAAATGCTCCGAGAAGCAGGCCGCCACGCTACGGCAGTTGAGGCTTTGCAGGTGGATTAAAGATAATTCGTATAAAAATAATAGAGGTGCTCGCCCGCCCGTCTGAAGCCAAGGAGAAAAAAAGCCGGTTAGAAGTCGATACGCCGCCATGTGCTAACCGCAAAAAAATTGACAATAATCGCTTACCAGAAAAGAACTACATGAATTGAAAAACTGCGCCGCGCTATACTCGTCGGCAGCGACGCCGATCCTCAGCCCCTCTTACGCCTGCGCTTCCAAACTCCAAAACCACAAAAGAATGCCATTTTTGATAGGCGCAAAACTGTACGACCCCGAAAGAACAGTGATGTCACCTTTTGACGTTTCCGGCTGAACCAAAGAGAATAGAGACGTCATTGCCGTAACCGTAGCGTTCGACACCTTCTTAAACGTCAGAAAACGGTTTTTACGACTTTTACAGTCGACTTTTAAGTCAAGTTGTGACTTAATTACGACGTTACGAAAATGAAGCAGAAAACTTCGGAAAAATAGTACAGACGCCAGAAAACGTGTGCAAATGACACCGAAACATGTAATTACATGGATCTGCACACGGAAAAGCATGAATCGCGAAAGAAATGTCATGAAAAAAGCAGTTTTTGTTACAAAACACAGTAGGCAGTGCTCGACCGACCGTCGGTGCGTACGTTAGTCGCACTTGTCATTTATATGACAATTCATAAATCGTTACAGTGCTGCGCTGACCATACGCAAGCGTAAATTGCTACGCACTGCGTACGAGGATCGTCGGTCAAGCGCGTGCGCATGCGTGCCGTCGTCGACCAAAACAAATGAACGCGTTCAGTGCTGCACCGACCGGTGGACCAACCGCACGGATGCATGTATCATCGTCGTAAAAAAGCGATTTCGTACTAAACATGAACAGATATATCGACACCGAACGCCTTATCACCGAAGTTCATCTTCGTGAACCTCTCTGGAACTTAGGCCATGTGTTATATAAAGACCAAGATGCCAAGTTAAAGGCCTGGAAAGAAGTATGTGTAACATTGTGTACGAATTTCGATGAAATGTCGCCGAGCGAACGAAAAGAAATAGGTAAGTAAAACACAAAATACTTTTATCTTCATGTTTATTTATTTATTTTGATACATACAATGAACTTAAAATATACTATTATTTTGCCAAGGCAGAGCACCGTCTAGAGATATAAAGTAATTGGCAAACTTTTCTCTCAACATGTCCCCTGATCTAATATTATGTCTGTGACTGTCATTGTCATGGGTTAACGGTTCGAATCCTGCAATTGTTAATGTTTCCTCCATTTTGTAACCATCTCGTTCTCTGATGTAATTGTGTAATATACAACAAGCTTTGATGATTGCAATTGAAGTGCATTTTCACAAAGTGATATATCTGCCAAAATTGGCCAAAATGACATTTTATATAATTCCGTACTAGTTTTCGAAGGGCTTTATGATAGAGTGAAGGTTTGTCTAAACGATACACAAAGCATACTATAAGCACCGGAAAACAGTAAATTTTTACAAAACGATACATTTTTTGAAAATGGGTTTTCACAAAGCGATACATTTTTTCGTGCTGTCGACTCATTTTATGTGTAATGGCAATACTGTTTCGTTTGACAGCTAACAAATGTTGAGGTTATGTTTAGTACTGAATTTAAGTGAGTTCTCGTTTCACATGTCAGACGTGACCGGATAAGTTTTAGCATGGAAGATGTCGAATATACGTTACAAGTGCGAGAAGTTTCTGGTGGGAGAAAACTGAAAACGCAACAGGATGCCGCACAGGTACCAAAGAAGTATTCCATTGACGGACCGGGTGATCCTGACATCGCTTGTACTCATGGATTAGACAATCCAAGCAAGTTATGTACGCACAGCATTTCTGCGGTGCTGATATGTCGTCTTTTAAACGAAGACTTTATTCGCACAAATCCAAGGTAGAACAGGATAAATTTCTGTTAAAATATATGCAAATTAATCAACCGGGAAAAAATACTATTTTAGCATGTAACAGACAACAAAAAAGGGACTTCACCATACGTTATTACATTGAAAGAGAAAACAAAAAAGTCGTTAAGGTGTGTGCTAAAACTTTCCAGAAAATAGCTGGTACCCAGCGACTTCGCTTATTGCGAATTGCCAGATCATATCATTATACAGGCGAAATTCCAAAAGAAAAAAGAGGCGGTAGAAGAAATCCAGGGAAAGATGAGGAGATGACCAATTTAATTAAAAATGACGTCAAACAATACAAGTGTCGTGAGAGCCATTATTCGCGGGCTACATGTCAGAGAAGTTACTTGCCACCTGAACTTAACTTAAGGAAACTCTGGCAAAGATTCGATAGTGGTAGAAAATCTGACCACCAAGTTAGTTGTTCACTATCGAAGTATAAGTCAGTATTCTACAAGCACTTCAATCTTGGGTTTGGGAACCACCATCAGGATACTTGCTCCACTTGCAAACATTTTTTATTAAAAATGAAACTCTAAAATGATTTAAATGAGAAGAACAAAATGCGCACTGAATATCGTCTACATGTAATGCGGGCGAAGAAATTTTTTCAAACATTGAAAGAAGTCAGACCGGACACTGTTAAGGTTTGTTTTGACATCCAATAAAACCAGCCTCTTCCAAAGTTGAGCGTCGGAGAGGTATTTTATTCGCGCCAGGTTTGGCTGTATAATTTATGTATTATGATACACACTGACGACAGAAAGCAAGACAAGAACAATATATTATTCTACACATGGCTAGAAACAGAAGCAGGAAGAGGTGCCAACGAGGTCTCATCTGCCCTTCATCACTTCTTAAAAAACATCTAAAATAAACTTATCACCGAAGGAAAATCTAAGCAGACATTGGAGTTATACTCGGCCTCTTGTAGCAGCCAGAATAAAAATTCTATATTGTTGGGTGTGATGACTTATTTCATGGAAAACAGTCGGGTCTTTGAAAGCGCAATACATTATTATCCTATTCGAGGACATAGCTACATGCCTCCAGATCGTGTTTTTGGAAGAGTTGAAAAAGAGCACAGAAAATGAGAAACCATGGTTTCTCCAATGGACTACTATGGTATTCTGAAAAACCATGGACAACAGCTGTTGCGCTGTGGAAACGATTGATTTTCGTTTGATTTTAAAACATTGGCAAAGGACACAATAAAAACAACTGCCTTTTAAAGTCACTCATGCTTGAGTATTAACTTATAAAAAAGTAAAGCAAAATAAAGTGAAAGTTTTTTTTTCCGACACTTTGGCGCACAAGTAGAGGCAGATATTTTAAAAAAAGGGTCAGAAAAATGCACAAGATTTCCGGCATGCAAAAAAGTTGGAGAAAGAGAACAAAGTATCCATAAAGAAGAAAATAGATGTGGAAAAACTTCTGGCCTTTTGTCATATTGACTTGGCTGCACAGACTTTTTATGACGATGTACTCCGTGGTGATGCAAAAGGAGACGAAGATAACACCAGACGTGATTATGATGAAAGTGAACCGTTTCTATGAATAGTAAACATATTGCTGTATCAGATCAATACTTATATTCCTATGTCGTGTACTATTGTTTTTTTTTGTCATTTTCTCTAACATTTCTTCATTGTTTTTTGTGAGACTTCTAGAATTATTTGGATATGTATAAGTAACAAAAACCGCATATTTTGTTGTTATGTTTTTGCGCCTGGTTGCAGGTTATGTTTCGCCGAATCTGTTTTTCATGTTTTCCTGTTTTTTTATGTTTTCTGCTGGTTTTTCGATGTTTTCGGCGCATTCCTTCTATACTTTGATAGCTACAAAGTGTGGTCTCGGAATTCGGTAGAAATTTTATTTTGACAACCGATGACGCGCCTAACTCTCACGTGATTGAGGCCACGGTTTTGCTTTTTTTCTTCTTCTTACTTTAACGGCGTCAATGCCTGTCAGAACGCAATTATCGGCGGTCAGCGTGTAAATTCCTCCTTTTACGCTCGAACATGTCGGCAGCGCGGTTGTTCAAAATTCGTCGCGAGGCGTGGGAGCCGCCGTAGATCGGTTTTAAATGCAGTAATGCTGCCGGGAGGTGTAATTTTTATGTGAAGTGTTCGTATTTAACCTGGTGAGCATTTATTTTCCTTTTGGGGTTGCTTTTCATGTAGGATCAGCGCGATTTTAATCGTTTTTTTTCCCTTGCGCAGTTTGGGGGCACCTCTGTTTTATTACGTTTTGTAACTGCTGCTTAAGTAACGAGATGTGACGGAATTTGCGTTCATATCCGGAAATTACTGCAACATTTTTTCGGCTGGAGACTTTGTAATCGGAATCACGCATTTGACACGCCGATAAGGCGGGAGCGAAAAAGGGGTAGCCGCTGTGGCGATATTTCACGAAGATTACACGAAGATTTCACATAACCTTGTCTTTTTATTTAGTCTTTAGTGCGTGCTGAGAAAAAAGGATTTTCTGTGGGCCAAATCCAATGCCATTAATATTTAGCCCACTCTCTGAGATAGTTTTTTTTGAGGTTAACTTCTGTTTTTTCTTTTTTCAAAAGTTCTTTTTGGTATAATTTTTTTTAAATAGTTCCCGTCTCTCCCTATAAGAGACAGGTGGCGCCTATATAGTAAATTATTTTTTTGGTTTTGGGTGATTCTGCCGTGTTTCTTCAAAACACTGTAGATTATAGCTTTACGGTTATAATAAGTAACGCTTTTTAAACTCAATTTTATGTTTAAACTCTTTCCAACTTTATTTACCTTTACATAGAATTTTCACAAAACGATACAATATGGGCACTTGTATCACTTTGCAAAAAACCCTCACTTTTTAATAATTTTTATTTCGTTGACCATTGTTTTTTAAAGTCATTTCATGTACATACCACAAAACTGTCTAGACATAGAAATAAAAAAAAATGTTTTTAATAAAATGTTGTTTATCATTTGTTAATTAAACATAAAAAGGTGTTTTCCCAAAAACAAACATTTTTCAGATGTAGGGGAGAGTTGGATAATGGCGCGCGGTTGATAATACCGCGCCCCATCCTACACAAAAATATACTGCTTATTATTACAAATTGTCTTGGTCAAAACGTACCTAGTGGTGTATTACCCCGCCTCGCGCCGCGCCAGTGTGCTCCTAGCAACTCTTGGGGGGTCGGGGGTAGTGGGTACGTTCAGGTACGCGACGCTGAACTACTGGCCTGCACCTCAAGCCCAACATATACGTCCACGTCTTCCTCTGGTCTGCCGCAGCGGACCAGGGAGGAACCCACCCAGGCTTGCTGGATGGGTCGTACCCCCCGGACAATGCTAGTGGTTGAAAACGGGCGTCGCAACATTTACAAACTTACCCCGAACCACTAGCAGCTAAATATGAGGGCGACCACCTGGACGGGGACACTCCCACCCGACCGGTGTTTCCTCCACCCAAAACATAACTCTCCTACCAACCTCCTATGATCCAAAAAGTCAGCTCCCCTCCCTTCTAACAATCCTGCCCCCACGTCCACTCCTACCCTCCCTCGTAACCCCTCCCCTAATCCAAGGTGAATCTTTTCGTGCCGATGGATGCATGGCTGTGAGAGAGCACAGTCTCAAACGAAAGACCTCGGGAACCGGGCGAAACCCGTTGTATCATAGCCTTATTCACGCAAGCGGGGCCCTGCGTGAACGGACAAATATTTCCCTAGCTACTCGTGGGAACAAAAATGAAAAAAGCAATATTAAAAAATCCAAATGAAGAAAAGGAGGAGAAAACAGAACATACGCCCACCTTAGATGAGACGGCGCAAGCTGAAGCACTAAGGGAGGCGAAAAGAAAAACTAAGAGAGAAACGGCTGTGAAGGAGCCATTGAAGCTAGTTTGTCCACTAGAAACTGGGGTACCAACAACAGGAGCCCCGGCCACGGTGGACAAGCTGGAGACGATGAAGCCTTCAACAGCTGGGTCCTCAAAACAGACCACGGAGACAGCTAAGAGCGGGACACACGTTGAACCCTCAAAGCCAGTCATCGACCCCGGCTGGGAGATCAGGTGCAAACGCAGGGGGAAACCTGCCCAGACCGGAAAAGACCAACCTCTGAGAAAGAGTTTTTCACAGAGGAAGAGGCAGCGGCTCCAGAAGCGAAGAGAAGCAGGAAGCCGCGCCCCTGGAAACAAAAAGGAGGTCGAAGCCCCTAAAGGACAGGGCGAGGGAGCGACGACCCCAGCGGTACAAAACCAGGCGAAAACCAAGAGGGCCCGCCTGGACGAAACCATTTCCCCTAGAGGCGACCAAAAGAAGCGCAAGACGGACGCTCAGGGGTCAAAACAACCCTCCACCTACGCGGCGGCAGCAGCGACAGACCTGGCAGTTGCGATCACCAACGCACGCACGGACAGACTGACGCAGCAAGACGCTCAGGAGGTGGAACGCAAGATCGGAGATGCCATCTACCAGATAGCCATCGAGACCGATCTTGATACAGAAGCGCAGGCCCCAGCGTTCTCAGGTAGACCCAACTTTGTGGATGGTTACCTAAAGCTGTGGTGCCAAGACGCCAATACGAAGGCATGGCTGACAAAGTGGCTGGAGACGGCCACGCTCCAAAACGGAGACCATCTGGTCGGGAAGAGAGAGGACGAGATGGTCAGAAACGTAAGGTGCGGTATCCTAATACCAGCTATAGAGGAGAACCTCACCAAAATTGGAAGGGTCCTAAACTTCCAGAACCAATGGGCCATGGTGAGAAAGTGGACGCTACACCAGGCAATAACACTAAAGACCAAAAAGTGCACACTACTTCTGGTGGGAATCCCGGAGGACGTTGTACCTACTGTGTTGGAAAGGGATAGAAGACTGAGCTACCTATGTGGTACGGTCTATATCCGTTTCCAACACGGCGGGGGACATTTCCGAGATTTCCCACCGGAAAAGAACAACCCACAAGAGGGCAAGACGGACGAGGAAAGCAAAGAGAGCGAAAGCGAGTCCACCAAAAAGTCCGCACCCTCTGCAATGGAGACAGACGAACCCTCAGAATCCGACGTCGAGGAAGGCATACTGCTGGACTCCGAGGACGAAGAGGGCCTACCAAAGGGGATAAGTCTCCTGGACCTAAAGGGGCAAGGGGAAAAGAAGCATTCCTCCAATGCTTCCTTCCCTCTGTAAGGTCCTCCAGGTTAACCTCCAGCACAGCGAATCTGCAACGGCTCAACTTCGGAAATGGCTGGAGGTTAACCCAACCGCTATAGCCCTGATCCAAGAGCCGTGGATCAGAAACACACGCATAAACGGACTCAACAACACCGGAGGTAATATATTCTATAATACACAAAGCAAACCTAGAACCTGTATACACATATCCCGAAACATAATGGCACAACCACTAACTGAATTCATTTCCAGAGACGTGTGTGCCATAAAATTACTAACGACACAAAACTCAAGACTGCCGGAGATAGTTCTCGCGTCCGTCTACATGGCGGCAGAAGACGAACCACCTCCTACGGAAATGAACAACCTCGTACGTTACTGCGAACGTGCAGGGCTTGAACTGGTCATATCTGCGGACTGCAATGGCCACCACAACCTATGGGGAATGGAAACAAACAACAACAGGGGTAACGATCTTGTTGAATACCTTATGACAACTAACCTAGACATACTCAACACAGGATCAAAACCAACTTTTGTCACTCGTAGATGTAACACTATAATTGACATTACCTTAAGCACAGGACTGGCAGCTCAACACGTGTCCAACTGGCAGGTGTCGGATGAACTATCGTGCTCCGACCACAGATGGATTCGGTATGATCTGACAGCAGATACACAAACACCTACACCCAGAAGAAATCCAAGACGCACCGACATCAAGGCGTATAAGGAACTTCTCGCAGGTAAAATAGGAAGCAACACAAAAACACACAGACCAAACAACACAGTAGAGTTAGAGGAACAGGTAAAGTCACTCACAAAAAACATAATTGACTGCTACGAAAACACATGCCCACTATCGACACCATCAACTACTGGAAAATGCAATAACAGTAGCTGGTGGGGTCCAGAGTTGGAACGCCTAAGAACAAAAATGAGGAAACAGCTAAACAGAGCTACGAACACAAAATCTGATGAAGACTGGGACAAATACAAAACAACCAAATCAGAATACAAAAGGAGAATAAGACACAGAAGATCAGCCTCATGGAGGAACTTCTGCGACAATATATCCACAATTACCCAAGCAAATAGAACAAGGAAGATCATGGCAGATCAACCAAAACAATTACTGGGCACTCTGAGAAGGAAAGACAACAGCACTACCAGTAACCCGGCCGAGACCGAAAGTCTACTGGTGGAAACGCACTTCCCAGGTTGCAGAGTGGTTGACAAACAAGAATGGGACGTACAAACAGAAAACTATCATCCGACCGAAAACGAGTGGAAGATAGCGGAACATATAACGGAACGGACCAAAACAGCCTGGGCAACGAACAGTTTCAACAACTTTAAATCACCAGGACTAGATGGAATATACCCAGCCCTCCTAAAATGGGGAGGAGACAAACTTATCGAACAACTAGCAAGCATACTATGTAGCTGCATCGCCTTTAGATACATCCCACAGAAATGGAGAGAAGTAAAGGTGATCTTTCTACCAAAACCAGGGAAAACTGATTACACAGACCCGAAATCTTTCAGACCTATTAGCCTTACCTCCTTCATGCTAAAAACACTAGAAAGACTATGCGACAGAGAACTGAAGGACACAGCACTTAAAAACATAGGCATCCACCCGAACCAACACGCATACACACAAGGCAAATCGACAGAGTCAGCACTCCATGCCGTTGTAAACAACATAGAAACTGCACTAGCAAGGAAAAACTCCTGCCTAGGCACCTTCATCGACATAGAAGGAGCGTTCGACAAGACAAATTTCAGTAGCATTCAACAAGCTCTAAACAGACATCAAACCGAACCATTGATTACAGAATGGATAATGAACATGCTAAGAAAGAGAATCATCAGGCTATCTGAAAACCAAAATCACCAGGCGCTCGTGATGAGAGGATGCCCACAAGGAGGTGTACTCTCGCCACTTCTATGGAACCTGGTAGTAAACGACCTGATAACAAAACTAAACAACAATCATTTCCTAACAATAGGATATGCAGATGATCTAGTGATAATGATCAACGGACTAGTAACAAGCACATTGTGCGACCTTACACAAACAGCTTTGAAAATAATAGAGAAATGGTGCAAGGAGAATGACCTGTCGGTAAATCCAAAAAAGACCGACACCATTCTCTTCACACATAAACGTAAATTGGGTACATACAAAATGCCAACCTTGTTTGGATCCAGACTAACGCTCTCTAAAGAAGTAAAGTACCTAGGAATAACTTTGGACGAAAAACTAAACTGGAATAAACACCTAGACAACAAACTAAACAAAGCAACAGTCGCCTTCTGGCAATGCCGAAGAATGGTGGGCAAGAAATGGGGACTAGCCCCACACATTATACTGTGGCTGTACAAAATGATAATAATACCAATGATAAGCTACGGAGCTGTAGTATGGTGGCCCCGCACCCAACTCACTACTGCAATCAACAAATTACAGAAAATGCAAAGGCTAGCATGTATAGCAGCGACCGGCTGCATGAGAACAACTCCAACAGCGGCGCTGGAAATCATGCTAGGGCTTCTACCACTACACCTACATATACAAAAAGAAGCAGCCGCAACGGCTCTTCGTCTAAAGAATCTAAACTTATGGACCAAATATAAAACACCGCACACGAATATATATGATAATATACTGTCAAGTTTTCCAATGCTGGAAGCGGCAATCGACAGAATACCCAAAACTATGATCTTCTGGAAAGAATATGCCATATCATTAACAGAAGACTCAAAAGAAGCACTGAATCAAACGGACCTAAGAATCTACACAGATGGATCAAAAACCAACAAAGGTACAGGATGTGGTGTCTTCTCGGAAGACCTAAACATACACATCTTCAAACCACTCGGAGCACACAACACAGTTTTCCAAGCAGAATGTATGGGAATAATAGAAGCTTGCAACGCAGTGAAACAGCGGCAGCTAAAACACGAAAACATATGTATTCTATCGGACAGCAGGTCAGTGCTACAGGCACTGGGAAGCGATAGATTTACATCTGGGCTCATATACGAATGCCACCAAAGCCTCCTCGAGGTATGCGGAAAAGGCAATAAGGTGACACTGAAATGGATCAAGGGACACAGTAACTCAAGAGGAAACGATGCTGCGGATGAACTAGCCCGTAAGGGCTCAGACACACCGGCATACGGACCCGAACCTATCGTGCCCCTACCCTACTCGCACATAAACAACCAACTTGACAACCACTACAAACAACTACATCAAACACACTGGAAAGAGATAGACACCTGCAGACAAACCAAAGAAATAGTAGTGGAATACAACCACAAACTTACCAAAACACTTCTAAGGACAAAAAGGCCCCAACTACGCAAACTAGTGGGACTGATAACAGGACACAACACACTAAACAAACACCTCTTCAACATGGGCGGAACGAATAGCCCTATGTGCAGAGCATGCATGGAGGCGGAAGAAACCACAAAACACATTCTGCTAGATTGTAAACAGGTAGAAGTATACAGGACAAAACACCTTGGGACTCCAGGCACCCTGCGCGAGGCAGCAGGAAACCTGAAAGCCCTGCTGGCTTTCGTCGAGGAGCTGGGGTGGGTGGAATAGCGCTACCCCCGTTACACGCAAAATAGGCACACTGGATGTCGACTTGCGGAGGAACGCCCAGTACAACTAACTAACTAACTAACTAACTACAAATTGTCTTGGTCAAAACGTACCTAGTGGTGTATTACCCCGCCTCGCGCCGCGCCAGTGTGCTCCTAGCAACCGAACGAGTTACATGTGTCTCGAAGCGTTTCGCGTCAATTCATTATTATATTCCTACAACTTACAAATCGAGGTATGTATTAGTTTATTCAGTCTAAAACTATATCGTGCTGATGAAAATCATAGTAAAATGTCGTCTATTTTATGCCTAAGTTGTGATCAGGTTGCTTAAAATTTGATTTCTACGCATTGTTGTAACCTAAGACAAAATGGTGTTGTTTGATAATTGCGCGCTCAAGGCGCGGTATTATCAAACGGTTGGCGCGGTATTGTCAACTATAGTGTAGTATGGTAAAAATTGTATTCTTTTATAGATGGCTGCACCAGCACCTAAAAAAAAGAAAGCATCATGGGATCCGCTCCAAATGAAGGCTGCCTTGGAAGCCATAAGTACTGGCAGAAAAATAAAGGAAGTTGCAAGAAATTTCATGTTGCCTGAAACTTCAATTAGAGATAGACTGAAAAGAGGCGAGTATTATGATCCTCGGCTGGGCCGACGCGCTACGTTTTCGGAAGACGATGAAAAAGAGTTGTGTCAGCATATTATTTTATTAGCTAAAACATTTTATGGAATAACACAAATGCAGCTGCGCAAACTAGCCTATGAGTATGCCACAGCTAAGAATATAAAAAACATATTTCCAGCAGAGAAAGGAATGGCTGGAAAATGTTGGGTATATTCTTTCCTTAAAAGAAATCCTGGCATTTCTTTGCGTGCTCCGGAGCCAACAAGTATGAACAGGGTGTTGGGGTTTAACAAAACCGAAATCGGCATTTTCTTCCAGAATTTAGAGGCGCTTATGGATAAATATTTATTTCAACCAATTCGAATATATAACGTCGATGAAACGGGCGTGACTACGGTCCAGAGGCCTGGAAAAATATATGCACCAAAAGGTCTCAAACAGGTTGGCAAAATAACTAGCGGTGAACGTGGCCAAAATGTCACAGTTGTATGTGCATTTAGCGCATCAGGGATGTATGTTCCTCCAATGTTCATATACCCACGCCAAAGAGCAAAACCAAGTCTTGGGTTTGGAGGCCCAGTTGGAGCCATATATGAGTGCTCAAAATCTGGCTGGATCAATGAGGATCTTTTTATGAAATGGCTCCAACACTTTGCACAATATGTTAATGCAACCCCTGAAAACCCTACGCTACTGATCCTTGACAACCATGCCAGTCACTTGTCATTGAATGCCTATAAATTTTGTCGAGAAAATCAAATTACCATGCTGTCTTTGCCACCTCACACATCACATCGCATGCAACCTCTGGATGTCACCTTTTATGGCCCTCTAAAGACATCGTACTATAAAGAGTGTGACCTTTTCATGAAAAGCAACCCATTTGAAAAAATTACGCATGATGTTTTGGCTTCCATTTTTAATAAAGCGTATATGAGGGTAGCTTCAATCGACAAAGCTATCAAAGGCTTCGAAGTAACTGGAATTTACCCTTTTTACCCTCACATATTTGAAGATGATGAGTTTATATCTGATCCTATTATCGAAGATACAAGAAATTTAACCAACAATCAGGATACAGCACCTGCAGAAATATCTTCTGTGAATGAAATTCGACAGGTGACGAATGATGGGGGAGCTATTGCAAGTACGTCAACAGGTATTTTGGCAGAATTGAGTCCTATTCCTCAAAAGGTTCGAAAAATCAAGAGGCGTGTGACAACACAACATTCACAGGTTTTGACTGGCACTCCTTTAAAAGATCAATTAGAAGAAAAGGAGAGAAAGAGATCTGCAAAAGATAATAAGGGAAAACAAGTTCCAGGAAAGCAAGATAAAGGAAAACAAGTTAAAGGACAGCAAGGTAAAGGAAAACCGGCCCAACCAAAAACAAAGAAAAAGAAATCATACCAACAAAAGAGTAGTTTATGGAGTTAGAAGTGCTCGAAATTGGTTTTGGTGGTGGGATATGAAGCGTCTGATGTTGAATTTTCTTAAATAATTCAGATTCTTTGTATACAGTCGAATCTGAAGCTTTTCCGTAGGAGCCCACGTCTATGAATGTGAATACAAAATTTACGTCACAAACAGCTAGTAGCACTACGGAAAAAAAGTGTTTGTAGTTGTAATACAAGGATCCGCTATCTTGAGGTTTAATTATCCTGACATGTTTGCCATCAATCGCTCCTAGACAGTTTGGAAAGTTAGCGTGCTCTTGAAATCCCTTGGCTATATTATTCCATCCTTCCTCAGATGGCGGTGGCATGCATATTCCTTTTAATTTGCTATGAATTATTTTACATGTTTCTTTAACAATCATTCTTGCAGTCGAAGAACCGCATCTGTAGGTGAACTCAAAATCTATAAATGAACATCCAGTAGCAAGATACCTGAAAACAAAAATATTAAAATGAATTAGGTTATTTAGTTTTCGTAAACGTTACGTATATTTGTTATTTTTTCACAGCTCTCCAGCTGCAGAAAAAGTGGAGAAGTCTCCGCGACTGTTTCAAAAGAGAGCATCGCATACAGACCACGAGCAAGAGCGGTTCAGGATCAACAACGCGAAAACCATATATATATTACCAGCAATTATCTTTCCTGATTAACGTAGCGGAAACAAGACCAGAAAAAACACGAGAGACTAGTCTACTGGGGCTAGAAGAAGAATGTACTGCTATTGAAATGAATAAGCCAAAAAAGATGAAAATGACCCAAAAAAATCCGTGCATTCAACAGGAACAGGAGCTACTAGCTACTATATCTCAGCAGTTAAAAAGCAATACACCTCAAAGCCATCTAGAAGACGCCGACCGAAACTTTCTTATGTCTTTGTTGCCGCATATGAAACAGATTCCGGATGATGATAAGCTTGATGCTCAATCGGAGTTGTTGATGGTCTTAAAAAGATATAAACCACGTCCAGTACAGCATTCAGGATATTTTACCCAATCTCGACCCTACCCTACACCGGCACGCCAACCCACTTATATCCATCAATCAGCTTCGGGCTATCAAGCGACATCACCAAATCAGTCTACGGAAGCGTCTGAAAATCCACAGAGTATTGAGTCTTCCAATGAGTCCTTCATTGAAGAACTCTATTCTATGTAATAACCTAACTAACCTATGTATAACCTATATTCTATGTATAACTTAACTATTCTTACTATGGTCTTTAATAAATAATAATAAATAAATACCTACATATTCTTACTATGATCTTTAATTGAATGTAAAAATTAGGGATGGTATGAGGCAAGTAATTCTCAATTATTTGTTATATATAGTTAAGCGCTTTGGAAATATTGTAATTTCGTCATGTAATTTTGTCGACATTTCGTATTTAGGTTCTTTTATCGCATTCGTTCGTTAGTGTCAACCACGAGTCAATCGACGACGCGCGGTTATTTTGTTTTGTACCTACTTGGAGGTTAAAATAAAATGTCTTTTGAAAGAATTGGTTCCGGAAAAACATTAACAGGCCAATCTCGTGAAATAGTGTACAATGTTTTTAACTATTTTATGCATCATGATAAAAACTGTGATTGTGAAGGCCGTTTAATGAAATATTTGTACGGTTTGACATCAGAGGCGACTGGTGTTTCTCAGAGAAGTGTTCAACGAGTTGTTTGTGAAGTGTGCAATCAAGTTACAGCGGCTGTTAAAGCGTCAACATCACAACCATCTACCTCAAGGGAAGAAGAGCTACCAGTATGCAAAACATTGCCGACTGTACAAGTTACTTTCAGAACACCGGGTAAGAAGCGACCAAGGTTAGCAAAAAAATCTACAGTAGCGATTATACAAAATAATATTGTAGTTGCTATGTTACTAACCTTAACGTAATAGCCAGCCTTTCTGCAGGAGTGATGCTTTTTCTCAGTTGTGTATCCTCACGCTTCAATTCATCATGTAGTATTGAAAGTAACTCATTAAATGAATTCACGCTCATCCTGAAGTATTTGTAAAATTTTTCGTCGTGCATTTGGAGCTCATCAAAAAGCAAGGAAAAGTGCCCACGTTCTTGGCGAGAGGTTAGTAGTGGATGGACCCAATAACGGCGATGGATAGCTCGTACTCTCCGCCTTCGCCTTCGCAGGTTAAGCACCAAGGCAAGTGCAATTAGAGGCTTCATATCCACTCACAAGATGAACGCGACCGACGACCGTCTCTCTTCCGAACGAACTGATTTGAAAATCGCAGCGACAAAACGCAGATGCAAATGACAGCTCTGCGTCTAGTCGCAGCGACAAGACGCAGATGCAAACGACAGCTCTGCGTTTTGTTGCAGCGACTAGACGCAGCGACAAAACGCATAGTGTGCGCAGGCATTTACAGGTTAATAGCTCTTATAGTCCGGCGGGTAGCGCCAATAATTTACTTTATTTAGAAATACAGTTTGGAAGTCATAAACTTCTAGGTTTATTGGATTCGGGGTCTTACCTTTGTATAATCGGATCTAATGCCCATATAGAAATAGTACAACAAGGATTTTTAATAGAAAAATGTTCACCTTTTGCGGTAACGTCTGCAAACGGTATAAAATTGTTTTGCACGGGTGCAATGTGCCAATAACCATAAAAGGTACAACCAAATCATGAAAATTTTATATATCAATAGATACAGCAATAGATATTTCAATCATTTTAGGGATACATATAATATGGAAAAGCTTCGGTTTAGTACCAAACGACATTTAATTTTTGAAATCGCCGGTTGCATCTTACATTAATACTTGTCGCCTGTCGGAACCGATAATAACAGAACACGAGAATTTGACCATGGACCAGCAATTGTTAGCCGATAATATAATTCGGCAATACAAGGAAATCGCTACTGAAAAAATGGGGTTAGGTAGAACGACCTTACTCCAACACGTGATTGATACGGGCGATGCTCATCTAATAAAGCATTCTTACAGATTACCACCGTTCAAATTAGAGGCACTGAACGTCGAAGTTGATAGAATGCTAAGTTTGGACGTAACTGAGCCAGCAATAAGTCCGTGGAATAACCCGGTTTTAATGATTCCAAAAAAAGATGGTAGATTTTGTTTGGACTGAGAAAATTGAACGGAGTAACCAAAAAATACGCTTGCCTTTTATACCTGATATACTAGACAATTTGGGAAACTTCCATTATTTGTCGTCGATCGACTTGAGTTCAGCGTTCTGGCAAGTTCCGATTTCCAAAGACTCCAGACCGAAGACCGCATTTGCAGTCCCGTACAGGAATAGCTACCAATTCAAGGTGATGGCATTCGGGTTTTCCAATGGCCCCGGAATACTGCAGTCCTTGATGGATTAATTTACAGGGCCAGCGTTTCAAAAAAAGGTATTTGTATATTTGGATGACATAATAGTGACAGATTCGATGTTCGAAGAACACGCGTCGCTTTTAATGCAAGTGTTAGAGCAGTTGAGGGCAGCCAAGCTCTCGATAAATTTCTAAAAATCAAAATTCTTTAGGTCCGAGCTAAACTTGTTAGGACATGTAGTTGACCGTTTCAGGCTGAGGGTTGATCCAGTGAAGGTATCTGCAATTACATCATTCCCGCAACCTAAGTCCAAAAAGGAAGTTCGGAGGTTCCTGGGAATGGCCTCGTGGTATCGACGGTTCATAGAAGGATTTGCAACGAAGGCCGCCCCTTTAAACAAATTAACGTCGACAAAAGTGGGGTCTCCGAAATTCGCTTGGAGCCAAGAGTGTCATTTCACAAAACTGTTGGGAGGCAGTTAGCTCCTGGAATTGTTATTTCTTTACTGACATCCAACGTAATGTTCCCTTATATACATCACAATACCATCATTTTGCAAGTAATTTAACTATCTTGTGTATGATGCATATCCCGGGATAGACCTAATAATCCGGGATTTTTTTAACAATGCCTCGGTCATGATGATGATATTGAAAAAAATGATCAACATGTAAAAAAAAAATCTTGACTATATATCCAATCATTTCGATAATCGGAGATGGATAACATTAATAAAATTTGTATTGACTATTTCTATTGAGACATTTCTATTTGTAATCTTATAATTGTGGTATTTCTGATTTGCCTATTTTATAACTGACTATTCGTTTTTATATTTTGACTATTTGTTTTTTTCATCTATACCTACTTAGGTACTTTCGCACCTCAAATAGTTTTTTAAAGGACCATATATTTTTACAGTAAATTTATTTAATAATAGTTTTTTTTTCGTTTAAAAAAATAGTCAATCTGTATAAAAAATAATTATACCACATAAGGTATAACTTATTATTTTGTTTAAAGAATTTGACTATGCCAAGAGTAGGGATACCTACCAACTGGTGTATTTTATAAAATAAAAAATATAAAAAAACGTATTATAGATCTTGGAGGGTCACTGAAAAATTATTAAAGTTTTTTGTTATGTTTCTAATATTATTGCATATAATTTTTAGGAATCCAGGACCATCAAAGATCGTGCGACAAATTTTGGGTTGCTTCCGTTGTAAGTATGGGAAGAGTCCGAAATAATTAATTCTATAACATCCATAATTTTCAAAAATATATTCTACCACAGTAAATATGTTTTTTATATAAGGTTGCAGGATACTTCTACTTTGCGAGACTATATCAATGTGACAATTTTCATAATGAATAAAATATAAATTATCTGTATTAAATTTATGTAATATTAAAACAATATCGATATCTAAATATATTCTAATAAAATTATTATTTAATAGTCTTGGATTCTCTAAATAAATTGTAAAAATAATCAATATGGAAATGTTAAATAAAATGTGACCATCGCCATTATTCAATATAAATTGCTATTTATAAATTGGGTGCTAGACAGTCGTTACGCGGAAAATTTAAAGAAATCAATATTTTGACACTTGCATCTCATTACATCTATGAAAACTTAATGTATGTGCATAAAAATAAAGAACTGTTTTTAAAAAACTCTGATAGGCATGGTGTCAATACTAGAAATAAAAATAAACTTGCTGACCATAAAAGTCGACTCTCCAAAACCACAAAATCATTCAAAGGGCAATGTATACGCTTCTACAATAAAGTCCCAGAAAACATGCAAAATTTATCTGTGATACAATTTAAGTCATTTATTAAGAAGAAGCTGTACTCAAAGGGCTACTATAAAATAAATGATTATCTAGACGACAAAGACCCCTGGAAATAAAATGGTTGCCTCGATTATTAATATCACGTTATAGGTATATCACAATAATTTGTTATAATGTCACAATATCTTAATTTTTTATCATTTATGTATGTTTGTATGCATTAAGTCAAAAAGTTACGATTTCGTACTATTTTGAATAAAAAACTTATGATTATGATATGATTATCAGGGAAATCTAAACTTTTGAGTCTAAAAAAAGAATTTAACTTCTTATTGTGGGTTTCACATATCTTATTATAACCTTTAGCGGTCTTAATAACATTACTTCTTAAGTTAGGAGATAAAATCGTAGCAATAATTGGGCGAGGTTTCTTGTGAGATATTTTTGGTCCCGTCCTTGAAATCGCCGACACATCGTCCGAGGTAATATTAATCTTGAGAACATGTCCAATCTTACTGATGGTGGTTGTGAGATTTTCCTCATTTGGTTCAGGTAAGCCACGAATTTCAATGTTCCGATTCCTAAGTTGCTAATCATGCCAATTAGTTTTCTGCTCAGTTAGCTCGATCTTTTTTTGCAAATTTCGAACTATTTTTCTCTCCCCTTCTAGAGTTGTCATTTTACTTTTGAATTCCTTAAACTGCGTTAAACATTCCACAGCGTTTACCAAGTCTTCATTTCGCTTTTGCAGTGTTTCCAATTTTGCCTCTTAGACCGAGAATCGCTCTTCTAGTGCTTCAAGAATAGATTTTTTGAAAGCTTCATATCGTCGCTCTAGTCGCATAATGTCTCCAAATTTTCAGAAATAATTTTAATACTTGCTGAGTTGTTTTAATTAGATGCAGGGGTATCAGATTGTATGAGATTTATTGCATGGTTCGTTGGTGTGAGAGAGCGAGATCTTTCTGGGTATTATTTTGCAAGATTATTACTCCGGTTGGATCTGGGTTCTATCTCTTTGGAGGGATCACATCTCCAGTTATTTTTCTTTATGCTCGGAAGTGCTATGAAAACTTCTCGAGTCATATACAAGCACATGTAATGAAATACTAAATGACTACGTCCACACTATAAAGATACATCAGCCGTTATGGCACTTCTGCATTTTTTGCATTTCATTATGAATATATTTCTAAATAAATCTTTTCTAAGCCGACGAAGTTACGTAAATTCATAAATAATTCTTTATTATGTCTGTAGAAGGAAATTGCAACAAATAGAGATATCTCTAGCAGCTCCGTTGCTAGTAGGTGTCCCGTCACTTTGTGTAACCCAAACGACGATCAAGCGGTATCCCACGTCAGCCAATGGGACGGTAGGCAATTCGTAGTAACAAATGGAGTAGGTACCTAATTATTTATTCGTTCGTTCGTTCATTTTTGATCCGGACGGCGCGCGCGGTGGCATTACGGATTTGGTAGCGCTCGTTGGTTGACGTTTATTTACGATTTGTGCGGTAGTACAGCACGTTTATACCAATGGTTTTTATTTTTGAAACAAGATGCCAAATATAGGGGAACAACTCTACTGGCCGAACGAGGACCTATTTCAGGACTCGCACGTTTCGAATATGAAGGAGTATAAGGAAATGCACAACCAGTCTGGAGAATCCCACCGCCTTTTGGGGGGCGATCGCAAAGCAGTTCTACTGGGAAACTCTTGCCGTGAATTTCCTTAGCTACAACTTCGACGTGTCTATGGGGCCGATCTTCACCAACTGGATGGAGGGCGCCAGCACCAACATCTGCCACAACCTCCTAGATAGGAACGTGCTCTGCGGTAATGTAGGCGGCGCCAGCACCAACATCTGCTACAACCTCCTAGATAGGAACGTGCTCTGCGGCAACGTAGGCACATCTCCAGTTATTTTTCTGTATGCTCGGAAGTGCTATGAAAACTTCGAGTCATGTACAAGCACATGTAATGAAATACTAAATGACTACGTCCACACTATAGAGATACATCAGCTGTTACGGCACTTTTGCATTTTTTGCATTTCATTATGAATATATTTCTAAATAAATCTTTTCTAAGCCGAGGAAGTTACGTAAATTTATAAATGATTCTTTATTATGTCTGTAGAAGGAAATTGCAACAAATAGAGATATATCTAGCAGCTCCGTTGCTAGTAGGTGTCCCGTCACTTTGTGTAACCCAAATGGCGACCAAGCGGTATCCCACGTCAGCCAATCGGGACAGTAGGCAATTCGTAGTAACAAAGAGTACGTACCTAATTATTTATTCGTTCGTTCGTTCACTTGTGATCCGGACGGCGCATGCGGTGGCATTACGGATTCGGTAGCGCTCGTTGGTTGACGTTTATTTACGATTTGTGCGGTCGTACAAAACGTTTATACCAACGGTTTTTATTTTTGAAACAAGATGCCAAATAAAGGGGAACAAGTCTACTCGCCGAACGAGGACCTATTCCAGGACTCTTACGTTTCGAATATGAAGGAGTATAAGGAAATTCACAACCAGCCTGGAGAATACCGCCGCCTTTTGGGGGGGGATTGCAGAGTAGTTCTACTGGGAAACTCTCGCCGTGAATTTCCTTAGCTACAACTTTGACGGTCGTACAGAACGTTTATACCAACGGTTTTTATTTTTGAAACAAGATGCCAAATAAAGGGGAACAACTCTACTCGCCGAACGAGGACCTATTCCAGGACTCTTGCGTTCAAAATCAATCAAAATCAAATTGTTTTTTATTCACAATAGAATTTGTATAAAATTGCTTTGTGACGTCAAAAATGAGATACAATGTACGGTTTATATTATAGATAATGATATAAAATATTTAACAACAGAAATATTTAAAAGCAATTTAAAGTATAGGTACAGTTAGAATTTAAAATAGTCATAAAATTTAAAATAGTCATAATTAACAACAATAGTCAAAAATAAAAAATAAAAAGACAATATACCTACACACAGTTAACAATTTTCAATAAAATAAGAAAAGAATATTCGATTTTATAATCATTCCAAAAAAAAAAACAATATCATTAATAAAATCTACTACTTTGTAGTAAGCCTTCTTATATAGAATATTTTTAATTTTACTTCTAAACTGAATGTCTGATAGACCTTGTATGTCCTCTGGAATTTTATTATAGAACCGTATACAGTTTCCCATGAAACAATTGCTTATCTTACTTAGTCTAAATTTTGTCACTATATATTTATTTTTATTTCTAGTATTGTATTTGTGATTGTCACAGTTTTTTGAATAATGAGATATATTTTTTCGTGCATGCATAATGTTTTCAAATATGTATTGACTAGGTACAGTAAGAATGTTAATTTCTTTGAATAATTCTCTTAGGGAATCACGTCTGCGCAAGTTGTATATGGCTCTAACCGCCCGTTTTTGTAGAATAAAGATTGAGGGCATACTTGCAGCTTGTCCCCACAGTAAGATGCCGTAAGACATAATACTGTGGAAATAAGAGAAATATACTAGCCTCGCAGTATCAACATCGGTAATTTGACGGATTTTCATAACAGCATATGCGGCTGAACTAAGCCTTGTTGACAGTTTGGTAATGTGTGAATCCCATTTTAGTTTAGAATCCAACGTGATTCCCAAGAATACGGTCTGTTCTATGAAGTCTAATTTTTCATTATTTAGAGTAACATTAAAGTTATTTCTGCTGTTAGAAAGCGAAAACCGAATACATTTAGTTTTATTTGAATTTAAAACCAGATTGTTAGAAGCAAACCAGTCATGAATCTGTGCAAGAGCAATATTTATTTCGTCCACATTTGTATTTTGTTTGTTTAGTTTGAAAATTAACGAGGTGTCATCCGCAAATAGTGTGATTTTAGTTAGACTCTGTACCATAAAGGGCAGGTCATTTAGGTATACTAAAAACAGAAACGGTCCCAGTATAGAACCCTGTGGTACGCCCATTTTAACTTGCGATCCTTGTGACTTTGTCTCATTTATCTGTACTTTTTGGATTCTATCTGTCAAATATGATTTAAGCAAGCTAAGAGATTTACCCCTTATACCGTAGTGATCTAGTTTTAGTAATAACGTATTATGATCTACGCAGTCAAAAGCCTTAGATAAGTCGCAGAATATTCCAATAGCATCCTGCGAGTCATTCCAGGCACTATAGATGTTTTGTAGTAGCGCTACCCCAGCATCTGTGGTGGAACGTCCTTTGGTGAAGCCAAATTGCTGATCATGAAGTAATCGGTTTAAGTTGAAATGAGGAAGCATTTGGTTTAATAAAATCTTTTCAAATATTTTGCTTAGCACTGGCAATATAGACACCGGTCTGTAATTTCCAGGATCTTCTGTATCGCCAGATTTGAACAAGGGTACAACCTTGCTACACTTTAGTAAATCCGGAAACACGCCATTTTCAATGCATCCGTTTAGGATTGTTACTAGATACGGCGCAATGTCGTCTATGATATATTCACAAAACTTAACAGACATACCCCACAAATCCTCAGTGTTTTTTAGTTTCAAAACGTGGAACGCTTTGACTATCGTCTCGGAATCTATTTGCTTAAAATCAAATACAGCCTCACATCGGCCAATATTTGACTTTAGTAGATTGTTTGCTATTGAAATGGAGGAACTTAGATGTCCAGTAGTTTTTAATGGGATGTTTGTGAAGAACGTTTCAAATTCTTGTGCCACTTCCTTGTCTGAACTAACTTTACCATGAGATGTCTTTAATGTGATCTGTTTATTGAATGCTGTTTTTTTTTTGGTCTCACTATTTATAATTTTCCAAACAGTTTTAGCTTTATTTTCTGAATTAATAACCTTGCGCTTTATGAAATTCGATTTAGCTAATAAACATAATTTCTTAAAAATCCTTGAATATGTCTTTACGTAGTTTACAAAGTGCAAACTTTGATTGTATGACTTTTCATCATACAATTCAAATAACCGACCTCTGCTTTTACGAATGCCTTTAGTCGCCCAGTCAGTGAACTTGAATTTGGGTTCTAATTGACGCTCTTTAAGTTTAATTTTTTTATCAAATTCAGATAACAACATTGAAAACATTTCCCCATAAAACTTATTAGGGTCATTTGTTTTAAAAATATTTAAGGGGAGCTTTTCTTTTATTGCTGTTTTGTATCTTTCTAATAGATTTTTATTTATAATACGTTTCTTGATTTTAATTTTATTATGATTAAGGAAACATGGGAGTAAAACAGACTGTCCACTGTGGTCAGACTGGAGACAGTTTATAATCTTCTGACCAGTAAACTCACAATTGCAGAAGATGTTATCTATACAGGTTGCTGTTTTTGATGTAATTCTGGTTGGCTCATTAAAAATATTATGTAAATTAAAAGATTTAAATAAACAAATTAGTCTGGTTTTGAATGATGAATCTTCTAAAAGGTTTGTATTAAAGTCTCCACAAATTACAATAAATTTTTTGCTTTTGGAAAGAATTTTCATTACATCTTCCAAAACTAATTCAAAGCAGGAAAAGCTATGATTGTATGGTGGCCTGTAGACGCAAACCACGATGTGTCTCTCTAACTCAACACATGATATTTCTATTTTACATTCTACTGAGAGTATAGAAATGTCTTTGCGTTCTCTTGCTTTTATATTCTTCTGAACTAATATCAAAGAACCGCCTTGAGTAGTGGTCTGACGGTAGAAGGCACTAACCACTTCATAATTAGCAAAATTTAGAATTTGGTAGTTTTTAACCCCTCGCGGCCCGCGGTTTGAATTTTAATGTGTGCCTTACGGCCCGTAAGAAATTCGCGAGTCTCAAAAAAAAGATGGCGTTTCAGAAAAAAAACGATTACTCCGAAACTGTCACACCGATCGTCTAAAAAAGACCTGTTTTATGTTCCTATTGAAATTTGCTATTAGATATTTGTAACGTCGTTATGTAAAGCAATAAAGATTATTCATAATTATTAGTCAAAGTTGTACTAACGATAAAAATTAGCCACTGGCGATAAAAAAAATGTTTTTTTAGTCCATAAATCACTATTTCCGGAGATTGTGAAAAGTTTTATAATAATTATAATATGCTGCATTAAAACTATGACTTCGTTTTACTTATTCCCGTTTTACTTATTCCCCAAACGAACGTTTTTTCTCTTTACGTCTTGTTTACCGGCCGAGCGATCGCGGCACTATGGATCTTCAAAAATTTGTAGTGGCTAGTCAACGTGACGAAAAATACTTATCTGGCTACCAAACGGTAGAGAATTTTCTCCGCTCCTCGCACATACTACTGGCTAAGTGGTTGGTGCGAGACAGTAAGATTAAATAATCCATAATTAGCGGTCGGCCTCGCCTGGCCATTTCGGGCCGTCTGGGGTTCGACGGTAAATATCAATTCTGGACGTTTCGGGCCGTCTGGTACGCGAGGGGTTAAGAAAATGTTCCGTTAAACAAAGGATGTCCAATTTGCTTGTTTCAAGAAATAACTCGACCTCTAGTTCTTTGCGTAGAAAGCCCTGTATGTTCTGATGAACTAGATGTAATAGCTTTTCATTTGTCTTAGACTTTAGTTTAAATGAGGTGCATTCATGAGGGCGTTTCGAATACGAAGGAGTATAAGCAAATTCACCAGTCTGGAGAATACCACCGCCTTTTGGGGGGCGATCGCAGAGCAGTTCTACTGGGAAACTCTCGCCGTGAATTTCCTTAGCTACAACTTTGACGGTCGTACAGAACGTTTATACCAACGGTTTTTATTTTTGAAACAAGATGCCAAATAAAGGGGAACAAGTCTACTCGCCGAACGAGGACCTATTCCAGGACTCTTACGTTTTGAATATGAAGGAGTATAAGGAAATTCACAACCAGCCTGGAGAATACCGCGGCCTTCTGGGGGGCGATCGCAGAGCAGTTCTACTGGGAAACTCTCGCCGTGAATTTCCTTAGCTACAACTTTGACGGTCGTACAGAACGTTTATACCAACGGTTTTTATTTTTGAAACAAGATGCCAAATAAAGGGGAACAAGTCTACTCGCCGAACGAGGACCTATTCCAGGACTCTTACGTTTTGAATATGAAGGAGTATAAGGAAATTCACAACCAGCCTGGAGAATATCGCGGCCTTCTGGGGGGCGATCGCAGAGCAGTTCTACTGGGAAACTCTCGCCGTGAATTTCCTTAGCTACAACTTTGACGGTCGTACAGAACGTTTATACCAACGGTTTTTATTTTTGAAACAAGATGCCAAATAAAGGGGAACAAGTCTACTCGCCGAACGAGGACCTATTCCAGGACTCGTACGTTTCAAATATGAAGGAGTATGAGGAAATGCACAACCAGTCTGGAGAATACCGCCGTCTTTTGGGGGGCGATCGCAAAGCAGTTCTACTGGGAAACTCTCGCCGTGAATTTCCTTAGCTACAACTTTGACGTGGTTATGGGGCCGATCTTAAACAATTGGATGGAGGGCGCCAGCACTAATATCTGCTACAACCTCGTAGATAAGAACGTGCTCTGCGGCACACCTAAATTATCGCGACAATTAACGGCATTTCCCGGCAGTGTGGCCCGGGCATAAAAGTAAAAAGGAGAGTTCCTATTTCCTATCTATGAGGTTGTAGCAGATGTTGGTGCTGGCGCCCTCCATCCAATTGGTTAAGATCGGCCCCATAGACACGTCAAAGTTGTAGGTAAGGAAATTCACGGCGAGAGTTTCCCAGTAGAACTGCTTTGCGATCGCCCCCCAAAAAGCGGTGGGATTCTCCAGACTGGTTGTGCATTTCCTTATACTCTTTCATATTCGAAACATAAGAGTCCTGGAATAATTCCTCGTTCGGCGAGTAGACTTGCTCCCCCTTATTTGGCATCTTGTTTCAAAAATAAAAACGGTTGGTATAAAAGTTCTGTACGACCGCACAAATTGTAAATAAACGTCAACCAACGAAATAAATCCAACCGGAGTAATAATCTTGCGAAATAATCCCCAGAAAGATCTCGCTCTCTCATACCAACGAACCATGCAATAAATCTCATACAATCTGATACCCTGCATCTAATCAAAACAACTCAGCAAGTATTAAAATTATTTCCGAAAATTTGGAGACATTACTAGAGCGACGATATGAAGCTTTCAAAAAATCTATTCTTGAAGCACTAGAAGAGCGATTCTAGGTCCAAGAGGCAAAATTGGAAACACTGCAAAAGCGAAATGAAGACTTGGAAAACGTTGTGGAATTTTTAACGCAGTTTGAGGGTTTCAAAAGTAAAATACAACTCTAGAAGGGGAGAGAAAAATAGTTCGAAATTTGGAAAAAAAGATCAAGCTAACTGAGCAGAAAACTAATTGGCACGATTAGCAACTTAGGAATCGGAACATTGAAATTCGTGGCATACCTGAATCAAATGAGGAAAATCTCACAACCACCATCAGTAAGATTGGACATGTTCTTAAGATTAATATTACCTTGGACGATGTGTCGGCGATTTCAAGGACGGGACCAAAAAATCTGACAAGAAACCTCGCCCAATTATTGCTACGATTTTATCTCCTAACTTTAGAAATAATGTTATTAAGGCCCCTAATAAGAAATGTGAAACCCACAATAAGAAGTTAAAGACTTTTTTTAGACTCAAAAGTTTAGATTTCCCTGATATATTGAATAATGGCGATGGCGATGGCCACATTTTATTTTACATTTCCATATTCCAAGACTATGATGTGTTTGTGTGTGCGTGTGCGTGGCAACAGTAATTTTTACTTGTCACAAGTGCATTATGCCCATTTTGACATTTCACATCATTTGACTGCGTGCAGTTCAAACGTTTTGTTGTCATTTATTCAGAAGTTTTAAGGTTATTTTTATATTTTAGAATATTCTTTTACCTATTTTCATAAACTTTAGCTTGCTACCAGACATTATTTAACATTTTTTAACGATATTTACGATGGGTAAAAATAGTGATTTGAGTCCCCGTAAAGTGGGACAAATTAAAGTTTTATTGGAGAATTCATCCTTAAAACAAAAATAAATTGCTAAGAAATTAAATATATCAACGCAAGAAGTTAGTGCAATAAAAAAGAAAGTTGAAACCGGCCAAGATATTGCCTCTCAAAGAGTTGGAAACTGTGGAAGAAAGCAGCAGCCTACTCCCAGATTGGACAGAAGAATTAGAAAAATTGCTCTTGAGGACAGAAGAGTATCGTGCATAAAAATCTCAAGCATGATGGCAGAAGAGGGAATCTCTGTGAGTAGGAAAACGGTAAATAACAGGCTTATCGATTATGGTTTGCGAGCTTACTGTCCAAAGAAAAAGCCAAGACTCACAGAAAACACGAAAAAACAAGGCTTGCGTGGGCAAAGCAGCATGAAACATGGACTGTTAATGATTGGCAAACGGTAAATACTATTTTATTATAAATCAATATGTATTTAAATCATAGCCAGTAAAATACGCACTTTTACATTTATTAACTTGGATGATTCTCCATAACCATGTCAATAAACCTCATTAATACAATTGTATTTCAAGAGATCACGAGGTTTCGCTTTTATTGTTGGCATGAATTCCATGGTTGAAATAAACTTTCGACTTGTGGATGGAAATCTATATGCTGATGGTTAATTTCAACTGGAGATGAAGCCCACAAATTGGGAGCTGCTGTCATTGGTAGCGTGATGTCATTGGGATAAATTAAAGTATTATCTCGACTGTTTGGAAGCATTGGCCTGAACATACTGACGCTCAATTTAGGCTTGATTAAGAACTGGTGAAGCTGGAAAATCGGTAGTATTATTAGTGGCGTGAGATCATTATCTTGGCTTGTGTGATCAGAACTTTTAGGCACAATATATTCAGCTTCAACTGGGGCCTCTTCTGTTTCGTTTAAAGGGGCAACAAGTGGCCTATCCGTTACGGTACTAGGCATGAAATCGGCTTCCGTAAAAATGCAATCATCAAATGGGAATATGCCAATTTTTTTTAATGCGTTTACTTTGTTTATAGGCGTCATCGATTTCATATAGGCAGGACCAACGCACTCAGTAATATTGTAGATAGTTAGATGTCGCCCCGGATTTCTCAACAGCCATGAATCTACCGCCGCATTATAACATGTCTTAAATGGGCCATTTAGTCCCACGTCCAGTGGTTGAACTTTTGCCGTTGTATGTGGATGGAGAGTTAAAATAATGACTCCCAAATATTTAGCAAGATCTAGCGCTTCAATTGATAGATGACTTTCGTGGTTGTCCATGATCAATAGTGCGCGATTTTCTTTTGAGGCTGAAACATGTTTAATAAAGTGTTTCATCACATCCACGAATAAATCAGCATTCATCCATCCAGATGGTGCAGCTAATCCTAATGTACCTGGTGGCGCCCCGTGTGTCATGTGCGGTTAAAACTTTTTCCTGGGAAAAACCATAGCCGGCGGATGTCCAGTCGCGCTGACTGTATTGAGGTGCGGTCTGCTCGAACAACCTCTAATTTGTCCCTGGTGAAGGATGGCAGGATTCCAGATAAACGCCTTGTTCGTGGTGGCACAGATTTATTGTAGGTTTTACAATATAAAGCGCACGCGAGCGAAATATAAAAGTACAAAGCAGGATTGCGGTGGCGACGATATCGACCGTCCGCTCCGATCGTATAGCAATCTGACGTCTAAGTGGCGTTCGACCCGTCTTCCCTTCACTCGTTGGTTGCGTTCAGCGGCGTCGCTCGATATAAAGTTGCCACGCTAGAAAGGTTTAGGCTAAGTACGAAACACCGCCCCCTTTGAAATGCCAACATTTCAAAAAGCAATTCAAAATATACAAATTTTCTACAAAATTTCAAAGCATTGATTTAGCATCAAACAAAATTTTACTAACAATCTAAAGCAAAAAAAAACTCTGAAGCAAAAATACAGGCAAAATCATAACCAAAAACTTTAGCAAATTTACAAAAACTTTAGCAAAAAAACTATAAAGCAAAAATACAAGCAAAATCATAACAAAAACTTTAGCAAATTTACAAAAACTTTAGCAAAAAAGCTCTAAAGCAAAAATACAGGCAAATAATAACAAAAACTTTAGCAAATTTACAAAAACTTTAGCAAAAAGGCTCTAAAGCAAAGATCTAAAGCAAAAGTACAAGCAAAATAATAACAAAAACTTTAGCAAATTTAGTAAAATACATAAGCATTTTTCAAGACACAGGCAATGGACAGAGTTTCACTATCGGTCGAACATATGTTCCGTCCGCAGTTTTGATAGAGACGGCTCGCACCCTCTCATCCCTGCCATGGTATACCTCGACCACCCTGGCTAAACGCCACTGCAGAGGCGGGAGTTTGTCTTCCTTTACAAGGACCATATCGCCGACTTTTATGTCTGGCATTTCTCGGTTCCATTTTCTGCGCTCCTGCAGTGTACTTAAGTACTCGGATGACCATCGTTTCCAAAATACCTGTGGAAGGCTGCACATAATTCTAATCGTGGCAAAGTTATCATTTTTTTAGGTGCAATTCTAGACTTAGCGCATAATAGCTTTACAGAACAGTTATTATGTTTATCACTTGCCCTTAAATACACGATACAACCATAACCCTTAAATGCATGATTTTTCCTACTTAGTTGAAAAAAAAATAATTTGATATAAATTGTGCACAAAATATGGAAAAAATAATGTTAAAAAAATTCAACATGGTTTTTCGTACTATTTTTCCAAAAAATACTATGTATCATTTTTGATACAACATGCATTTAGGGCACATGTCTTCTATGGGTAAAAGAAAAAAACTATTTAATGTAAATAAAATGAAATTTATTGGTGGAATTTATTAAAACAGTCAGTAGTTTTCTTTGAACATAAGAAAACTTGACACTTTGCACACATAATGCTACTTAACAAATTACATCCTGGCATCATACAGCGCATGCGGTTATTCAACCTCAATTGATTATGCTCAACCCCATCGTAACGGATGTCTCGGCCTGGCAACACTTGCACTGTGGTTCTTCTTCGTTTTGTGGGTGGTTCCTGCAGGCTACTGCTGCTACTTGGGCGTCCTCGCATTGGTTGCGTTTGAGACTTATAGCTGCACAAACTGTCCCCTAGCTGAGATCTAAAGTCCACCAAATTTGAGATATTTTTTTGGTCGACACCTTTTTTGCCTGCACTTGTTTGTACAAAAGCCACGCATTGATCACAGCTAAATCAAGCAGGTGGTAGAATATACGCATGTACCACTTGCGAGTTTTCATACGGATCCTGTATCTGCCCAAATATGAGTCCATGAGGTCTACACCTCCCATGTGGGAGTTGTATTCCTTGATCACTTTTAGATAGGCGATGGACTTCTTCTTTTTTTCTGCCTTTTCATACCTTTCTATAGTGCCTACAGGTTCTGCACCTACATACGTAGACAAAAGCACTACTTCCGCCAGAGATGCTGAAATTTTATTTGAATGCCTTTCAGCATACACTTCCAGACCCCAGTAACCTCGCTCGTTGGAGCTTTGCCGAGGATAGTTCTTGTCCCCTCTGTAGCAATACCCCTTGCACAGCTAGACACATTCTAGCTGGCTGCAAGGTGGCCTTAGATCAAGGACGGTACACTTACTGCCATGACAAAGTTCTCGCTGTTATTCGCGAGGTAATTAGTCTCTCAGTGGCTCGTGCCAACAAGGGTTTGACAGTATCCTCCAAACCCCCAATACAGTTTGTGCGGGATGGCTCTAAAGGCAAAAAACATTTAACTACAAAACCTTTCTCAATAATCGAGAAAGCTACAGATTGGATTCTGGAGGTTGATTCGGTCTCTAAGCAGTATAAATTCCCTGAAAGTCTCGGATGCACAGCCCTCCGTCCAGATATAACTCTTTACTCTCTATCTCGGAAGGTGGCTCTTATTGTAGAATTAACTGTTCCATGGGAATCAAATATCCCAAAAGACCACGAGTACAAATTAAATAAATACCATGATCTTGCAAATGCCGTAACCCGGAACGGCTTCACTGTTCACCTTCACGCGGTGGAAGTTGGCGCTCGTGGCCTGCCAGCTAAATCTCTATTTCACCTCTTTAAAGATCTTGGCCTTTCCAGAAAAATAATCAACTCTTTCTTAGAAAAATTATCTAAAACTGCGATTTGCGCATCTCAAATTCTATGGCTTCCAAGGGGGAGTGAATGGGTGGCAAGGTGAACGCTCACATGTGGCAAGACAGCTGTCCTAAACCTACCACAGCCGGTTCGTAAGTCCGGAATCCACTGCTCACCCCCCAGAAGTGCAAAAAAAAATAGTATTATGATGGGCCCGACTCCGGTCGGTGAATTCCATGGCAGCTCCGTTTGTATTTATTTATTGTCTTTCCAGCTCACTCCAGTAATATCGACACCATCATAATTAGTCATGTATTCTTCAAAGGTTCCTCGGAGTACCGATTTTTTCATCACGTCCTGTTTAGTTGGTAGCTTGCATGCTTTTCCCAAGCGTTTTCTTTGCATAGTTCCCAGGCACCAAATACCTTCTTTTGCAAAATAATGTAGCAAAGGTAGAGATGTGTAAAAGTTATCAAAGTATACGATATGATTGACTTTACGAGGTATACCCCTTGATAATTTGATCACGGTATTCCCAACCGCCCCAATGTCTGGTTCATTTGCCAACATGGGTTCTTTATCTTTTCCTGTATATATAAGGAATTTATATGCGTATCCCAGCAAAGAACAGATTACAAAAAGCTTGAAGCCCCATTTGTGAGGCTTATTCGGTAAATATTGTTTTAGAAAATGACCCATTTTCGTGGCACACATTTGTTCATCGATGGATAAACGCTGGTGTAGAGGCACACTTGAAAACCTTTCGTTGAGATGGTCCACGACTGGTCGAAGTTTATGTAGAACATCATGATGAGGGTGTCCCACTGGTAGATGGTTGTCGTTGTCGTTGAAATGGAGTACGCTTCTCATTTTTTCAAATCTGTTTACCGGCATTGTGTTTTTTATGGCTTGAAAGCCATGTTTATTACCCCAGTAAGATCGTATGCTAGGATAATGATACACAGACATGAGTATCAATATTCCAAGGTACTGCCGCAACTCACATTCTGTTATAGAAGCTGGGCGATCCGGTTGTTTTTGCACGGAGTACGTTGCGGTTTGTTCCACTATTTTTGTCATAAGTTCAGGAGTGAAGAAGTAATTAAAAAACTGTAATGGAGTGTCCAGACTCATTATTTCTTCGGGGAAATCTGTATTAGCCACGAATCTGGTTTTAGAATCTTCCATCAACAATGACTGCTTCTTCCAAAACACCCTTACCTTATTTGCTTTATTTTTGTTTTGTGCACTACAGGACGGTTGAGGATCAGGGGCTTCGTCGTTGACCAAAGAAAGGTCAGGGTACTCTTCATTATCACTATGTTGATTGTCATCTTCATCGCCGTCATCCTGGAGTGCTGCTTCTAATTCAGCTCGAGATGGGTAAAAATCACAATCATCCTCATCTGACTCTTTGTTGTCTTCAGATACATCTCCATCCTGCAGTTGGGAGAGTAGTTCCTCTATTTGTTTTCCCGATAAGGACATTCTGTAACCAAAATAACAAATAATTACCTAATTTGAAATAAGAATGCGCAAATTGCATTCCATTCCAATAAGAATATTATCAAAGCGAAAAGGAAACAACATGCCTGTAATGCATGTTGTTTCATTTTTGATACAAAGAAACAAACCTTATTTTCTTAGTGAATATCGAATAATCGTGCAAAATACGTTTATTAGTATGAAAATAGATACTTACCTGTAGTATTATTATTTTTTTCACTTCGAAAAGGTTGCGAAACTCTTGCTGATGTAGTGCAGACAAAAATCGAAAATCTACTTTCACCAATTTCATGTCAGCTCACGTGAAACTGAAGGAATTACACTATGAATGACAGCTCGTCGCTCTAGTGCTTGTTTGTCCAATCGACCATTTTTGGAGAAAATGACCTTTAAATGCAGTGGGCTCAAAAATCACATTCTACACAATTTAAACTAAGAAAAACATATATACATGTACAAACACGTAAATTATACCGAATTTTCAAAATCAATCTCCAGCGCTATTAATTTAGTTTTAGTGCTTAAAGGTCTTATCTCCAAAAAAACAAGAAAAGATCGATATCCTCTACTAAAAGGCTCGAAGTTCGTGCTTGTCTGTCGCAACTCCTCAAATAAGCCAATCACAGGCACTCTCGCGCATGACGTCACGTCGCCATCTTGTTCGTTGACCATCAGTGCATAGTGATTGAGTCGGCGAACGCTGCTGCGTAGAATAATTAAGTAATTAAGTAATTATCAAGCTTAAATTGTGATTCCTTTTATAAACAACATGTTCCAGACCGACTATAAAAGACACTACACCCACAGCATTGCAAAATCTGAACAGTAAGTTGATTTTCTTGTTGGAATGTTATTTATAGGTTATGTCATGTTTATATATTGTAACAAAAACCGGATATTTTGTTGTCTTGTTTTCGCGCCTTTGTGCAGATTATGTTCGCTGCACCCGTTTTTTCCATGTTTTCCCCGTGTTTAGTCGTGTTTCCTGTTGGTTTTCGCTGTTTTTCATGAATTTCTCCCATATTTTGACAATTAAATGAACCGTTTACGAAATTTCGTAAACTTCAAATTTTGACAGATAACCTAAGTTCGCGAAAGTCGACGGTCATCCGGTTGAAGCCGAGCTCTCACGTGATTGGTCGAGGTCGCTATTTTGGCCTTCTTTTTTCCTGCTCGATTTAACAGCGTTCAAGCTGTTTTGACGTAATCCTCACCGACTTCCGCTCCGAGTTCGTTCTATTCAGTGTTGGATTTCGTACGATAATAATCGTATTTGTACTATAATTTCACTAGTCGTACGATATACGATCCAATTGGCTGGATCGTACGCTAAAATACGACCCTTTTTACTCCCAAAAAAAATTATTTTGTAATTTTGCCGAAAATAAAATTTCGAGTTGGCAACAATATCCCAGAATTAACGTGAGCATTTTATACAAAGGTTTATATTCCGGGAAATCCCAACTCATCAATGTTCCTGGTCTATATCTATGGTACGGGTGTTACTGTGTTAGATTTTTAAAATCAGTGCAAAGCGTGCATAGTGTAGCGTGAAAGCAGTGAGTGTCAGTGATTGGGAGTTTTCAGTGAGTAAGTTTTACCGGTTCACAATAGATACCGCGTGAAATGTTCGCGGACGGGAGCGCGGAAAAACGAAAGGACGATGACCCATCGGATATGGAGGAAGAGAACCCCGGTGTTTCCACACCAAAGAAGGTGCGTTTAGCTAGGGGTGATTTGATTAAAAAAAAGGAAAAACATAGACCGCAAAAATATAGAAAGGAATGGGAGGCTGACCCTCGATTTAGCAAATGGCTCTCCAATGACCCTGACGATGATTTTAAAGCAAGATGCAAAGCATGCAATTCATCCATCACTGCGGAGAAAACATTTTCCGATTTTTCCGTATGATTTTCGCGGAAACCGTTTGGTAGAACATCATCAAACGTTACAAACATCAAAATGGACAGAGGAAGAGGTGCTCGAGGAGCACATCAACATGCTGAACCCCTAGAAGAAGAGGAGAAGAGGGGCAATAATCAAGACAGAGGAAGAGGCAAAAGAAGAGGCAGAGCCAAAGATTGGAGAACTGCGACAAACAGCCGAATTATGAATGAGTATACAACACTTGAAATGGCAAAGTTTAAGAACAATTCATTCGGCGAGTTCGCAAACATGGGCGAAGCCTTAAAGACTTTAGTCACTGAACCTCAGGCCTTGACAATACATCTTAATACAAGCATGAGAGGCATTGGCCTAACCATGTTTGCAGCAGCTAAAAGGATAACTATGCAATATCCTAATTTCGAGGTACCTATCTTCGCTCTATACCGAGTTGCACTCTTACAGTTTGCAGCAAAGTATGACATTATACATGCGGGAGCCTCAGGGTTTTCCACCGAACCTGGCCCAACCATGGTACGCATTTTAAACGCTGACTTATTAGCTGAGGTACGAGCTAACCCCGTTCAATTGACTCCTGTTGCAGGAGTAATTAACACAATGGGACGATTCACAGTTGATAACAGTAACTATCTGCCGACAATAGCGCGCGAACCTTCGCCTATTAATTATACAATACTTCAATTAAGGCAGTTAGTAAACAGTCTATCTACACCTAACACCCCACTAGCTACTCGTCTATCATATTACACGAGAAATACGATTCCAGGTGCAATGTTTAATCCACCTGAAGACCCTCTATTAGTTAATGCGGATGATATTATGCCACCAGAATATGGTATTGAGGCTATGGAGCAGGATTTCCGGAGAGTGAAATCCTTTATCGCGCTCGTTGGGATGAAGATGCCGAAGTGGGCTGGAGTAGTTTCCTTCGATGATAAAGGCAATTCTGGGCAGCTAGTCAGCACCCAACTAAATGCCAATTCCCCATTCATTTCGGCTAATGCCGAGTGGAACGACGAGCAGCAAACCTGGATATGTGACCCCTTCATTCTTGGAGACGTCACAGAATGGCACACTAGCCGCCACCTATCCCAGGAGCAAGTCTTGGTTGGCGCAATAGCTCTGCTAGGCGAGTATCCATCAATGATGCCTGCGGACTTCTTACCCCCTATGCTGCAGAGCCGTTCACGACATAACGCCTGCGCAAGGTATTCTTTGGGGGCTAACGGGCCCATGATGAGTTGGCCACGATGACCCATGTGTACAGGGTCGGTCACACTCACGGGTCAACACCCATCCGACGGCCTCCTCGCATGGGGTGCGAGGCCTGGGTAGGACACTGGGTCAACCAGTCTCCCCTGGGAATCAAACCTCTGGCGCCCCTGGACGGTCTGCGCACCGTGCGGGGTTTGCTCCAATCGGTTGTGCTTTCCGACTAACAGTCGGGGGAGTCTGGGAACTGTATTGTTTCCTATAGAGCGGGGGTGGTTGCGTACCTTATGGCGACTGCTCTGGAATTGACCATTGGCCATCCGATCCCGGGTAAGAGGCGGGCAAAGGACGCCTTGGTCCGCGAAGATTCGGTGCACTCCGTTTCACCGCTTCATAAGGGAGAGGACCGCGCAAGCGACCTCGAACTCGGAACCAATCGAGAGACCGGAGAAATCTGGTCACAATTGGAAGTGAGGGCGCGAGTTCTCGAGCCCGCCGGGTTTACTCCTGGCTTACTCGCGGTAAGGCGTTGGACTCTCACGGGTTGTGACGTAGCTGGACGTAGAATGTACTGTCCAAAGTCTCTACGTTCACTGCAGGGCGATAGAACGACTAATCGTTAAAACGTCCTGTGGTGACGGGCTCGCCCGTTGTAGTTGACACCGCAAGATGCGGAGAAAACAGTATTAATAAAGCATTCTCAAGGACAGAAGCATGCCGAAAAATTAACTTTAATTCGTGGGTCAAAACCTATTTCTACTCTTTTCTTTGCGAATCCATCTACGGAAAATAGTACAACTAAGATGGCAAAAATTGCTGAAATTAAATTGTCTGCTTATTTCGCGGAACACAACATAGCTTTCAATGCTTCAGATCACTTGGGTGCTGTTTTGAAAGACTGCTTTCCAGACTCGAAAATAGCCAAAGAAACCAACTTAAATAGGAAAAAAAATGCAAAAGCAATATGTCAGGCTATCGCACCCAGCCACAAAGAAATTCTTGGAAAAAAATTAAAAGACTCAAAATTCAGCATAATGACGGATGAGTCCACAGACATATCTACAACTAAATCTTCGTGCGTTGTGGTCAGATTCTACGATGAAGAAGCCGGAAAAATAGTATCCAAATTTTGGAATCTGCACGAGATTTTCAGCGGCCATGACCTTACAACAGCCAACGAAGGAGCTACAGCTCAAAACATATACACAAAATTGATAGAATCATTTACAAATCAGGGCATACCACTAAAAAATATTGTCGGGTTTGGGTCAGATGGGTGCAATGTAATGATGGGAGCAGATAATTCTGTGGCAAGCAGATTTAAACGAGACTGTCCAGGAATAATAATAATGAAGTGTACTTGCCACTCAGCACATCTTTGTGCAAGCGCAGCATGCCAAAAGTTGCCGAATAGATGCGAAGAACTTGCTCGGTCAATATTTAAATTTTTGAAAATGAGCTCTAAGCGATCGGCGCAATTACAACAATTTCAAACATTTTTAAAACTGAAACCTCAAAAAATGTTGCACCCGTCTCAAACAAGATGGCTCTCCGTGGTTCAAGTGGTAGAAAGAGTGCTGACACACTGGGAAGCTCTAAAATTGTTCTTCACAGACATGGCTTTATCAGAACGTCTGATTTTGGGGCAAATAATACTGGACCTCCTAAGCGATCCTTACATGAAGATATATTATGATTTCTTGACCTGGGTATTGCCAAAATTTACGCAATTCAATCGCTATTTTCAGTCAGCCGAAGTCGTGGTTACTGAACTAGACACAAAAATAAAAGAAATGTACAAAGATTTTGTCCTATGTTTCATGAAGAGAAAATACGTCAATGAAACGGATCTATGCGATATACAGCCGGACAATACACTCAAACACTTGAAAGAAGAACAGATCTACTTTGGAATTGCAGTGGCTTCAAAAATAAATAACGCTGAAATCAAATCAGACCCAATCAAACGAGCAGAATTCATATCTAGATGTAAAGCTTTTCTCGTTGAAGCTGCTCTACAAATAAAAAAAAGGTGGGACTTTGGAAATACAACACTAACAAAAATCGCCATGCTAAGTCCAAAAAATGCCCTAAGTCAAATAGTTCGAGAACATAACCCCACAATTTTGCCGGTAGTCACTGCATTTCCTAGAGTTACAAATTTAAATAATCACACTTATCTACAAATCCTAGATGATCAATGGCGTAGGCTACCTTTGGCTGAACTTCCAGATCACATAAGGCTAGAAAAGAAAGTTGACGTATTCTGGAGTCAACTGCGCGGTGCAACACCCTGTGTTGCAACCATCTACGATGTGTCCTTTCCTCTCATAAGTAATAGATAATATTAAACATAAATAAATAAAAGTTAAAATAATTAAAATCAAACAATGAGTGCCAAACGCTCCCTATAAATAAATTCAGACGCGCTCTACGCACTAATTCATTTTGGAACATTCTAGAAGGCCAATAGGTAGGTAGAAATCGTATCCGATAGTTGCGAGCCGGACAAAGAAACATACGTGCCGGTCATTACTTTTGGGTTGAGGGCGGTCTGAGGCGGGCACGCCTCGGGCCGCCACTCAGATAGAAGAAAACCCTACTTCGAATCACTCTAGTTTTTGCGAATTAAAAAAGAATTTTAAATGTGTTAAATTCAGTGCTCAGATTTCCAAGGTAGGAATTTTATTATATATAGAGGATACTTAGCTCATGTCTCCAGAAACTATAAGGTGTTTTTCCCGTCATTACAGAAACGCACCGTTCGGTTCGGGGACTGGTTTTTTTTTTATGTTGGTTCTTCTTCTTTATTTGGTTAATTTATAGGATTTCATTTCTTTCTCTTTAGTTTCTTTTTCTTTGGGGAATTATTCTCATAGCATACATCATGTTCATTGTCTTTATATAATTAGACCTCGTTATTTAGATCGGAATACTGGGGTATTCGTTTGTAATTTTGGCAGGCCGTAGGGCCATATAAGTATTTAATTATCTAAAAAAATAGTCAATACATTTTTTTTCATTATTCAAGAGAGGTAGCGCGACACAACCCGGTTGGGGCCCACACATTTTTTTTGCATATTTTTCTGTTCTTGGTTCTTTCACTTTCTCCGTTCTCTATTTAAAAAATAATTAAATTACATATATAAAACCGGCTATACAAACCGGACATAAGGTAGACGGAATTTGGCTAGGGGTCTTTCGGAAGGAACGTGACCTACCTCGCATATAAAAAAAAAATAATTAACAAGTACCTTATTTATTACAATGGTGTGATTTCCTAATACGCTGAAGTAGGTATCCCTAAAATTCTTATATCTTACCCAAATGAAACTTCTAAAAAATTCTCACGAGTTCCGGTAAGGTTGGTGCGATAGGTACGGTGCGATAATAGTATTAGGCAATCGTAACTTCTAAAAAAACAAGAAATCAAGACCCATTCCGTACCATAAATAGTAATACTAATATTCGCCATAAAAGCGCGAGATTAGTAATAATGGTCATAACCCGCTGGGGTGAAAGGTCGTAAAATAAATTGTAAAATATAATTTTAAATATCGTTTTAAACATTCTCATCTTGATCTACATTTCCTCTTTCGCAATATGAAATTGTAAAATATAATTTTAAATATCGTTTTAAACATTTTCATCTTGATCTACATATCCTCTTTCGCAATATGAAATTGTAAAATATAATTTTAAATATCGTTTTAAACATTTTCATCTTGATCTACACTTCCTCTTTCGCAATATGAAATTGTAAAATATAATTTTAAATATCGTTTTAAACATTTTCATCTTGATCTACATTTCCTCTTTCGCAATATGAAACTGTAAAAATATAATTTTAAATCTTGTTTTATACACTTTTTTTTTATCTCGATTTACGTTCCCCTTTTCCATAAAGGAAACTGTAAAATATAATTCCTTTAAATATTGTTTTAAAAATTTCCATATTGTTGTACATGTCTTCGCTCGTAAAATAAACTGTGAAATATAATTTTAGATATCATCTTAAATATTCTTTCTTATCTTGATTCACGCTTTCCTCTGTTGTAAAATAAAACCGTAAAATACAAATTTTAAACATTGTTTTAAATATTTTTGGCTCGATTTACGTTTCATCTTTCGTAAAATAATACTGTAAAATATAATTATGAATATTCGCTTTCAATACTCTCCTTGAATTTACATTTCATATGTCGTAAAAAGAATAAAGCGCATATTTTTAAACCACTTTAACATTGAGTATAATTTCATTCTTTTCTATGAAGGGGAAAGGGGTAAAAAGAGGCCACACAAAGTAAAAAAAAAAAGAAATATATATTTAATTCCCTCTAGTTACCGTACCTAAATATATTCTATCTTCCTTCCTTAACTAGTTTGTCAGTTATAATTTGCCGTTTTTCCATCTGTGGCATACTCCTCACCCATTTCCGACACAAATATATTCCTCTAATCAGTAATGTCCCGCCATCGGCTTCCTTTGTATTCTCACCCCGATACACCCGTTATCTATCCTTTATTTAACGTATAATTATTGATTGTATCATTTATTTAATATCCCGAATTTTATTTAATTTTCCTAACTCCCCTTGAGGTATATTCCCGTTCCATAGAATTCCGTATTTTATCTTTTTAATAACATCGATTAATCATTCTTTTTGGCCGACGTCGTCCCCGCAAAGCGCCATCTGTTGGTCGTGGAGCGGAGCATAGTACACCGTAGTAGCCGGACCATCCGTAGAGAGGGCGCTGGTCACGGTCCCGCCGATGTTGTTGGTCATCGCCGTCCGCGCGCAGAAATAGATTACGATCCAAAAAAATAAAGTAAAAAAAATATAGTGCATCTCGATATATAGAACGCAGAATTTCGCCAGATTTTTAGACTCTTTCCTTTCCCTATACCGGACGCCTCATCAAGGCGAGTCTCACTTCACGCAGGACACCGCACTTTTAAATAGCGCGCAGATTCGCGCGCTCTGAGAGTTTTCCCACGACCCGTCTCCGATAAACTTACTTGAATGAGCAGCCAGCCTCTCAAGCGGTTACCCTGTATTCCCGTAAAATTCGCCGCGCAGAAGCCTGTTTCCGGTGCAGGATCTGCTTGCACAACCAACGAACCGCCCAGCGCTTGGTGGCCTGGCGCCCTATGCTCCTTGTAGCTACATTATCCCTTAATAATAGGTAGACATCTCTTATTGGCCACCAAAACGCTGTTCTGATTAACTAATATCAATATAGAATAAATTTGCATAAAATAAACTTCAATATTAGAGCGGTTTCGTTGCAGTTTTGGCGCCTCAACTTGGGGCTCAATTTTTTTTTCAAACTATATAGTTACACATCATATATTACTATTTATCTTATATAGCCCACGTTGGCTGCAGTTTTGACACCCAACTTAGGGGCAGAATTTTTTTTCAAAAAATATATCAATAAAATACAAGTACAACAACCCACCCACCCACCCTATTTACTGTGATAGGAGTAATCTTTAAAAGCATATTATATAAAATACTTATAAACTTTCTTTATATTTACCGCATCGCACCGCCAGCCAACCTACCGAACCACACACACAAGACACAACAATTTTCTTTTATAGCAATAATTTTCCTTAAGTTCACGCATATCTTGTACATTTTCAAACATTGTTTCCACATAATACAAACTGGTCATTATTTATCCGCGGAGACAGATCGATTCCGACGCTCCAAACAGGCTTAGCAACTAAAGGTATCGTTACTTAGTAGGTAGAAAAAAATAAAAAACACATATTTCCGGGTCACTACAAAAAAAAATGGCACCAAGAAAAACAAAAAATTCGAAAAAGAAAAACAACTCTAATTACGATTTCGACGACGAATCTCTCAACGGGAAAAACAAATCACATCGGCAACCTTCTCCAAATCGGGAAAACATAGAACAGGACGCTCATGAGAGCACATCTAGAAACATAGATCCTGAAAACAGCAACTTGGCAAGGAAAAACTCCGAAAAAAATGAAACAGCACCGGCAACGTCAAAATCAAGATTTCAGCCACCAACTTCGGAAAATATGGAGGAAAACCTAAACGATTCAGCAATAATGCAAATATCACGACAAAGAGCTTTCTCAAGCGACATTTTCCAGTCGAGCGGAAGGAGTAATACTCAACCAACTCTGTTCAAGTGGAAAATATCTTTTGACGGCACAGGAAAAGTCTTGGAATTTATTGAAAACGTCGAGGACAAGGTTCAATCGAGGGGCACCACTGAAAAGGAACTGCTTCAAGGATTTTCAGACCTTCTGGAGGGTTCAGCCCTGAGATGGTTTAGAAACGTGAGGACTTACACGACCAACTGGAAATTACTCAAGGCCGCTTTAATAAACAAATACGAGCAGTTAAACTACGAGACAAAACTTGAGAACGAGATCAGAAGTACCAAACAGGCTTCTGACGAGAACATGGACGACTTCATTACGAGGTTAGACTGCCTAAACTCCAGGCTAACTTCAAGACTATCAGACAGAGTCATCTTAGAAGTAGCAAAAATGAACGTTTTACCTATTTACCATACGTTGCTAGGTACAGTAAGGCTAACGGATATTGGGCACTTACTTGATGTCGCGAAAAACTTCGAGCAATACATGCTGCCAGCGTCATCGCAGACTACAAGCGCGACTTCGCAGCGAAACAGCTCACATTCAAGGCCAACGAAGTTTCCACAGGTGGCAGCTCTGGAAAATCCGTATCCGGGACACCATATCGCCGAAGGAAATTTCTACGGTGAAAATGCGATGGAGCGGGAACACCATCAAAGCGCGCACATATCGTCAACCAATAGAGCTCAACACGCGCGTCCGCACGTACAAACAAACGGACAATACGGGAAAACCGACGAAAATTTTCGTCAAAGAAACCCGTGGGCAAATCAGTCATGTCTAAAATGCGACAAAATTGGGCACAACTTTAGGCAATGCAGGACTTATCCTATGTTAATATGTTTCAAGTGCAAAACACCAAACGTCTCAACCTCAAATTGCAACAATTGTAATCGTTCACAAAACCGGCAGAATACAAATCAGCCAAAAAACGCTCCGAACCACTTTCACAGTTCAGGGGTGTAACTGGTAAAGTGGAGAAACACATAGTCACCGCCCTAAGCGACCAGCTAGATACAAGGCCTTATGCAAAATTCAAAATTTGGGACGCGGAATACCAGGGTTTAGTCGATACAGGATGTTCAATTTGCATAATAGGTTTAAATACCCATAAAAAAATATGTAAAAATGACACAAAATTAAGAAAAACAGAAACTCAGTTATCTACGGCGGACGGAAAAGATCAACAGGTATTAGGTATTGTAACACTTCCTGTTCGATACAAATCCATAACAAAAAATGTCAACTTTCTAGTATGTCCTACAATAACAAAAGAGTTCATTTTAGGTATAGATTTTCTGCAAACGTTCGATGTAAAAATTTCTGTCGATTATAAATACAACATCCAATTGTCTCAAATAAATGAAAGCCGCGCAAAACACATAATAGACTGGCAAAATTTACTTCCCGAACAACGGGACGAGTTACAAAAAGTTATCTGTTCATTTGAGGACATCTCATTTGAAAAAAATGGTCTAGGAAAAACTCATCTAATCGAGCACAAAATAATAACGTCAGGGGATCCAATTCGCCAGCGCCCGTATCCACTTTCTCACGCTAAAGAAAAATTAGTCAAGGAGGAAATTGACGAGATGCTAAAAATGGGAGTAATAACACCCATAAGATCTCCGTGGTGCTCACCTGTAGTGGTAGTCACAAAAAAAGACGGGACGCCACGCGTTTGCCTCGATTCGAGGAAATTAAATTCCGTCACTCGAAAAAATAGGTATCCCATGGTATCCTCGAAGACAATCCTAGACAGACTAGGGAATGCTAAGTACTTATCGTCCATAGATTTATCAAAAGCATATTGGCAAATTCCTATGGAAAAATCATCCATCTGCAAAACAGCTTTCGCGGTGCCGGGCAAAGGGTTATACGCCTATAAACGCTTAGCTTTCGGCCTGTGCAACGCAGCTGCAGACTTACAAGCTTTGATGGATCTAATCTTTGGGCCTGAATACGATAATCACGTATTCGCCTATGCAGATGATTTAATTGTAGCATCACCCAATTTCAGGGAACATGTAGAAACTTTAAAACGCGTCAGGCTAAGTTTAAAAGAAGCAGGACTTACAATAAATTTAAAAAAATGCGAGTTCGGTCGTTCGGAACTCAAATATTTAGGTTACGTAGTAGACCGCCAAGGTTTAAGAACAGATCCGGAAAAAATCAGTTGTGTCAACAATTTTCCACGTCCAACAAAAATCAAAGAGGTAAGAAGTTTCCTCGGTTTATCCGGTTACTATAGAAAATTCGTGAAAAACTACGCGAAAATAGCCGAACCGCTATGCAAATTAACAGGTGGGAAACGCGACTCAAAAATAAAATTCGAATGGAACGAGGAAGCTGAGGCTGCGTTCGTCGAACTTAAAAACGCACTGACAACAGCCCCAGTTCTCGTATGCCCAGATTTTTCCAAAGAGTTCACCATTGCATGCGACGCTAGCGACAAGGCAATTGGCGCGGCTTTAACACAATTTTCCGAGGAAGACCAGTTTGACCACCCAATCTCGTATTTTTCAAAAACTCTATCTGCAACAGAACGCAACTACAGTGTTACAGAAAAAGAGCTTATGGCAGTTTTGAAGGCTGTTCAGCACTATAAAGAGTACATAGATGGGGCTCACTTCAAAGTGATAAGCGACCATTCATCCTTAAGATGGCTCACGCGTATAGACAATCCCTCTGGGCGTTTAGCAAGATGGTCTACCATTTTATCTCAATATGACATGGAGATTATTCATCGAAAGGGAACACTAAACGTGGTGGCAGACGCGTTATCCAGGATCCCATGTGATGTGATATCCACTCAGGAAGAAGAAAATTGGTATGACAAAATAATAAAAAATCTTGAAAAAAATCCGACGTCAATTCCCGACTACAGGTTGGAAAATGGGAAATTATACAAATACGTAGCGACTAAAAAAGGAGAGGACTTGCTAAGCCCGTGGAAACTAGTATTAAAAGAAAATGAGCAGGAAACCGCCATAAAAGAAACTCACGGCGGCGAATTTGCATCGCATTTCGGTACTTTTAAAACGCTAAAAAAAATTACAATCGCAATACTTTTGGCCAAGAATGTCTCGTCAGGTGAAAACCTATATCAAAAACTGTGATATATGTATGGCACATAAAATCAAAACCACGCCACCCCATGGACTTATGATAACACCCAAGGCGGTGAGCAGACCAATGCACACTATCAGCATTGACCTTGTGGGACCGCTGCCTCGTTCTACTGGAGGAAATACCTATATTCTATCCGTGGTGGACATATTCTCCAAGTATTGTTGGTTATTCCCCCTAAAAAAAGCAACATCAGAAAGTATAACGAAACACCTCGAAAACAGCATTTTCCTACAATTCGGCACACCGGCCGTTATCATATTAGACAACGCCAGCTACTTCAAGTCGCGCAAATTCAAATCGTTCGCCGAAAAATACAAAATCCCTCGTTTGTTTTTCGGATGCAATTATGCTCCCCAATCGAATGTGGTAGAAAGGTATAACCAGACCATAGAGACGTCTCTCGCAATTTTGGTAGGAAAAGACCAGAGAAAATGGGTAGAGTTTCTGGGGAAAATCCAAAACGCCATTAGTTCGCACGTTAACCTAACTACAGGCTTTTCTCCATCTTATCTCATGTTTGGGAGAGAGATGATTATTGATGGCCGGTACCATAACATAAAAAGCTTCATTCCGGAAAATGAAAATGAATTAGACATAGAAGGCAGGGAAAAATTCGCCGAAGGTCTAAAAAGCCTGGCTGACACACATGACATTGTCCAAGAAAAATTACTTGAGTCATTTAAAAACAACGCGAACAGGTACAATTTAAGGCGGAAAGATCTGCGTTTAGCTCCTGGAGATACTGTGTGGGCAAAAAATCACACTCTGTCTAGGAAAATAGATTTCTTTTCAAGCAAACTTGCACCTAGATACATAAAATGCAAGGTTTGTAGCGCGTAAATCGCGAACCGCGTACGAACTAGAGGACGAAACAGGTAAAAACAAAGGAATTTTTCATGTCAGACATTTATTTAAAGGCTAACGACAATGTCTAAAAACTAAATTCATACTATCTCCTAGGAAAACAGTTACGCAAGGGAAAATAATATCGTTTATTCCGAAAGTCGCTAAGTACTAAAATACTCTTGGGGTGGGTCTCGATCTGAGCTCCGTGGACCGGTAAAAGAAAGGAAAGACATGTTTGACAATATATAATAAATGATTAAACACTTTATTAACACAGCAACACACTTACACAAACACATACACGCCACATAAAAAAAAGACATATATAAATATTTTTAAAACTCAAAATACAAGCACAAAACTTTTTTTTTTTTAAATTTTTTTTTCTCACCAAAGCCGGCAAAAATAACCAGCTTTGGCGAGAACAATCTGAAGAATAATTGTGTTTCGTCAAGCAGAGAACATAACAAATTAACAAATATATTTTCTCAAAAAAATAAAATAACAATATTATACTCACGACCAAAATATGACATGGTAGTTAAAGAACAATTTGTTTCTATAACATATTAAAATTACGGGTTAGCAACACCATACAACCACCCTAAACGGTGACTAAAAAAGTGCAATATTTATTATTTTTTTACAAAGCATATGGAATCCCTTATAAGATAAAACGCCGACTCCTGAGGTTAAAACCAGGCTAGGTACAAATCGATTTGGGTAAACAATGCAATTTTTTAGTTTTTATTATTTTTTACGTTCATGAACGAACAACTTTTTAGTATAAAATATTTTGAGCGCACAATGCGCAAACTTGCTCCACAATCCGAGGTTAAAACCGGAGGGAACAAGAGGAAGAAGGAGTTTTCTTATTTTTATTATTATGTAGTTACAAATATGGAATGTCACTCAAAGAGTGCTTCTACCAGACGAACGTGTCAGGACGCGCCTAGCGAAACGCAAAATGATCACGACGTAGTCTAATTGTATATTTACCATTATTTATTTTTTTATATAATTCCACAAACATTGGTCGTGAGAAAATCTATTAAAACATATGTATATATCTCAAACTTATAAATATATATTCCACAAATCCCAGTACCTCTGCATTAAATCACCTCGACTCACCACAATATAAACATACATTGAAAACCAAATTCAACTCCAAAATCATAATTAACACTCAAACTAAGAATAGGGTAAGAAATAAGTTCGACACAATCAGGTGAAGCATGAAAGGAGAAATGGAAGGAATGCCTTGTATGAGATGAACGAAAGGTGTATGGAAAGGCAGCGTTAGGAAAACCCGTTTGATGGAAAATCGAAATATTACACCTACACTATTTTCTATTTGTCTTTGTTATAAACAAATAGATTATTTATGTTAGTTTGATTAATCGCATAACAAAGCGACTATGTTTATATCGTATTGACTCGTTCACACAGGATTAAAATCCAAAATTACAAGCTAATATCTCGACACTGATGTGAATCGTTTCACCTTACTGGGGTACAAGCAAGTAATGATTATGCAATGGTACACATTGACTTTAAACGGTGGCCTTGACACTAAAAGCTCGGCTAAACCAAAATAAAGATCAAACAAAAACAGATTCTGTACACTCAAAAATAGTGACAAATCTCAAATCCTTATCATATTTTCCCATATAAAAAATTACCTTTATTCCTCTGCTTGTAACGAACAAAGGTGGTCACGCACCATTCGGAGACTCCAAACTCAAAACAACTATTTTAAATTCAAATATCAGGAATTTATTCGATATATTTTCATTGTGATTTACTTATTTATATTTGTCCCTGTTTGAAGAAAAAATAAACCGGTCCATAAGCCGTGAATGCCCAACCAGATTGCGATCGCGCTACGTACATAGTATAAGAAATAGTAATAATCGGGTTATATAAGCTATAGTTCAGTCGGCAAAGACGTAAAAAAAAATATATTCTTTATAAGTAGATGAGCACACCCTAGTAATAGTAATTAACCAAACCCCAAAAACCAGTCCCCGGCGGAAGAAGACTGAAGAAAGAAGAGGAGGAGGAGCGTCCCGAGGTCCAGTTGTCGAGCAGCTTCCAGTCGACATTTGAACACACTTCACCACAACCACTGCGGAGCATCCTACGGACTCCCTCAGCTGTACGGAAAGAACCCGCGCAGGCCGAAGGCAGCCGCGCGGGGCGGCCGCGCAGATCGTCCGATAGGGCTAGATCGCGCGATCGTAGCAGCCTACGCACAGGACCGGCACAGTTGGGCGACTACACCCGCCCGGTCGCTGTAGCGTTCGCATTCGCGCAGGGGCACGACTCTCCGTCAGCTATTTCGGCGAGAAACCGCGCAGGCTGAGGACAGCTGCGCGCGGGCGATCGCGCAGATCGCCACCAAGGCTAGATCGCGCGGTCGTAGCAGTCTACGCACAGGGCCGGCGTAGCCAGGTGTCTACACCTACACGGTCACTGCAGCGTTTCGCGTCCACACACGGACACGACATCATGGAACACGAGTATCGCACCTTCATATATATAGTATACTAGCAATGGACTACAACTATATTTTGTTTTGAGTGTCAAGAAAGACAATAAATTTGTGTAAAGTGCATTTTTCCAGAAACACTAGTGTACGAGGAATTGTGCATTAATTCCAGTCAGATTAGAAATTCATTCTACAAGATTCCATACAAGGATCTACAAGCCGCAATAGCAGGCTTAATCAATTGCAGGATTCCGCACATCCCAGTCGGACATCCCACTAATATCAGACTTTTCTTTGTTATCATGTTACAAGACTGAACATCCCAGCTGATGGACCTCGGCCAACGCCCCACCGCACATCTTCACCTCCGCGCAACTTCGCAACCGTCGGCGTCTACGTCTTCATTTTATTAATGTTGTAAATCGCACTCGTACCAGCCGCCACATATGTTAGTGTCAACCAAACTTACCGGAATACAACAACCCATTCATTATCTTACTTCTCAAATCTATTAAATTAGTAAAACGTGTTAGCTCCGTACTAGGAGTCGCGATATATGATCGAGGGCGGCGTAGCGCCCTGCGTAGCACTGTAGCTTCAGGGTTAGCATGGGTTCTCACCAAGCCGGCATTGCAACACCCTGTGTTGCAACCATCTACGATGTGTCCTTTCCTCTCATAAGTAATAGATAATATTAAACATAAATAAATAAAAGTTAAAATAATTAAAATCAAACAATGAGTGCCAAACGCTCTCTATAAATAAATTCAGACGCGCTCTACGCACTAATTCATTTTGGAACATTCTAGAAGGCCAATAGGTAGGTAGAAATCGTATCCGATAGTTGCGAGCCGGACAAAGAAACATACGTGCCGGTCATTACTTTTGGGTTGAGGGCGGTCTGAGGCGGGCACGCCTCGGGCCGCCACTCAGATAGAAGAAAACCCTACTTCGAATCACTCATAGTTTTTGCGAATTAAAAAAGAATTTTAAATGTGTTAAATTCAGTGCTCAGATTTCCAAGGTAGGAATTTTATTATATATAGAGGATACTTAGCTCATGTCTCCAGAAACTATAAGGTGTTTTTCCCGTCATTACAGAAACGCACCGTTCGGTTCGGGGACTGGTTTTTTTTTTATGTTGGTTCTTCTTCTTTATTTGGTTAATTTATAGGATTTCATTTCTTTCTCTTTAGTTTCTTTTTCTTTGGGGAATTATTCTCATAGCATACATCATGTTCATTGTCTTTATATAATTAGACCTCGTTATTTAGATCGGAATACTGGGGTATTCGTTTGTAATTTTGGCAGGCCGTAGGGCCATATAAGTATTTAATTATCTAAAAAAATAGTCAATACATTTTTTTTCATTATTCAAGAGAGGTAGCGCGACACAACCCGGTTGGGGCCCACACATTTTTTTTGCATATTTTTCTGTTCTTGGTTCTTTCACTTTCTCCGTTCTCTATTTAAAAAATAATTAAATTACATATATAAAACCGGCTATACAAACCGGACATAAGGTAGACGGAATTTGGCTAGGGGTCTTTCGGAAGGAACGTGACTTACCTCGCATATAAAAAAAAATTAATTAACAAGTACCTTATTTATTACAATGGTGTGATTTCCTAATACGCTGAAGTAGGTATCCCTAAAATTCTTATATCTTACCCAAATGAAACTTCTAAAAAATTCTCATGAGTTCCGGTAAGGTTGGTGCGATAGGTACGGTGCGATAATAGTATTAAGCAATCGTAACTTCTAAAAAAACAAGAAATCAAGACCCATTCCGTACCATAAATAGTATATAAATAAATACAAACGGAGCTGCCATGGAATTCACCGACCGGAGTCGGGCCCATCATAATACTATTTTTTTTACACTTCTGGGGGGTGAGCAGTGGATTCCGGACTTACGAACCGGCTGTGGTAGGTTTAGGACAGCTGTCTTGCCACATGTGAGCGTTCACCTTGCCACCCATTCACTCCCCCTTCGAAGCCATAGAATTTGAGATGCGCAAATCGCAGTTTTAGATAATTTTTCTAAGAAAGAGTTGATTATTTTTCTGGAAAGGCCAAGATCTTTAAAGAGGTGAAATAGAGATTTAGCTGGCAGGCCACGAGCGCCAACTTCCACCGCGTGAAGGTGAACAGTGAAGCCGTTCCGGGTTACGGCATTTGCAAGATCATGGTATTTATTTAATTTGTACTCGTGGTCTTTTGGGATATTTGATTCCCATGGAACAGTTAATTCTACAAAGAGAGCCACCTTCCGAGATAGAGAGTAAAGAGTTATATCTGGACGGAGGGCTGTGCATCCGAGACTTTCAGGGAATTTATACTGCTTAGAGACCGAATCAACCTCCAGAATCCAATCTGTAGCTTTCTCGATTATTGAGAAAGGTTTTGTAGTTAAATGTTTTTTGCCTTTAGAGCCATCCCGCACAAACTGTATTGGGGGTTTGGAGGATACTGTCAAACCCTTGTTGGCACGAGCCACTGAGAGACTAATTACCTCGCGAATAACAGCGAGAACTTTGTCATGGCGGTAAGTGTACCGTCCTTGATCTAAGGCCACCTTGCAGCCAGCTAGAATGTGCCTAGCTGTGCAAGGGGTATTGCTACAGAGGGGACAAGAACTATCCTCGGCAAAGCTCCAACGAGCGAGGTTACTGGGGTCTGGAAGTGTATGCTGAAAGGCATTCAAATAAAATTTCAGCATCTCTGGCGTCCAGTCATAGAGCATTACCTTCCAGTGCATTGGAGGCGGAATGCAAAAGTCACCAATTGTTGTCCAATCATTCTGGCATTGAAGGCCAATAGCATGAGCCATACTCTTGCTGTCGTAATCTCCCCGCAAAAGAGACTTCTTCAAGTCCACGTCGCTCGTGGTTGTACTGCCATACCCCAGACCAGTGCCATTCTGGCTGATTCCAGTAAGGAACCTTTTGTGGAAGTCTACGCGGGCTTGTAGTTCATTTGAATCACTACAGCCACTTATTACGTGCTTCGATATTGCCGGATCTTTGGAATTGCACAGAATCGAATTTCTGGTTATTCTGGAGTTGGCGTAGAGCAGAGAGGGCAGTTTAAGCGCTAGCCCAAAATTTTGTTTGGACCTGAAGAGAGTCGAGGGGTCAGCTGGTTTGGCTAAGGACAGCCAGGATTTTAAACTAGCTGTCACCAGTGCATCTAGACGGGACAGTTGGGTTTTGGTAAAATCGTAAATAAGAAAGGGCCATGACAAATGTGACGTTAGATAATTGTCATAGATCCAGGCCTTACGAGGGCCAGAAATTAGCAAGGCATCTATTTTCGCCAGGCCACTTTTGAAATGCTCTATAACATGATCGCCCGAGACGTCTTTTCCCTGATGGGTGATTTTTCTGCCGAGGAATTTGAAATGATTGTTTGGGTCTATAAGGGAGATATTAGAGCCCTTATAGACCAATTTGGGGTCATAGGATGTAAATTTTGTGCCCATGCGGGCGAGTCCAAGGCAAAAACATTTGGAGGGCTTCACTTTTATACAGCCTGACCAGTCGCAGAAAAGCTCCACTTTCTGTAATAGCAGGGAAAGCTGCTTGGGGCTTCTGGTGATGAAAGTTAGGTCGTCGGCAAAAGCGAGGCACGACGAGGTGTATTGGCCGTCTGTTAATATTCGCCATAAAAGCGCGAGATTAGTAATAATGGTCATAACCCGCTGGGGTGAAAGGTCGTAAAATAAATTGTAAAATATAATTTTAAATATCGTTTTAAACATTCTCATCTTGATCTACATTTCCTCTTTCGCAATATGAAATTGTAAAATATAATTTTAAATATCGTTTTAAACATTTTCATCTTGATCTACATATCCTCTTTCGCAATATGAAATTGTAAAATATAATTTTAAATATCGTTTTAAACATTTTCATCTTGATCTACACTTCCTCTTTCGCAATATGAAATTGTAAAATATAATTTTAAATATCGTTTTAAACATTTTCATCTTGATCTACATTTCCTCTTTCGCAATATGAAACTGTAAAAATATAATTTTAAATCTTGTTTTATACACTTTTTTTTATCTCGATTTACGTTCCCCTTTTCCATAAAGGAAACTGTAAAATATAATTCCTTTAAATATTGTTTTAAAAATTTCCATATTGTTGTACATGTCTTCGCTCGTAAAATAAACTGTGAAATATAATTTTAGATATAATCTTAAATATTCTTTCTTATCTTGATTCACGCTTTCCTCTGTTGTAAAATAAAACCGTAAAATACAAATTTTAAACATTGTTTTAAATATTTTTGGCTCGATTTACGTTTGATCTTTCGTAAAATAATACTGTAAAATATAATTATGAATATTCGCTTTCAATACTCTCCTTGAATTTACATTTCATATGTCGTAAAAAGAATAAAGCGCATATTTTTAAACCACTTTAACATTGAGTATAATTTCATTCTTTTCTATGAAGGGGAAAGGGGTAAAAAGAGGCCACACAAAGTAAAAAAAAAAAGAAATATATATTTAATTCCCTCTAGTTACCGTACCTAAATATATTCTATCTTCCTTCCTTAACTAGTTTGTCAGTTATAATTTGCCGTTTTTCCATCTGTGGCATACTCCTCACCCATTTCCGACACAAATATATTCCTCTAATCAGTAATGTCCCGCCATCGGCTTCCTTTGTATTCTCACCCCGATACACCCGTTATCTATCCTTTATTTAACGTATAATTATTGATTGTATCATTTATTTAATATCCCGAATTTTATTTAATTTTCCTAACTCCCCTTGAGGTATATTCCCGTTCCATAGAATTCCGTATTTTATCTTTTTAATAACATCGATTAATCATTCTTTTTGGCCGACGTCGTCCCCGCAAAGCGCCATCTGTTGGTCGTGGAGCGGAGCATAGTACACCGTAGTAGCCGGACCATCCGTAGAGAGGGCGCTGGTCACGGTCCCGCCGATGTTGTTGGTCATCGCCGTCCGCGCGCAGAAATAGATTACGATCCAAAAAAATAAAGTAAAAAAAATATAGTGCATCTCGATATATAGAACGCAGAATTTCGCCAGATTTTTAGACTCTTTCCTTTCCCTATACCGGACGCCTCATCAAGGCGAGTCTCACTTCACGCAGGACACCGCACTTTTAAATAGCGCGCAGATTCGCGCGCTCTGAGAGTTTTCCCACGACCCGTCTCCGATAAACTTACTTGAATGAGCAGCCAGCCTCTCAAGCGGTTACCCTGTATTCCCGTAAAATTCGCCGCGCAGAAGCCTGTTTCCGGTGCAGGATCTGCTTGCACAACCAACGAACCGCCCAGCGCTTGGTGGCCTGGCGCCCTATGCTCCTTGTAGCTACATTATCCCTTAATAATAGGTAGACATCTCTTATTGGCCACCAAAACGCTGTTCTGATTAACTAATATCAATATAGAATAAATTTGCATAAAATAAACTTCAATATTAGAGCGGTTTCGTTGCAGCGGGTGGTGCGACATAACAGATCACAAGCCTTTCCTCGAAATTTCTCAGTTTGCACTGGATTGCTTGGTTCTACCACAAGCAAATGCTGACTGCGAAAGGATCTTCAGCAAGGTCAACTTGGCGAAAACCAAAACCCGCAACAAACTGACAACGCAAACTATCGACGCATTGCTGCTGTCGTCCGACGCCATAAAGGAAAGCAAAAATAACAATTGTACAAGTTTCAAACCATCTGAGGACATGTTAAGAAGGTTTACGGCAAAAGATCTAGCCAGTGATAATTTAGAAGATGTCGCAGAATTAGTAATTAACATTCAAGTATAAAATAAGTGACTAAGATTAACATTTTTATTCTAAATTATTCGAGTGATACTGATTAATGAAAAATATTTAACCAGCACATCTGAAGTATTAAAGTAATATACGATAGACTAGGAGTATGCCTTAATGTCTTTTTCTGTACGAAAAATCTTCATTCTGTTCATCGTACGATAATTTCCGTTTAAATACGATCCTTTTCACTATTCTGTGCGATAATTTTTGGTCAGCTTGAATCCAACACTGGTTCTATTTCGCTTCAAGATGGCTGAGGGGAGGTTGTTGAAAATTGGTCGCGAGGTGTGGGAGCCGCCGTAGTTCGGTAAAAAAGCTGTCGGGAGAAATAATTTTTATGTGAAGTGTTCGTAACTAACCTGGTGAGCATTTATTTTTCTTTTGGGGTTGCTTTTCATGTAGGATCAACGCGATTTTAATCGATTTTTTTCCCTTGCGCAGTTTGCTGGCACCTCTGTTTTATTACGTTATATATCTGCTGCTTAAGTGACGAGATCGTCACGGAATGTGACGAAATTTGCCTTCATATTCGGAAATTACTGCAACATTTTTTTGGCTGGAGACTTTGTAATCGGAATCACGCATTTGACACGCCGATAAGGCGAGAGCGAAAAAGGGGTAGCCACTGTGGCGATATTTCACGGAGATTACACGAAGATTTCACATAACCTTGTGTTTTTTTTTATTTAGTCTTTAGTGCCTGCTGAGGGAAAGGGATTTTCTGTGGGCCAAATCCAATGCCGTGAATATTTAGCCCACACTCTGAGATAGTTTTTTTTTGAGGTTAACTTTTTTTCTTTTTCAAAATTTCTTTCGGGTATCTTTTTTTTTATATATAATTAGTTTCCTTCTTTTTCTTTAAAAGTAGGTGGCGTCCTTTTACTTGCATTCTTTTGGGTTTTGGTGGATTCTACCGCGTTTCTTCTAAACACGGTAGGTTAGAAATTTGAGGTTATAATATACAGGTTGTTACATATTTTATATTTTGAGGAAATTAGAGAGCGGTGAAGGTAAAGGCTAGGGGGTGAAAGGGCATTATAAGAATGGTGTTTGTATCATAGTGTATGATTTATGTGCCATCTAAACTGTAACAGCCTTACCAATAAACGAGTTGTAAAATTTATACCTCTGTTATTACTAGGTATAAGAAAATCTGTGACCAATAAACGCCGTATAGCTTACACCACTGATCATCTCGGGTATAAGCATGGAATAGTGGTACTGGATTTCCATCCGCACTATAACTCCGCTATACCACCCCTAGGCCAGGTATAACAGCGGTTTAACGGAGTATTAACTTTAAAATGGCCGACCGGCGTAACAGCTGTTTGTTTCGGTTGTGTATTTGTGAGTGTAGAATATGTACGTATGAAGTTTGAGCGTGAGAGTTAGTGTGAGGTTTAAGTATCTAAAATATCCGACATATTGTGTATAAGTGCTTGCGTTCAGTTTATAAACTGATATAACTTGATAATAATCATTGTCAAAATATAAAAATAGTTATATTAATAAGAAAAATAACTAATACTAATAGTCATTTAATTGTTGGGTTTTGATTAACGGAGTAATTATAAATGCTTATGGAATAATAAAACCTGACAATACCATTTGATGGGTATTATAAAGCTCATATCTGCCTGTGTGTACCCTGTTCCTGGATGCAATTATTTTTAAAACGTGGCAATTAAAAAAGGTCAAATTAGTGCGTGGTTCTCATTGGTAGGATAACATAGCTCTCGGCTACCAGGTCAGAGCAATCGAATATGCCATTCATTATTTTATAATAGCATAGAGAATCGTGCCGATGGATAGCAAAACTATTTAAAATATTAGGCCGCCTCATTAGTTTTTGAATCACTTGCCCTTAACACTGGCATAATATTTTTTTTCAGGGTCGAGAGAGTGAAAAAGAAGTTATTTGTTGATAGCAGTGATGGAGAAACACCTAATAACGGTCCAATAACGACAATCGAAAATTATATTATCTGCCCTGGCAGCACTAGTCTAGTACAAGAAAACTCTGTCGCTATGATTGACACTAACACCCACAGTACCATGGCTACCAACCTCGACGACAACAGTAACAATCAAAATACAAGTAAAGGAATCAAAATATCAAGAAAGAAGAAAAGACAACTAGAAAACTGGCAAAGAAATAAGCTTAAAAAGCAGAGGGAGGCAGGAGAAGAATATTGTAATATGAAAGGACAACATTTCCCGGCAAAGAGAGTTAAGATTGGATGTGAAGTCAATTGCGCCTATAAGTGCGCATCGAAATTCACATTTCAAGAAAGAGAAGACATTAAAAATGGTTTTTATTCTTTGAACGATACGCAGAAATATACATTTTACAATGAATTTACATCTAGAGTAGATAAAAACCGGAAACTAACACAGGCCGAAGTGAGTAGAAGGAGGTATTCATTTAAATACTTTTTTTTTAAATAGCCAGAAGCAAAGGGTGTGCCAGATGTTTTTTTGTGGGACTTTAGATATTTCGGTAAGAAGAATCTATTACTTTCATAAGAAAGTTCAAAAGCAGCTGATGAAAATTGTGCCAACGCCATCTAAGGAAAGCACATAAAGAAAAAGACATCTGACGACAAAATTGACGAAGTGATTCAGCACATAATGTCCTTTCCTACACAGGAATCACATTTTTGTAGGGCAAGCACGAAACGTCAGTACCTCGACAAAAATCTAAGTATCGCCAAAATGTATTCGCTGTATGTGGAGTCAAATTTTAATAAAGAACCGGTTAAAGAAAACATTTACCGGAAAATATTTACCGAAAGATTTAATTTAGCATTTCATCGTCCAAAAAAAGATACTTGCGATGCTTGTTGGGAATTTAAAGCCCAGAAGAATCCAAGTGATGAACAAAAACATAAATATGAAGAACATATAAAAAGGAAAGAAGAAGGTAATGCAGAAAGAGAAAAGGATAGTAAATTAAATGACATAACAGCGGTTATAACGTTTGATTTAGAGAACATTTTTTCTCTTCCAAAAGCCAACATATCCTGTTTTTTTTACACAAGCAAATTAACTGTGTATAATTTAACTGCGCACTGTAAAGCCTCAGATACACTAGGGGACAAACTGTCCCCCAACATGACGCGCAACACACAATCAACGTGACGCTGCAACGTTGCCCAGTGTCCCGCAACATGCCGCGCAACATTTGGTGAAACATTTACGTGACGCGCGCCATGTTGCATGTTGTCGCTCTCGGAGCGACAACACATGCCGCGCGTCAGTGCCGCGCCATGTGTTGCCGAGTGTAGTCGTGTGTGCAGCAGCCGCTCAACATGTCTGCAGTGTGGGAAAACGAGGCAGTGCTTTCACTAATCGAGCTCTACCAGAGTCATGGTTTGTTGTGGAATACTTCAAACCGTGAATACAGGAATAGAATAAAGAAAAATGATGCATGGGAGGATATTGCCAAGACGCTGAAATTGTCTAGAAAAGAAGTAGAGGCCAAAGTACATACACTCCGTTCACAATTCATTCGTGAAAAAAAAAAGATAATATCATCAAAAACAACTGGTAGCGGACGAGACGATCTGAAGTCCAGTGCATGGTTTGCGTATGATGCAATGAAATTTTTGCTGAAGGGAGCGACAACTTCCGGTGATTTGGACACATTGGAGACACAAGTAAGCCACGTTTTAATTATTTATCGTAAGAATTTTACATTATACAATCTTAAAATAGTTGTTTTATTCTAGAGTGGATATTTGATCATATGTGGGGAGCTTGCTTGAATTCCCGGTGCTTGCTTACGGGTTAAAAATTATTCTGCCAGGGAACACGACCGTCTTCACTCATGAAATATTCGGCGAAATTATTTCTTATTTCCATGGCAGACTGAGGGTAATGTTTTCCTACAGCATTCAAATTCAACATATTATGAGGTCCAACTTCTCTGCGCCAAGATCCTTCCACAATATCGTGATCCATATTTTCAGAATCGAAAGTTCCATGTGGGGTGTACAGTGACCTCGATTGACTATTTCGCCTTAAGAAATTATGTAGGTATACACACCCCATTACAACAACTTCAGCATTAGCGAGCTCGAGGGCTATGGGAGTTCGGAATATACGAAATATAACACACAGGATTCCGAACACATTTTCTACAACTCTTCTAGCTCTTGATAGTCGATAGTTAAAAATGCGCTTTGTAGTCCCCTCCTCGTGGCTACCGGCATATGGCTTCATCATGTTTTCAGTCAGTGCAAAAGCGCTGTCTCCTACTAGTACGAAAGGCATATTCGGTCCATCATGTAGTATTTGCTCTGGATCTGGCCAGTTGAGTTGGTTATCAGCAAGAGCTCTATGAAAAGCAGTCTTTTGGAACACTCCACTGTCAGATGATTTTCCCTTTGCACCAATATTTGCATAAATAAAATTATAATTTGCATCCACAATAGCCAATAGGACAATACTAAATTGTTCTTTATAGTTATAGTAGTCACTTCCGGAATTCGGAGGAGCCTGAATCAAAACGTGTTTACCATCTATAGATGCAAGGCAATGTGGGAAATTCCATAACATTTCATAGCTACGAGCCTTGGCCTTCCATTCATTTGCAGTAGCTGGAACCTGAAAGAGAATACTTATAATTAATTATTAATATGATAGTTACGGATACATCTATACTACGTACCTTTTCAGATAAACACATAGCAAAGTCGGTAGTAAGAAAATAACAAGAGGTTTTGTACAAAATATTGATAATAATATTATACATTTATTTAATTACTACTTTTTTAGATCCCACAAAGCCAGGACACGAGTACCATGCCTGTAAATGATGATGCCGTTGATCTAGAATCTCAGTCTACTCTTCAAGAATCTCACTCTGCTGTTCAGCTTGAATCGTAGTCCACTATTATGACACCAACACCATCATCGTCTCGAACATTTCGCAAAAGGACCCTCCCAAATGAAGATAGATTGGAGGAGGCTTACAAAGTTATGAATCTTGCTAAAAACAAAATAATAGCCCAGGATGAATGTAGTGTTTACGGACAGTATGTAGCGTCAGAGCTACGTGAAATAAAGGACGAACATTCCGTAATTATGGCTAAATATTACATTAATAACATTTTGATTGATGCACGTTTGGGAAAATACCGCTCCGGTTGTAGTACTACAAACCAGTCGACTGTGCACCGCGATATCAACCTAGGTTATAGTACTGCATCCAGTAATATCAGTTCGGAGCATTTTGATGAGCATATTGAACAAATAATTACAGACATGGATTCGTCAAATACTCAATAATTTCTGTTGATTACTACATCTTCCTCGTCTTGTATTCTTTTAAATTCTTTATTCTACTTTCTATTACATAAATAAAAATAATAAAAAATAAATGTATGTATTTTATTCACTCACCTTTATGAAATCTTTCAATTTATTTATCAGTTCTTTGCACACTTGTGGTACTATTCTACCGATCAGTTGTCGTGATACTCTAAAAGTGTACGATAAGGAAGCATAAGAATCTCCAGTCGACAGGTATCTCAATGTAATTGCAAGTCTGATATGAGGGCCAACAGCGTTTCGTAGTATAGTATCTTGTTTGGCTTTGGTAGGCCCGACCATTTGTAATAATGTTTCAAAATCAGATGATGACATACGAGTAAAGTTTACAAATGATCCGTCAGATATTCGAAGATCACTTAGAATATTAATTCTTCTTTCTCGTTTTAGTAAGTAATTCCGTACCCACCACCTTCTCTTTCTCCTATGTTTCGCTAAACTACCAGAAATAATTATGTACGCAGCACTAATCGCCACAACCTCCTCGGGCGACATTTCGAAAGAACTGACCCTAGTGTGTCATACAAAACGACCCGCGACATTGTCCTCGTGAAATTTGACGTAGTTTGATTGAGTGTTGCGCGTCATGTTGGGGGACATTTTGTCCCCTAGTGTATCTGAGGCTTAATGTCAACAAATCTGCAACAAACGCAACATGGGATGAGACGAAGAACGGAAGGAGCGGAGATGACCTCGCATTAATAAAAATTCTTAAAACGATAGTGGATGATTTGCCTGACACGGTAACCAAACTCATCCTATGGTCCGACTCATTCGTTCATCAGAACAGAAATTCGCATATGAGTGTCGCAATAATAACATTCTTACAGTCTGAAGAATCAAAACAGATAAAAGAGATAACCCAGAAATATTCCGAACCGGGCCACGGAAATGTACAAGTCGACGCGGTTCACAGCTTAATTGAGCGAAACCTTCGACATCAAGAAATATACAGCCCACTATCATTAATGCGAGCATTTTTAAAAATTAAATCCAGGACTCTAACGCTAAAATTCCTCCAGATGCTTAACGATGACTTCCAGTGCTACCACGAAGAAGCTATCACAAATTTGGATTTAACCGAATACCTTACTCGAAAGTAAAGTCCATTATTTACAATAAATCGAACTGGAATATAATACAATACAAAACAAGTTTCTATGGGCCCACAAAAGAAATAAATATAAACAATAAAAAAAATCAAATTATAAGCGATATATGTGTAAAGCCACCTAATAACACACTGTCTCTAAAGAAAATTCAAGACATACTTAGTTCATATAAATACATGCCCGCTGAAGATAAGAAATACATGGAGGCCATAATAAGGAACGTCCCGAAAGAGCAAATACCTGTTACAAAAACTTTAACTTTTTCAAAAATCTAGAAGACCAAAAAAAACAAAAAATCAGCTCACGATAAGGTTTCTGAAGAAAATCCTGTCTCTAGTACATCGGCATCGACAATCAACGCTCTTCAGAAGCAAAACAGGAAATCTCAAGGCACCAGCAGCAAAGGAACAATAGATTAATATAGAAAAAAAGTGGACATATTTTTTTTCTATTTCTATTTTATTACTTCCCTTTAAATTATGTACAGTGATCTGAAATTATAGTAAGTAATAATATCGTATTCAACGTAAATCATTTTGGTTATTTTTCATTCTTTTTAAATAAATAACATGACTAAAATAAAGTTACTTTTATTGCTATGACAATAATATTGTTCCTGTCTGGTCACATAAACCTAACTAGATACGTGTACATACATATAAGATTCAAGTCGTTCTTGGTCACAAGATTATTGTAATAAAAGCTTTACAACTACGTGATGACATTTAGGTATTTACTCATTAAATTTTCATACACGGTGGAATACTGAAACACTCTTTATATGTAAGCTGGGCGTTAGGACAAACCAGCACTCAATATTTATTGCGACCGTTGGTTCAAGCTCCGTGACAATGTGTTCAATCTCCATTTACAAAATTTTTGTTGTGCTTCTTTAGCCTATCTCCATTTTGAAACAGTATTTTCTAATCTAAAACGTGCATTTATTTTACTTGGTATGCATTATTATAGATCCAGAGGCAAAGTATTTATAGCAACCACTGTAATTCTATTGCCATCAAGTACTATCACATTAAAAAACACAAAAACGTTGCCCCTGTAAAATTACCTCAGTGGTAGATTGGACAAACAAGCACTAGGGCGACGAGCTGTTGACTGGCGGCTTTTTTTTTTTTAATATTCAGTAGGCAAGGAGACGAGTGCCATTCGGCCGAATCATTATAATTTGGAATAGTGACTAGTTTTGACAGATAAAATAGTGGTATCATTTTTGAAACAATATGCATTTAAGGGATAAGCTTTGGTTGAACTATCGGCAAAACCGTGAAGTTGATATTTAGGTATTAATTACTAATCGGGGTATAGATATTTCACGCAAATGTACAATATTTTTGCAAAAGGGAATCCATACATCGGTTATGCTTTCTGGAACTGAATCATCCCAATCTAGCTTATGTAACCAGATTTTTTGCATTATAATTTTTGCATATACAGTAACGGGTGATACGAGGCCGAGTGGATCAAAAATTTTAGCGATGCATGCTAATATTTCACGTTTTGTATTTTTAACATTACTAATATTTTCAGGAATTATACCTTGAAAATCCAGACCGGAGCATGTGGGACACTTGGGGGGTGCCTCCTTAGCAGGGCAAGACGACCTCTCGTGTCCCTTACTGGCGCAATGTCCGCAGACTACCTCCTGCGAGCACTTCCCCTGGGTGTGCCCGAAATTGTGGCAGCGGAAACACCTTACCGCCCCGATGTAGTCACGCACTCTGCAAGAGTCCCAGTCCAGGAACACTCTCCCCTCCGCCACAAGCACCGCTCGCACCGCCGGGTGCACGATCCAATACGATTTGATCGTGATATAATGATACTTACCTGGCACACAAAGACCGCCCAAAACACAAGCAAAGAAAGAAAAAACTATTTAAAGGTTCCTCTAGCAGCTCAACATCTTGCGTTCACTCTTGTCTTCTCCTCTTGACAAAACCATCATGGACAAGTCTAAGTGGTCGAAGGGGGCATTAGAGTTTGAAGAGCTCATAGCAAGCTCTAATAAGACTGCGGAGGGAGTAGACTTCTATGAGTTTGCAAAGGAAGTGATTGCTTTGCATTCCGACAATATCGACGCATGGGCAAATGTTGCAATTGCATATGCAGGGTTCGATGCGAAACTCATGAGAGCCAAAGTCATATCTGTCCTTAAAGCATATCACATTTTAGAGCTTGTCATGATCTCAATATCCAGGGGTAACAAGATTGACAAGATAATAAAGACTATTAAGACCCCAGATGTGAAGGCCAGGCTCACTCATGCTAAGACCATCCTCGCCATCAAAGGATCAGTAGACGGGTCGCCAGGAGTGGTGACTCTATCTCGCATTGCCTCAAGCTTCCCTGATGCGGTTGCGAACATCATGCACAGCACTAGCATTGAGTGCCCTATACCTCTAGCTAAGCTAGAAGCAATGTTGGATATAAAAGGCTTTCCCAAGGTTGCTCGACATCAGTCTTTTGCAGCAGTGGTTGACCAGAAGTTGGATAAAACTGACATTAAAAAGATACTGTCAGTGATATTCTACACTCACATCATGGTTTCAGAGGTCATAAACACCAAAAAGGAGGAATGGAAGCTGAAGACGCAGCAAGAGGTCACAACATCAATTCAGTACCTGCTCAATGCTTATAACTCTGATGTGGTCCCTGATGCAGTGAGAGCAGGAGCCATGAAAGACTTCGGTGTAACAACTACCACTGGTCTGTCAGCAACCTGGGAATTGGCAACAACTAAGTGCTCTGCTTATTTACTTGCTAATTATCTATTTAATATAACAGATATCATCATTGTCTGAAGATACTCTTGAGTCTTTCTCAAGATAGTTTTAGTTTGATTATTAGTATTTCTTAACCATTAGAATAGTTTATCTGGAGTTCCTTACACTCTATCTTTGGATACGATCCAACACTTTGGACGACAGGGCCGTCCCTCTGGCCGAACGCGAACGCCCGGCGGGTCGAGCCTAGCGCAGTTGACTTATCCACCGAGCAGCGGCCCTCGAGGTTCTGCGACCAAATAAGCTCTTTTATCTCTCCTTCCTTTAGGTCCCGCGGAATGTCGTGGATTACAATCCGCGGAAATCGACCCTGCGGTTCGACGGCCTTCAGCCCCGCACCGCGAAGTTTCTCGCCCGCGGCCTTCACTCTTTCCAGACCCCCAGGAGTAGAGGTCTGGACCAGCACGCCGGCCCGAGCAACCTTCCTCACGGTGACCGGCCGGAAACCGTCGGCCGCAGGGTCAAGTGCCTTTAAAAGAGCCGCTTTGGTCGCCTCCAAGGTGGCTGCGGCATCCTCAATCGCGGGGTAGATAAGGACCGAGGGCCTCTTTGGAGGGACCTCCCTGGTCCGATTCCCCGCGACCTGAAGGTTGATACCCCTCTTAAGGGCATCCCCATAAGAGGGCGAGGACGAGCTCAGGGGGGAGGCCAGCGAAGGGGCAGGTCTTGCAACCAGTTCTCTCACCGAGGCCTCCATCACCCAGGATCTCATCCGCGATCCCGAGCCGCCCGTGGGCGGCAGCGAGATTGCAGGCAAGCCTGGACACCAGACCCAGGATGCCCACTGTCTCCCCGACCAGCCTCGTCTTCTGATCCTACGTTAGACGGGAGCGGGCCGGGGTATCCCCCTCACATGTGATGGCCGCCATGCGGGCCAACGCGTCCTCTACCCCACTCACCGCCTCCTTAGCGTCACTGGCATCGACCGCAGGTGGCGGAGTAGACACAGACACCGCGGGCGCGCGCGTACCAACAGCTCTGGTAGGGGGGGGGGGGGCGGTGGCCCTCGCCCCATCGCCCGCAGTGTCCGTGTCCGTCTCCCGTTCGCCGTCCTCGTCGCTGCACTCTAGGTGTTCTGAACCTCTTGGCCGCCTTCGGAGGGGGGGAAGGGGGGGGGGGGGGCGGCGAGGTCTCGCCACCACCCCCGGAACTCCCACTCATCCGCGAGGGCACCGGCAGGGGCGGGAACGCCCCCGCGCCTCGCCCAGGGGGGACACCGCGCCCGAAACCGCCCCGGCCACCGAACCTCGCGGTGAAGTGGGGGGCGGGGGGCCGGCAGGGGGGACCGCGGAATGCGAGGCGACCTCCCGTAGGGATCGCTCCCCCCCCCCCCCCCGATCACTTGCCGCCATCCCTGAATCGCAAGGAAAATCTTCGGAACGCAAGCTCGCACTCCGCGCAGGCACTCCTTCTTGCGAGACTCCAACGCCGATGAAACTGCGGCGCTGCTATGCCGGCCCACTACGCGTATCGCGCCTGCCCGTAGGTCTGCGGACTCGCGCGCAGCGTCGCGCACGCCACTCAGCCGGTGCACACCGCGTCGCGGCCAATACAGTGAAGGCGAAGGCGTGGGCGCACCTCTCACAAATGAGTTTAACGAGAGAGTTTGTAACCCGCAAACTTGCGACTCGCCCTCAGTGGCCCTCGCCGCGGGGCTCACCCACGCCGACAGCGCCCGAGAAAGCGGTCGCCGGACGCACAGCCTCCCCTTTAACGTCGCACCGCAAACGTCAAAATGGCTTTCGCCGCACAGGGGCCAACCCCGGCGGGGTGCAGCGCCACGAACGCTGTCGCAGGTGCACGGACACACCGGCTATGCAATGCAATGGCACTAAAACACCGGAATACATAGGAAAACACAGTTAATTATTATATTTAGCGCTTTGAGACGGAGCAGTTGCAGAGACGTCAGTCTGCGGCGACTGCTCAGCCCGAAGTGAAATCAACAAATCAAGAAATGGTTACTCACAATTGATCAGACTCCTGATTGACCAAGGTTCAGAAGCATCTTTCGTAACGGAAGCTACGGTACAATCACTAGGCCTCCAACGTTCATTAGTTAATGGATTCGTATCAGACGTTGGAGATGGACAAACAAAAATCAAGCACATGGTTCAACTAAGCTTAGAATCATTGCAAAATCCAGAGTTCTCTGTCCATGTGAATGCCTACGTTTTGAGTAATTCAACTTCGTGTTAAAGTATTATGTTTAGCACTACGTCCTTTTGGTGGGTGGGATGTGTAGAACAGCTATTGCGGTAGAAAGAAATGTAATGTCAATGTAGGTAGTTTCAATTCCGAGAGATGGCGTTGAACGCAATTTAGCTCGCGATGTTGCGGCGTCGATCTGAAACTACATAGGTATTTGGGAATTGGAAATAAATTGAGTCATGCCTAACAGGAGTGTCATTTTGAGGTTATAGTGAACAGTGAAAAGTGAGTCGACAGTCTCAATTCTATTATTGTCGAAAAATATGTATTTACAATTTCACAATCTATGAAGACGAAGGGTTGAATGCCTATTGTTATTGTTGGAATGAGTTAGATGGCAAACGAGGAAGTAACGAAGTCGGGTCCATTCTGTTAAAATACATACAACTCGGTAAGCGAAATTTCTCTTTTCTCAGACACATGCGGAGGTCAAAATCGAAACCAAGAAGTGGCTGCTGCTTTGATGTATGCTGTTAAAGTCACACATTTGCAGAAAATAGAACTAAAATTTTCAGAATCGGGTTACACCCACATGGAGTGTGACTCCAGGCACTCCGCTATAGAAGGTGCTAAGCGCAATAGAACAGCGTTTACAATGAATGATTGGATACGTATATTTAAAAGTGCACGATCAGGTAGAAGCACTCTACGGCTTCCAAAAAAAGAACTAAAGGAGCACAAACAACCATATCAGGTGACAGAAGTCAAGTTTACCGACTTCAAAGATTTCCAATCCCTGGCGTCTAAAACGATACGGAATCGAAACAAAGATTAATTTGGGGATCAAGTATCCTGGCTAAAAATCAAATGTTTAAAATTCGAAAAAACAACACCTGTCATAATGTACTATCAGTATAATCACATCTCAGAATATAAACGAATTCATGTCGCTGGCAACGTTCGTCGTGGGAGAGAACCTGAAGGCGATCTACAACTCGGGCCTGCCTACCATCGCTTATTACCAATATCGAAAAAAAAAGAAAGAAGATCTAGAGAAATTATGTAGACTGGGTCTCATTCCTAAAGAAACCCATCTGTGGTACAAGTCACTACCCATTACTGTTGTAGATGTGGAGAGGCTTCCAGAGCCAGACGCTAATGAGAGCGATCCTGAAGATTATTAGGGAATAATAACCCTTTCATTTCGCAAATGAAACTTTTTATTTTGTAATAAAAAAAGAAAAAAATGCTTTGTAAATGATTACAGTTCAAGAAGAAAAAAAAATAAGTGTATTTTTTTATTTTTTGAGCAAACTAAAAATATATTTCAGGTTTTATGTTGTAGTCCTTAAAGAAAGTATTTATTGTACAATCATCCGTATAAAAATCAAGATTCAGCTAAACATACTCGTGTTTGACAAAAAAATTTTTTTTTTAAACAACAATTATTATCTACAAACTTGCTCTTAGTTAGCTTACACTTAGTTAGTTTTACCTTTAAGCGCGGGTCAAACCGGATGCGTGTGCGTCGCAGAGCAGCGCGTTGCGTTGCAGTGCGTTGCGCATGAGGTCACACTGGCCACGACACGACTGCTGCAACACACTGCTCATGTCACACCAGATGCAGCGGAGTGCGTTGCTGTGCAGCTCGTTGCATCATACGACAAGCCATTCTTGGAAAGTGAAGACGTTTCTGCAGTTATTTCAGTTATTATATATCTACAGCTACGCAGTTTCTGAAGGAAGTGGAAAGCAGCTCATCTGATGAAGAACTGTTACTTCTTACAATAAATTATTCCGATAAAAGAAAAAGACAGTGGGTGCATGATATTAATAAAAGAAGAGACGAGAGTAGTGAATATAATCGTCTTTGCCAAGAGCTGGAGTCGTATCAAGACCGATATTACTGGTACTTTCATATGTCTCAGGCCTCTTTCGAGGAGTTACATGAATTGATAAGACCTGACATATTGAAGCAGACCACAAACTACCGGAAACCTATTTCCACGAGGGAAAGACTCGCCATATGCCTTATGCCCCGGCTACACGCTCCGTCATGACTGCGAGCATGAACTCACAAACCAAAGAGCGTGCGAAAGAGCGCGCGTGTGGCCGGCAAGACGGTAGCTCGCACAGTCCCGGAAGAGCGGCTCGTGCAATCGTCGACATGTTGAAGATTTGACCGTGCGGTTTTAGTTTGCACGGTTTTGCCTGAGCGTGTGGCCGGTCATCGAGCCGCTCTTGAATCCGCTCCTCAGTCCGGCAACGTTGTTTACGTTTCCAAAATTGTTATTTCAGAACGAGTTGTTTGTAAATATTCTGAATGGGTGATGTACGCGGTTATTCGAAGGAATTTTTGAGTCAATTCATAGAATTGTATCAATCATTTCCGGCATTGTGGAAAATAAAGAGCAAGGACTATTCCGACCGGAACAAAAAATACCATGCGTATCATGTAATGATTGAAAAATTAAATATATATATATATATATATATATATATATATATATATATATATATATATATATATATATATATATATATATATATATATATATATATATATATATATATATATATATATATATATATATATATATAAATATATATATAAATATATATATAAATATATATATATATATATATATATATATATATATATATATATATATATATATATATATATATATATATATATATATATATATATATATATATATATATATATATATATATATATATATATATATATATATATATATATATATATATATATATATATATTGTGACATATATAGTTGGGGGATACCTTTGGTGACCTATAGAATCTATAGTAACCTGTAGAAACTAGAATCCCCTTAGTAAAAGTCACTTGTTTTTATTAGAATTCGATTTATTGGGATCTTAGTCCCCATTAGGAGAATATAAAGAAAGTAGAAACTAGAATCATCGAAAGAAGAGCAAAAGACGTGCGATCCTTATCCAGGGTCGGCTTGCAAAGTATTGGATTTTAGAACACTTATTGGATTGTAGCACGTGGGGACACGGGAATGTAGGATGTGACGATCTTCGACGGAGTCGCGTTTCTTTTCGGCTGGCCGATCCCCGTTCTTCCTCTTCCCGCTCTACGCCGTGCTTTCCCACGGGAGACGGCGGCTGATGTACATGCGACGGGCGGCACTCTCGTACGTGCGATGATGTTTACGTTGGTCGCGGTCGACCGTCTTGCGATTCGGTAGGTAGATCGGCAGGAATGGTCCAACGGAGAAGATTAATCCGATAGGAGAATCCCTGTAATTATACAGGAGCAATAAGTGGGAGAGAAGGAAAATGAGGAGTCAGTTTGCCCAATCCTAGGGAGTCGGCTCACTCTTCAATCCATCCCTTCCCAACCGAACGGATAAGGATTCATCTTGTATCTAAATATTGAACAACCGCTTCAAAACTCACCGGGTTAATTTATCTGATTACGTGCACCACGGGATTCTCAATTAATATCGACCGCACCAGCTGAATTGCGAATTCGAAAAAGAAAGGGCGGAAACATGGCCGTCTAATGATGGCTTCTTACTCGACTCGTTTAGGCTTCCGGTGCTTAATTTACATTTATTTTATTAATTTGAATAATTGTTACAGTATTTTTATAAAATACTAGATTTAATTTCTAGTTGAGCGGATCTGATTTAATGTGGCTAAGTGTCCGCGTTTTTACGTACGGAATTTAATTACCAATGTTAATCATGATTTTGTGTATTAAAAATTGTATAATACCCAAATAAATTATTGTATTAATTTTCCTAGCATCCTGGTTTATAATTTGATCTTTCTTTATTTTTACCGACTTAATTAAAATTATTCTTTTTCCTAAAATCCATTTTCATAACTGAATACAAGATTTAAATGTGGCAATCGACTAGCCGACAATAGATTCGTTGTCAATTGTACGCTTGTAGATACTACGATAGTCGTATGTCGTATCTGACAGTCCTAGCTTGCAAGGCTTGTGAATTGCATCAAGATGGCGCTGCATGCATCTCATGCGTGTGTGTATTGTTGTTTACTTAAAGTGCAATGCGAATTTATCGGGGAAAACAGCAATCGTGTCACAATATATATATATATATATATATATAGATATTTTAAGGGTGTAATTTTTTTTTAAATTATTTTCAATAATATATAAAATTAGATTCATGAAAAGTTGCTTATCTGGGGTCCTGGTGGACCAGAAACATTTTACCGATAGTTAATGTCCTCTTTAAATACTTAGGGCAGCAGCACCTGTTTCCGCAATTGATAACTTAAGATGTTCTTAGTTATTGCTCACTGCAGCCGAATTATTGTATGCCCTTGGATGTAATGAGTATAGGAGGATGGTTTCTGTAACAGAAATGGATGTTAGTAACTTATTTTAGAATAAATTATATGACTGAGAATATTTCGACACTAGTCGTATTCATCTCTATGACATTTCTCTGTCATAGAGATGAATACGACTAAATGTCATAGAGATGAATACGACTAGTGTCGAAATATTCTCAGTCATATAATTTATTCTAAAATAAGTTACTAACATCCATTTCTGTTACAGAAACCATCCTCCTATACTCATTACATCCAAGGGCATACAATAATTCGGCTGCAGTGAGCAATAACTAAGAACATCTTAAGTTATCAATTGCGGAAACAGGTGCTGCTGCCCTAAGTATTTAAAGAGGACATTAACTATCGGTAAAATGTTTCTGGTCCACCAGGACCCCAGATAAGTAACTTTTCATGAATCTAATTTTATATATTATTGAAAATAATTTTTATATATATATATATATACATACATACATACATACATACATACATACATACATACATACATACATACATACATACATACATACATACATACATACATACATACATACATACATACATACATACATACATACATACATACATACATACATACATACATACATACATACATACATACATACATACATACATACATACATACATACATACATACATACATACATACATACATACATACATACATACATACATACATACATACATACATACATACATACATACATACATACATACATACATACATACATACATACATACATACATACATACATACATACATACATACATACATACATACATACATACATACATACATACATACATACATACATACATACATACATACATACATACATACATACATACATACATACATACATACATACATACATATATATATATATATATATATATATATATATATATATATATATATATATATATATCATAATAAACAAACAAGATTATTTGAATATTCATAATAGCTTCACTAATTCGCGGAGTGGGGCAGAATGTTAACCCTTTTGAAAGAATGTTTAACCCTATAGACTGTTTATAACCCAGAATGTTTAACCCTATATATATATATATATATATATATATATATATATATATATATATATATATATATATATATATATATATATATATATATATATATATATATATATATATATATATATATATATATATATATATATATATATATATATATATATATATATATATATATATATATATATATATATATATATATATATATATATATATATATATATATATATATATATATATATATATC